>WAAF01000859.1:22280-34140 GCA_013400475.1 Tricholaema leucomelas | reverse complement strand
TGCTCCTGGTATCTCGTGGCAATGGCACACATTTCAGCAATAAGGCAGTGGGCATGCAGTGAGATGCATGGCTGCATGGGGAGTCTGAGCCCCGTAATGACAGGCTTGAGTGACTGCTCCGGCGAGCAAAAGGGGAATGCTGTCAGGTGAGTGTACATCTGTTTATTAGCTGTGGGCCGAGATCAATGGTCTCATTGGCCACCAATAACCAATCAGGCTTGCAGTCAGCCAACCTTGCCATAATAGGCAAGGAGCCACAGGCCTGGACTTTCCAAGTATGGGGCTCACATTGGCCTAGCACCCGGCAAGCGTGAGCTGTGCACGTGGGGGCTTACACAACCTAAAGCCTGGGCAGGCCAGACTCCACGTGGCACCAGGCCCGTTGTGCCCCTCTGTGCTGGCCATGTGCTCACCCCTGACTGTGAGCAGGAAAAACATGTCCAGGCAGGGCAAGGCATATGCAAGTCTGTTTTCAGGCCTATGGGCCCTCCACGACAGAAATATATTATTTTTAAAGCAGTTGGATCTTTTATATAACCATACCTACAACATAACATTGCTGTATACAGTGACAGTGTATTAAAAAATATTTAAATCATTGTAATATACGGCATGACAGATGTGTGCAATAATTTTATTTTACTTTCACTGTGTAAACTGTAGCCATTGAAAAATAATTGAGGAAGAGGGAATTATGACCTCCAGCTGATTACTTCAGAGGAATCCTAAATTTTATGCCTTTCTCATATTTTTTTCCCCTTCCCTTCCCTTCCCTTCCCTTCCCTTCCCTTCCCTTCCCTTCCCTTCNTTTCCCTTTCCCTTTCCTTTTCCCTTTCCCTTTCCCTTTCCCTTTCCCTTTCCCTTTCCCTTTTCTTTTACCCTTTTCACCCCTCTTTTCCTTTTCTTTTACCCTCTCAATTCAGAATTGAAAAAAATCAAACATTCAGAGATTCTGGGGGTTCTGCTAACTATCTTACATTATCTTCCAAAATTCTTGATGAGTGTAAGCCAGCATTTCACTATACTTGGAAAAGGTAAAGTGCTGAAAAACCTCGTGAAACTTATGGCAATCGCGTTTTCCTTGCAACAATTCTAAATGGAGGAAGTAGGAAGGGCTGTCCTGTAGTTCTGAAATACACCTGTTTTGCCATGTTAACTTTTATAGCACTCTATGATCATAAAACACAAATCATTAGGAAAAAAAAAAAAAAAACAAACAAAGTAAGAGATGTGAATTTTTCAGTGAATCAGATGGAGATGACAGGTTTCATTTATTTTTTTTGAGAATTCAAGTACTGTTCTGGAGCTGAGGAACACCGAAAAATATGCAAACAGCTGAACAGGAAAGGCTGGATCAATGGGTATGTTTGACGTTGTGTAGGACTGTCAGCAGAAGGCATATCTCTAGTCATTTATGATGCCTCAGATATACTGCCTCAAAATGAGAAGAATCATAGGAGAAGCATCAGTGACCTTTAATTCCTATCCAATAACAATGCATTTTTAAACATTTATCCTTCCTGGTTTAACTCAATGATTCTGCCAGCTGAGAGTTCAAGACAAGAGTGTATCAAGACAACTTCAGAAAACAGTAACTGCAGCCTACCAAAGTTACCATGTTGTCATGCAGAGCTTAATGAGAAGATTAGCTTTAGCTACAAGGCATCTCAGATGCAGGCTCAAAAAGGCCATCTCTGCGTGAAATTACTTTTCCTGGCATAGACAGTTCTCTAAGCATGGAGCAGGGGACACTCTGAAAAACAGTGAGTAGCTGTAGAGGGAATGTTTTTCAATGGCAAAACAAAAGATGTGTTCCTTACCTGCAGTGCCTTTGCTTGACAATATTCCGACTTATTTATCTTTTTAGAGCCATGACTAAATTTAAACTCCTCAATTATAATTCGGAAAACTTTTGAGTAATGAAGAATTTAGACTGTTATGTTTTTCACAGACAGATTGTCTTCCTGAAAGAGAGTACATGATGGAAAAGATGACCCATTGCAGACTGCCAGTGTTAAAATTGCTATTCAATTTTAGGTAGCCATGAGAAAGGGAAGCTAAATTCATGCATTAGGCTGTAGACTTGATTTGTCCCGTGCCTGCATGAAATACACACAGAGACAAAATTGATGAGCAAAGATAGGTAGCAACGTTTGCTATGCACTGAAACTGGAGATGATTTTCACTACAGAACAAAGCACGGCTTTAAATCAAAGAATTAAATCAATGTATATGCTTAGTAATTTGGAGGATGTGCCTTGGGAAAAGCGCTGTTTGTTCTTAGCGCACTCCCACTCTATTTTCAAGGGCTGTGGTCCTGCTGAGTTTGTATATCCTGTTACACCCTCTCAGAGGGAGTTCAATTGCTGTTTGGAACAAGAAAGAACACAGTAGCATTTTTCAAGAGCAAGCAGCTAAAGCAGAAGTGTTTAGCATTTTGAGTGACTAGTTTGCAGAAGCAAAGAACACCAGCCTGTGTTCTAAAGCAATGACTTTTCAGTAAGAGATTAACAATGTATGTCTTCAACACAGCGCAGGAACTTCTTGTTGTTGCTGTTGTGTTCCCAAGTTTTTCATCCAGCATTGAAGGCATGCCAGAGAAGACAAGTAGCTAATGATTTCCTGAACAGTGGCAGGAGCACATCAAATCTGAGCGCAGACTGGAATACGACCCCAAACAGACAGAAGCGAGACTGTTTTCCCCTGGAAACGTGTCCTTTGTCGTGTAATGCAGCAGTGGAAACTACAAGAGTTAACAAAAACAGAGTTTCATCACTGCAGCTCCAATCAGACAGCATCTCCAGAGACAGTGAGACACATGTAAGAGAAAGTATCACAAATTGTACAAGGAACACAGAGAAAGCAACAGTGGGAAAGATGAGTTTTGGTGTAAGAGTAAGCAGATGATCATTGCTAAGAATCTTACAGGCAGTGCTATACTTAACAGTCTGAAACTGAAATATATAGAACAGAAGTAACTACTCAGAGTATGAATGTTAACCATGAGAAATTATTACATCTCTGCTGAGATGTGATAGTGCACGAGACTGTTGTTGTAGTTCAGGGAGTGAACAGATTCTCTTTCACGCTTTCCAAAAGGGGTAAAAGAAAATGCCGCACACAGAATCGGAAAAAAATGGAAATTTAAATGGAGGTACTATTCACAGCTATATGAAACTGCACAGAAACACACAAAATGTACAAATTCATATTCAGCCTCACAATCTCACTAGGCCAAAACCTACCAACACCTTCCTCCCCCCCCCCACCAGGCCTCAATCCCAGGTCTCTATGCTCACTCCCCCATGTCTCCCGTACCTCCCTATCTGGGCTCAAATGAGGCAGTAAAAATTATCTTGCCAGCTCAAGTCCCTACTCCCCCACAACTCTGAGATACGGGAGCCTGCACCAGGAAGAGAGCAGAGAGAGGAAAGGGGTAGAAACTACCATTATGCTTGTGTATCTATGGGAGTATACATACACAGAGTTATGGTAATGGAATAACAAAAGATTACACTTTCTGGTACACCCCTGAACCTCTCTGCTACTTGCAGGACTTTCAGCTCTGTGGGTTAAGGCATCCCAGTTCTTAAATCTATAATATTGATCAAACAGGAGCAGTTGAGTGAAAATAGCATTTGCACACATTGGGAAGACAAAGAAGTTTCAGGGAGTTACATGTACAATGCTTCCCTGTTAATAAAGATCTTGGTACTGATATGGGAAAAGGGGTAGAGAACATAGAGTGTGGAAACCTAGTTAAATCATTAACTATGTATGAGCACTGATATAAAGCATCATCAATCAGATAAACATAAAGGAAGTGGGTTAAGCTTGAGAGGGTCTTAAAACAGTCTCATGGAGAAGATGAATACTGTGTTCAAAGATGAGAACATTGGAGACTCCAGCCAAATAAGGTAGAGAGGTCAGACTGAGGAATATGTCAGTCCTCCTCCCAAAGACCCCAAAAGGTGACCCCAAAAGGTGGCAATGAGCATGCATAGAGAGATGGGACAGTATGGAAATGAGTTCCAGGAACTAATTGTAATAACTCTACAAATTCCCAGAACTAAGTATAATAACCCTACCCCTGTACCGAACATGTATGATTTTGTAACATAAATATTTTAACTGAACAAGGGGAAGGTGTGCAAGGGCTTTAGAGGATAACTTTCCCTTGTCACTCAGCGTTGATTAAACATACCTTACCTAATAACACTTTGCATGTTGTGAGGTTCTTATTTTCCGTAAGTCAGTACTCAACAACTGATGATGGAAAAAAAGTTTATCACGAACATTTGACATAGACATCCTGCTAATCGTGGTGTGAAAATGCTATAAAATGTTACGGTGTTAAGAAAAAAAATCCAGTCTGATCCCTGACTTACAGGTGAGATGGCAGAAATTTAGACTTCTCATTCTGTACATGACCATTGTCATGATTTTAATGCTTGGTTTTGGTGGGTTTTTTTCCCCAGAAAAATCAAAGATACATTTATATGTGGTCTGTCACCTGTGATGCCATTTCTCTCCGTTAGAATTGGAAGTAACTTGAAACAAATTTAATCAGTTGGAAAGTACAGCATGAAGAACCAATTCTTTGAAATGTACATCTTCATAACTAAACCATTTTTATTAAATAAGAACTTATTTGCTTTTAATTGTAGGGACTGCTAACATCAATTGGTGCAACATTGACAAATTAAGATAATAAGCTTTTTGTCCAACTTAATCAAAAATTCACTGTACAAATATTTTCTATAGAATATTGACATTTACTGTTACTAGCTATGAAGGCAGAGGACAGTGACATATATAGGAGTACAACAAAATAAAGGTTTTTGTGTTTAGGGAGGCAGCACTCATATGTGGTTGGTGAAAACATTAGGGACATGTCGTGGAGGGCCTGCAGGCCTGAAAAATAAGCTCATTCTATGCCTCACTTTGCCTTGCCTGCCCAAACATGTTCCTCCCCAAACCAGGGGTAAACACATTAAAGGCAGAAAAAGGTACAATAGGCCGAGGTGCCACAGTGTCTGGCCTGCTAAGGCCTGTGTAGCAAACAAGTCATATAAGCTACTTGTAAACAGGTTGCATAAGCCCACACTGTCAGTGTGTGGCCCAGCCTATGCAATCTCCATATTTGGAGGTACAAGGCAAGTGATTTAGCCTATTATGGTATTGTATGGCTGACTGCCAAACCGATTGGTCACTGGTGGCCAAATTAGCCAATTGATCTCACGCCCACAGTTCATAAATGAGAGCTCACATGTGCTCCCATGGGATCTGCAGACATGCTTGCCTGCGAGTATGCATTGCTTCCTGCTTGATATGTGTCTTCTACCTGCTGTTATGCTGCTTGCTGCTTCCATTGCTTCCCGTGCATGCTAGCTCCTGCGTGCTTCTATGAGATTGCTAGCTCTCACTAGCTCTGACTCACGCACTCGCTTCACAAGCGTCTTCACACTCATGCTCAGGCCCCGTCCTTGGGCCCCCTACTCGCAATCGCTAACATATGGGCACACCTTGTTATTGTTTAGAATCACTGGCCTTGCTTATGCTGTTATGGAGACAGAATCTCCCAGCCAGCCGTGGTGAGCTAATCAGGACTTCGATCCTGCATTGCCTATATATTTGTGGAGCACAGATTCCTACGCAGCTGTTTATGCCCGCTGCCTTCATTGCCTGGTAAGAGCCATTGCTGCCAAGATACCAGGAGCAGACCTGCTTGTCTGTACACGTGATCAGCCTGCCAGCCAGTGTGAGAACCGTGCTCAGGCTGCACGGCACCCATCTTCTCCAGCACCAGAGGTCCTGACAACAGTCCCAGGAGAAGGCACCCAGAAGGAGACAAGGCAGATAAAGTATCCTCACCAGGAGAATGAGGTCAGAGACTGTATTCATTTCCCCCAGATAACTGGGAAGACTGCATCCCCAGAAACCAGAAGCATTATCAATATCCCCTAAAACCGGGAAGAATTCTTTTCCCTTCAAGCCGGGAAGATTTCCAGCCTCTTAAAGTCCACGGGCAAAGTTCCCCTGAGGTTTGAACACTGTTAGATAAATAAGCTGTTGACATAGCCCCGGAGGGTGATTGATGATTATTGATAACTAAACAGAATTGTGAGTGACTACTTTAATACCTCTGTATTATCTGTAATCTCCTGCCATAGAGCAGAAAGTGTTTCATCCCACCCTGCTGGGCAAATGGTATATTGACCACAAGCGGCACTCAGCCGCAGGGGAAACTCCTCTCTCTGTTAATAGTCTGTTAATAGTTGTATGCTAGTTATTGTAATATAGTTATTAATAAGCCATATTGTGAATATATCCCATAAGGTTCTTCCATAACCGTGAGAATCCATTTTAATATTAAATATAGTGGTTGGGGGTGATGAGAGTTCAGTATATTGAGTTCAATAAATATATATTTTTATACATCATTATCTCACACCAGTTGATTTCTCCCCTTCGCCACAAACGGGCGTAAGTTGTAGAATCTCCCGCCGTGACAGGACATCCTGATAAAATTTTCCTAATAGGCATGTGCTGATGCTGACAAAACTGTGCACTTTAATAATTTGTATTTTAAGGTGCAGAAACATAACCACAAAAGTGACTAGCATAGACACTCTGCAAAGCTATACAAGTGGGATTCTGAAAAGCCTTAACATGGATCAAAATTCTTTCACTGGACTGTTCAAACGAGCTGAGAGGTCATAACACTAACCTGTGAGGTACTTGTAAAAGGATCAAAATCTCTTTGTTCAGCAATATGTTACAGCCATTAATTTTAAATTTTTTTATCAAAAGTATTAGATTTCAAACATAGATGTCTTAGTCAAGGAAATCCAGGATGGTTTTCACCACAAGTGAATATCTCTTCTATTACAAAGGGGTTTAAAATGTATGTTAAGTTGCTTCTTCAAGTATCTTGCATTATGTCATAAGAAGAGAATAAAAATGGCAAAAATGACAGACCTAGCTCATCAGTCTAATTATTTTGAACTCAAAAATTGAATTACATCAAGTTAATTGTATTGAACAGAACAAGCAGGACCTAAAGGTAATTTTTGCAAAGATAAACCACAGAGAGACAACTCCTAGTTCTCGTTCTTTTTACCCTGAAGGTCTGTGTGAACCTCATATTTGCAGCTATAACGGAGAAAAGGAAGTGAATTCTAGGAGAAACAGTTCACTTTCATGTAAAGCATGAGGGTTGTATTTTTGAAACCTGGAGCTGTATTAGTCATTTGAGATTCTGATGTTTTTACATAATGAGCAATTAATTAGCATAATTACAAAGGCAGATCTTGGGAAAACAGAAATTTCCATCTCACGTCATATTTATGAACTGCATAACCAGTATCATACTCTGACAGTAGGCAGTGTTCTGGATGTGACTGGAGGAAGAGTAGGACGGTGTTTATGGGATTACTGGTTACAGCTGCATGGATACCACAGCTCTGCCAGAAGATATTCCCCTGAAGTAAAACAGTTCTGAACTCCTCTCATCTCCTCCCTCACTACTTTGAGATAACTAAACTGCTAATATTTTCATCTTTGAGAAGATTTGCAGTCCTTGATTTTGATCCTAATAAGCCTTTAGCCACAGTGGTCACTGGTGTTAATGAATTAGTTCCACAAGCTGATTTCATACTTACATAAGAAGATCCTTCCTTTTCCCTGTTTTAAAGGTGTAGACTTTACCTTTCACAGTTTGTTTCTTTCTTGACTAATAATGACATTTAGAAGAAGCAGCTAATTTATTGCTTGTCTGTCTGAGTGTCAGACTTACTGATATAAGACAGATAGCATCTTGTTTATCAGTGGTCCCTTTTCCGACTTGTGCAAGTAGCTCAAGAGGACACCTTAAATATTGCCATCTGCATAGGAACTAGCTGCAGGTCATTGTACCACATGTACCACCTCCTCTTGAAAGGATCAAATGAGCATTTACAATTCCTGCTTCTTAAACTGGTAGAGAAATTTTCTTCCATCAGCGAAGCAGAGTGGCTGAAGTGTGTGATGGGCATGCATTTGATTTGTTTCCAAATTTGCTACGTGTTTGTTCAACAGAAGAAAGCCCAGTCCCTGTGGACAGACAGTGAGAATCTGTCTTTGGGTAGTTTGTTCAGTAGACATTAGTTTAGACAGGCCCTGACATTAGACAAAGAGGGGAATCAAAGCACAGAGCTTGGAATCTACAATTGCTTGAGAACTGGAGACTTACGGGAAAGAAGCCAACCTGGGAACCACGCTGTTAGAAAAGACAACTTTTGAGGAACTCCTAATTGCTACAGCTCAGGAAGTGAATAGAGGAAACCAAACGACAAAGATGAATGCTGACAAGTGGAAGTTGCATATAAAAGTTTATATTCCACCTTTCCCAAGTATTTAGATTTTTCTTCATTTAAAAGTTGATGCCAGTATCAGAATTTTTAAAAGTAGTTTTGTTCCTCTCCCCCTCCCCCCCATTTATAAAGCTCTTACCCCAACGAATAAATGTTCCTTTGTGTTATAGCAGGGTGAAAGTGTATGGAGGTGGTGGAGTCACTGTCCCTGGAGGTGTTCAAGAAAAGACTGGATGAGACACTTAGTGCCATGGTCTAGTTGACTGGATAGGGCTGGGTGATAGGTTGGACTGGATGATCTTGGAGGTCTCTTCCAACCTGTTTGATTCTATGACATCTACTTGAAAGTTCAGAGTGGTTTTACATCTCATTGCAGATGCAAAATCCACACTGAACTACTTTATTTTTTTCCTAAAATTTTTCCAAATGGATTTAGTGGATGAGCTTACAAAGCAATATTGACATAAATCAATTTCTTCATCTTCTAAGACAGATGTTGTAATCTGTCTTCTTATTATGGGTGAAGTTCTTTGTCTTCAAGCAAAGAAATTAGGTGAATGAAAAGTCTGGGCTTTATATTTTCTCTCAGTTTTGTCCTCAAGATCAGAATGGAAGTGAACAGACATCCCAGGGGTGGTCTTCTGTTCTGTTGACAAATAGCACTTCAAGTGATATGCACAAGAGTTTCACTTTACTACTTCTCTCCACAGGGTACCATAATTATTTTCTCCTTGTAAAACCTAGTGTTTTCAAAATATTTTCACATTTAAATCCATCAAATAATGAAAAAGATTGGGTTTTGTTTGGTTTTTTTTTTTTTTTTATTTTTTGTGTTGGTTTATTTTTTGCTTGGTTGCTTCTGTTTAGTTTTTTGTCCTGTTTGGTTGGCTTAGTTGCTTTTATTTGGTTTTGTTTTGGCCAAGTGTAAGGTCCTGCACCTGGGTCGACACAATCCCAGGCACAGATACAGGCTGGGTGGTGAATGGATGAGAGCAGCCCTGAGGAAAAGGACCTGGGGGTCTGGGTTAATGAAAAGCTCAACATGACCCAGTAGTGTGCATGTGCAGCCCAGACAGTAACCGTGTCCTGGGCTGCATCAAGAGAAGTGTGGCCAGCAGGGCAAG
The DNA here is from genome assembly GCA_013400475.1 of Tricholaema leucomelas. NCBI lineage: Eukaryota > Metazoa > Chordata > Aves > Piciformes > Lybiidae > Tricholaema lacrymosa > Tricholaema leucomelas. The sequence continues at coordinate 24,662 of WAAF01000859.1, read as the reverse complement.
GGAGGGGATTCTCCCCCTTTACTCTGCTCTCCTCAGACCCCACCTGGAGTACTGTGTGCAGTTCTGGAGCCCCCAACACAAGAAGGACATGGAACTGCTGGAGCGGGTCCAGAGGAGAGCCACGAAGATGATCAGAGGGCTGCAGCAGCTCTGCTATGAGGACAGGCTGAGAGTGTTGGGGCTCTTCAGCCTGGAGAAGAGAAGGCTTCGAGGAGACCTTATAGTGGCTTTCCAGTATCTGAAGGGAGCCTACAGGAAAGCTGGGGAGGGACTATTGACAAGGTCTGGTAATATCAGGATGAGGAGGAATGGGTTAGGAGCAAGTTCTTTACAGTGAGGGTGGTAAGACACTGGAACAGGTTGCCCAGGGAGGTTGTGGATGATTCCTCCCTGGAGGCATTTAAGGCCAGGCTGGATGAGGCCTTGAGCAACATGCTCTAGTGGGAGGTGTCCCTGCCTATGTCAGAGGGTTGGAGCTGGATGATCCTTGAGGTCCCTTCCAACCTAAACCATTCTATGATTCTATGAATTATTTTGATTTTGTTATGGGATTTCTTTTTTTTTGGGGGGGAGGGGGTGGGGGTTGGAGTTTTTGTTTGTTTGTTTATTTGGTTTGGTTTTGGTTTTGGTTTAGATTGGGGATTTTGGCATTGTTACAGAAAATATTTCTGAGCAGTGATGAAGTAGTAACTTCTGAAAGGTGGTCCACAAACTCACAATTTTCATCTAACACCTACTAAAGTCACCCAAGAAGGACAGAATTTGAGTTCAGGTATTTGATATGAGAAAAGCTGTTGAAAATAAGGTATCTGTATTCTGAAAATTGTAAAGGTAAGGGGCTTTTTGGATGATTTAAGTTATTGTTACCTCTTTGTAGCGACAGCACCTGAAAAGGCAGGAACTAGTTCAAAAGTATTTATTCCAATTCACTTTCAGTTCACTTCTGAACAGATACATTAACTTGAGAAAGAAGGTACATATCAGAACTAATGGTACTGATTAAGTCTAATCAAATATTAATTCTTAGGTTTTAAAAGGAAGAGTGGTATCAAAATAATGTGTGTAAATATTGAGGACTGTTAAAATGAATCTATTTTTTTTTCCTCTTTATTTGGTGGTTTTATTCTGGGAACAGGTAAGCAAAGATGCACTGGAGAAAAATATCCTGTCTTTTTCAGAAGTTTTGAAAACAGAGCATTGCAAATGCAACATAGAATCAGCCAGATGGGAAGTAACCTCCAAGATCATCAAGTCCAACCTATCATTCATCCCTGTCCAATCAACTATACCATGGCACTAAGTGCCTCATCCAGTCTTTGCTTGAACACCCCCAGGGACGGTGACTCCACCACCTCCCTGGGCAGCCCATTCCAATGCCAATCACTCTCCCTATACCTTCCCTGGTGCAACTTGAGACTGTGTCCCCTTGTTCTGTTGCTGGTTGTCTGGTAGAAGAGACCAACCCCCACCTGCCTACAACCTCCCTTTAGGTAGTTGTAGACAGCAATGAGATCATGTTGTAAATTGCTTAATTTTGGCTGGAAGAGAACTGGAAAAAGAAAAATCTGCTGAAACTTCTTTTATGCATGTATGAGGTATTCGCAAACCAACAAAATAAATGTTGTTCCATGATGATCTAGTGTCTGAAAAATACAACAGAATGTTTAGCCATGGCTGTTTGTTTTCCTAAAGACAAAGCAATCATCACTCACAGTGGGTTTCTTTTTCTGCTTGTTTTGTGTATTTTATCTTGAGAGTGAGGCACATGCTGAAGATCTCCTGCAATCTTGTTAACACACTATCCTTATTGCACATTAATCTAGCTTTGTAGTGTTCCTGACGTGTCTCAATGAGAGCTTGAAAACCACACCAAATTTTATGTCCCAAAGCAGAGATATTAATTGTTAAACTATTTATCACCTAGGGAGTTCTTCAGATCCTGCTTCGTATTCTTGAATCACTTTCAGAGTCTCTTCATTTAGGCTTACAGCATCGTTTTAAAATCCAGTGAATAAGAAAAAAAAAACAAAACATATTTCTAGACAAAATTACTTTCTTAGAAGATGCTTGGGAATATGATATCAGAGTGGGGTCTGAAATCCTGAGCAGCCAAGTCCCAGGATAATAAGATAAACCTGTTAAGATAAACCTGTAAGAGAGAAAAAATATTCTAGGAAATGTTACTTTATTATACTACTCTTAACTGACTTTAACTAAGATTAAATCATCAGAGGTTACAGGCAAATGCATGTATTTTATTTCATAAAATAATCGAAGTTTTAGTACTCAGGAGTAACAGAGTTCACTGAGTTTTATACCTCAGTAGCTCAAACCTGGGACCCAATTTAAAGCATGTGAAAAAAAAAAAAGGGGGGGGGGGGG
>WAAF01000859.1:5126-22269 GCA_013400475.1 Tricholaema leucomelas | reverse complement strand
GGGGGGGGGGGGAGCAGGAAAGAATACATCAATGCATAGTACCCAGATGAACAATTCCTCAGAGCAGTGAGCAAAACACAGCTAAGAAATCACAGATTTGGATGAGTGGCACAAATCCAACAATAAATGGATTGTTTCCAGGTTGATTTCTTGTTGTGTATGTAGGGAACACAAGTATCAAATTCAAAAAGGAACAGAAAACTGGTCATACTGTCAAGGTCCAAGTCTGACAGGGCTGCTATCCTGTATTCTGCCCTAGTGAGACCACACCTGGAGTATTGTGTCCAGTATTGGACTTCCCAGTTCAATAAAGACAGGGATCTGCTGGAGAGAGTCCAATGGAGAATCATGAGGCTGATTGGAAGACTTGAGCATCTCCCATATGGAGAGAGACTGAGAGCCCTGAGGCTGCCTAGTCTGGAGAAGAAAATACTCAGAGGAGATATGATCAATGTGTACAAATACCTGAGGGGTGGTTGTCAAATGGATGAGGCAAATCTCTTTTTGGTGGTAAGAAGACAAGAATGGGTGCAAAGTTGAACATGGAAGGTTTCACCTCAACATGCTAGGATGAAGGATGGATTGGATGATTCTGGTGGTCATTTCCAACCATAGTGATTCATAGTGATTAGATGTGCTGAAGGATTTGGTTCAGTCAAGGACTTGTCAGTATGAAACGAATTATTAGACTTGATGACCTTGAAGGTCTTTTCCAATGTAAGAAATTCTGTGATCCTGTGAGGATGATGGAGCACTGGAACAGGCTGCTCAGGGGAGTTGTGGAGTCTACTTCTCTGGAGACTTTCAAAACCTTCCTGGATACAATCTGGGGTGGACTAATCTAGGCAATACTGCTTTTGGCAAGGGGGTTGGACTCAATGATTTCTTGAGGTTCCTTCCAACTTATAACATTCTGTGATTATAAACCATCCAGCAGAAGAGTGCTCTGCAAAACAAAGCTTTCAATATTTGCTCAGAAAACTCCCTCATCCACTGACAATTTGAGTTTCAAGAACTTCCTTAACATTGAATATTTCTAACATAATGTTTTCTAGTTTTGTTATAAGAATAGACCTGCTACCATATACATGTGAAGCATTTCTGACACAGTGGCTTGTGAATAATACAGTCTCTTGACATTTTCTCTGCTTGCAAATGAAGTACTTTTAAAACTGGACATTAATCCTCTCAAACAGCCTTGGCAATGTTTTCATTGTATGAAAGAAGGTAGAATTAGTGTAGAAAGCTACAAATCTCTTTTCTTTGTTCATGTGCTTTAGATATGAGACCTATACACAACAAACCCCCAGTGAGGAAATACAAACAAACCTTTAAACAGGACAAATGATGGAACAATCTTTGTTTTTCTGTCAGACAGAAAAGACAGGATCAGACCCAGTGGTTTCAGTGGAGCTATGCCAATTTATGCTGCAGAAGAATGCAACTGTAGACAGCAAAAGTTTCTGCCATGTTACATGATGCTGTATTATGAATTATGAAGCTGATATCCTCAAAAACGTTTTTAATTTGAAGTTTTGGGCATTTTAAAACATTTTATCAAGAAAATACGGGTTGTTGGTGTACTATGGAATTTTCTGTAGAAAATCAAACATTTTTGCAAGAACATATTTGTTAACTTCTCTGGAATTTTCATAGGTAACCTCCAACCCAGTTCTCTCCTGTTTTGTTTAGGTTTGTTTGGTTTTGTTTTGTTCTGTTTGTGTTTTTGTTTGCTTGTTTGTTTGTTTAAAGCTCTGTGACCTATAATGACTCAACATAGTAAAAAAGGAAGAATATTTTCTGATATTTTGCTTTATTAAAACTTTTTTATTCTTTTGCTGACATGATCCTTAACTAAACATATTATTCTCCCTATCATTAGAATTTTCAAAAATAAAGACCTGATATGCTGCCATCAAAAAAACTCTGAAATCGTGAACCAGTTAAGCAAAAGCAAGTTTTAATTTGTCTGTATTGCACTGTAGTTAATGAATAAGAGGAAGCAAAAAAAAGAAAGACAAAGGCTTTAGCAATGAATTAAGTTTTCTTAATCTCTAGTTCTTTGGTAGAAAGCATTACTTTGGAATTAGTGGCCACTGTCATGTGGTGTCTTGTTCATTCCACCATTTTCTGCACTCATGGTGTAGAAATCTCTGCTTGACTTCCCCTGGAACAAGAAAAAAACAGTGAAGGATCTCAGGAAAAGGTGCTTGTTGAATCAGTTGGACTGATGTGAAAAGAAAGCTCTTATCACAACGATTAATGTGGGGCTTCACCAACAGACGTGCCACCAAGCATACAGGGGGAGAGAAAAGGGGAAGAGAGATCCAGTCAGTCTGCAGTAAATGCAGACAGTCATGCCCGTGATGAACAATTAGTTTCTCATTGTACACATGTTTCCATATAAAAAAAATGTTACAAATGTGTCCTTCATCCTGCTCCATGCATTATCAAATTTAAACACAAGGTTTTAACTAAGTTACTATTTTTTTCCCATACTACTTAAGAATGAGATGTGTTGAAATTGCAGGGAGGAAAAAAATCTGACAAAAGAAAGGTGATTTTAAAATTATCTCTTTGTTCCTCAATTATTTTTCCTAGGTACTTTAAAAAACAGAACAGAATGATATGCACCACCACCCCTCAAAAAAAAAAACCCCACAACAAAACACAAAGCCAAAAAAAACAACAATCCCAAACAAACAAACCCAAACCAACCAATCAACTAAACAAAACAAAACGAAGCAAGACACCAAAACTAAAACCAATTACTAGCCTAGCTGCATTATTTTTTCTGATTTTAGCAATATGTTACTTGGCGACTAATGGTAATTAACTTATTATATCTGCCAGCATAATTAAATGCCGTCTATTTTTGCTACCTTCTACTGTTAATGTTGAATCTCAGAAGCAGAATAAAAGGTTTCTTCATTTATAAGAGGCTTCGAGGCTTCCATCACAAGGATTTTCCATGGTATAGGTTTATCACTTCAACATTTTCAGATTTTTAACTTTCAAGTGTTTTTATTTTTCTTCTCAGTACAATTCAGGTCTAGAAGAGGTAGGCAAAAAAAAAAAAAAAAAAGAAAAAGTGAAGAGTGAAAACAGTTCTCCTTCACACCAGAAAATAATATTTCCTATTTATTGTCTTTAAGATTAGTCTCTTTGACCTTATCCATAGGCTTAGTGGGAAGGAAGATTGCCAAGAAATTGGATGACCACAGAAAGGACAGTTCCAGGAGCTGAGCTCCTTTCACAGCTTTTGTTATTATATGCATATGTATATTTATAGATAGGTAGATAGGTAGGTAGGTAGGTAGATTGATAGAGGCATTTGGAAACTTTTCACACTCTCTCTCTAACACAGTATTTTCCCAAAAGGTAGAACACTCTTACCAATTTTTTTTTCCTTATTATTCTATTTGGGACAAGAAGATTCAGTCCATATTTTCATGATCCTGCTTCTGTAAATCATACAATGTTCTGATTCTAGATGTACAGAATTTACTCAGAAATAGCTCTCCTAAGGTGTGTTATTGATCTGGTATGAATCTAGGGTCAAAGAAAAGTGAACATCCAAGGCAGAGCACTAATCATTACAGCAAAGCAAATTGCTCCTCTTCAATAGTTTTAAAGAAGCATATTGAGACATTGAAGTAACACTACCAAATTCCTTTATTTGCTTTGTAGAGAGACAGGGTGACAGACTAAGGCTATCTAAACAACATATCACTGTATATTGACTCAGAAAGGCTGGATGAAGTATGTAAATGGTGCTACAGCCCAGCAAAAAAGTGTAAATGAAGGCAAAAATAGGGAAAACAAAGCATCTACCTCACAATGAGACTACTTCTGTGTGGAGGATAAGGGTTGGCCAATAAATGAGTGATAGATACTCTCTAAGAACTCCTCTCCATTCCCAAAAGGTAAAGAGAATAAAGAGGACTGATGACCTGGAAGAGGAAACTAAAATAGATTTAATTAAAATAATAATAATTAAATTAAATTAAATATATACAGATATCTTCAAAACCAATATTGAAACCAACTCCCCTGACGGCACCTCTGATACTGGGGAAGTCCCAAACTGAACTCAGAGGCAGATGGGAATCAGATTCAGGATCTTTGTTGTCTTCCTCAGACACTGGCCGTTGTTGAAGAGGCTTGGTCTCATGATTCCTCAGCTTTATACTGAATAGAATGTTTATGAAATGCAATACCTTGTTGGTCAATTTAAGGTCATCTGTCCTGTCCACTCTTCCCTGCAGGCATGACCTTTTACTCTACACCTAGAATATGGTACACAAGATTGAGAAGTGACTTTGGTCTGCATATCAGTCCTGGCTGCTGACTATAAACATCAAGTGCTGCCACTGCTAGAAGTAGACTCTGTTAGTGAAAACATATCATGATCTTCAAGATGTTCTATCACTAAGAAGCAGCTTAGTCATAAAACCAAATCACTGGACTGAATGAGTTCTTTTCTAACTCAAACCAGAACATACTATTATGATATTATTAGCTTTCATTGAAATAATAAAAAAACAAACCATGCTTTGAGTGACAGGATATCACACCACAGCTACTTTATGGTTTGCTCTAGTTTTTTTTTTTCATGACATAAGGTGTCTAAACTGACCAGACATGAAAATAACTGACTAAAGCTGCTAACATCAACAGGCCTTATCCCACATGTGCAAGAGTAGTGTTCCTATGCAGTTAATTTCCTAAACCTCAATTCACTTGGCAAGATGTATTAAAAGAAGTAAAAAGACTCACAGAACAAATCAAAACAGGCTGGGGTCGGAGTGGCTGGAAAGCAGCCAGATAGAGAGGGATCTGGGGGTGCTGATTGATACCTGCCTGAACATGAGCCAGCAGTGTGCCCAGGTGGCCAAGAGAGCCAGTGGCATCCTGGCCTGCATCAGGAATGGTGTGGCCAGCAGGAGCAGGGAGGTCATTCTGCCCCTGTACTCTGCACTGGTTAGACCACACCTTGAGTACTGTGTCCAGTTCTGGGCCCCCCAGTTTAAGAGGGACATTGAGATGCTTGAACGTGTCCAGAGAAGGGCAACGAGGCTGGGGAGAGGCCTCGAGCACAGCCCTACGAGGAGAGGCTGAGGGAGCTGGGATTGTTTAGCCTGGAGAAGAGGAGGCTCAGGGGTGACCTTATTGCTGTCTACAACTACCTGAGGGGTGGTTGTGGCCAGGGGGAGGTTGCTCTCTTCTCTCAGGTGGCCAGTGCCAGAACGAGGGGACACTGCCTCAGGCTGCACCAGGGGAAGTTTAGGCTCGAGGTGAGGAGAAAATTCTTCACTGAGAGAGTCATTGGCTACTGGAATGGGCTGCCCAGGGAGGTGGTGGAGTCGGCGTCCCTGGAGCTGTTCAAGGCAGGATTGGACGTGGCACTTGGTGCCATGGTCTAGCCTTGAGCTCTGTGGTAACAGGTTGGACTTGATGATCTGTGAGGTCTCTTCCAACCCTGATGATACTGTGATACTGTGAAAACCTGATGAAAGAAAACCCAAACAAACCACAACTAAAAACTTATTTTTAAAAAAATCATACTTTTTTTTTTTAATGTGATAAATGGTTAAAGGGGCATAGAAAGCCCAGGAAATGTCAGCAGCGGAGAAGCTGAACTTATTTAAAGCTTCAGCTCCTTCTGTGGTGAAGCATTAGTTTGTTGTGGAGGGCCCATAGGCCCAAAATAGGCTTATACATGCCTTGTCTTGCCTGGACACGTTTTTCTGCCCACACCAGAGGTAAACACATTAAACGGACACAAACAAACACAAAAGGGACACAATAGACCTGGCGCCATAAAGTCTGGCCTGCCCAGGGCCCAGGTTGTGTAATGCGCTTGTATAATCCCACGCATCTGGCTTATGGCTTACCAGGTACAAGGCCCATGCTCTCCCCATATCTGGGGGGCCAGGCCTGTGGCCCGTGCCCATCATGGTATGTTTTGGCTGTCTGCCAAAAGCTGATTGGATGATATCGTGGCCAAGGGGCCATTAATCTCGACCCACATTTGATAAATAGGGGTACACAGGTGAACAACTTGCTCACTCTAATGCCTGTTTGCTTGCTTTGCTGCTATTTGCCTGTGCTGTCTACTTTTCTCTATGGAGACAGAGTTTCCCACGGGCTCCCAGCCAGCTGTGCATACCTGCACGCCACCGTGGTGAGTTACCAGGACTAGAACTAGTATTGCCTGCCTTTATCTACGGAGTCCAGTCTCCCATGTAGCTGTGCACCCTATTGCATACCCGCTGCCTTATCACTGCCTGGTAAACTCCACTGCCACTGAGTTACCAGGAGCAGACCCTGGATTGTCTGCAAGTGACCAGCCCGTATGGTTAGCGTGACATCATACTTCTTCTGCACCAGAGGTCCTGCCAGAAAAAGCCAGGAGGACAAGGTCAGAGATTGTCTGCATATCTGCATCCTTTCGCCTGAATCCGGGAAGATCCCAAGTCTTGACATCCAACAAGGCAGAGTTCTCTGAAGATTGGACACTTGTATAGGCTGTGACATAGCCCTGGAGAGTGATTGATAATTGATAAGAACTTGTGAGTAAATGTTTTAATGCCTCTGTAGTTTCTATTGCCTCCTGCTATTGCAGAAAGAGCTTCAGCCCACCATTGAGCAAGCAGCATATTGACCACAAGTGGCATTTGGCTGCGGAGAAATTCCTCTCTCTTTTTAGAGTTTGAATGTTTGCTAGTTATTAACAAGTTACTGTTTGGTGTTATTCCTAGAATGTCTTCCATAACCGTGTAAGAACAAATATCAATATTAAAATTTAGTGGTTGGGGGTGGCAAGAGTTCAGAATATTGAAATTAACAAATGATATATTTTCATATAATATCATCTTGCACCAACTGATTTTCCCCTCCGCAGCATAGTTGAAGACAAGTCAGGAACAATTATGGCAAGTGTCACTGTCAAGGAAGCCAATAAATATCTTGCCTCTGGTGGAATTCTGAAACAAAACTGGTAATTTATTGTGGATCCGAGTGAGTGTTATCAGTGAAACAAAGAATGAGAAGACATGTAAACATGTGTAAAACAAAACCCTCACTGTAGCACTCTGTTGAACAGAACAATAGTATAGGAAGTTTCACACTGACCTTGCACGATGATTGCCAAAGAAAACAAGGGTTACTGTAAACAGAGCTGTGACCATGGCACATAATGCAATTCAGCAGTCCCTTAGGGAACTGGCAGTAAACCAATTTACCTATAGTCCTGGAATATTAGATATCCTTCCTGGGCTGAGCTGACGAGATCATCAAAAGCACAGAGTGACTAAGTGAGGATTCATGTGAGGCTGAGTTCTTTACCCCATGAGTGGAATGAACAGCAGATGTGGTACCATTTCCATAGCTAATGACTATAATCAGTAATAGCTATAATCAGTAATTGCATTTTTTTTTTTTTTATTCTTAATTTTTGTAAAGTTAGTCAAAGGTCTATGATGGAAGTAAAGTATTTACAGAACTTATATGAGTGAAAGAAAAAAATCTGAAAGAAATTGTAGCATAGGTCAGTTTTGCAAAAGAGATGTCTTTGTTCAGCTGAAATTAAGTTGAACATAAGATACTCAATGTGAAGTACAGCTGGTTAAAAATCTGTTTTCACTACAGTGGAGAAGACCAAAGATTATCAGCCAAAACACCCTCAGTCGCTATTCTTAGTTCAGTCTAAAATCTTTTCACTTAGTTACTTTTGTGTGCCAATTGTTACCATTCCTGGGGTAGATCTTGGTAGTTAATCAATGCATCACACAAAGACAGCACTTACACTGATTAATTTTTAAAGTCCTGCTGCTTGTGTATACATACAGGTCAAATTTCAATACCTGAAGAAATGGCATACGAATCTTCTGTTATATGACCTGATTTTCTCTAAGGAGAAATGCTATTCTACAGAGGTGAAGCTTGCTTCATTCCTTAGATTTCCAGTACAAAAATACATTAGACAGAAAAAAAGTTCTATGAGCCAGGCACAGATCAGTGGGCTAAGATTTGGGACTACTTTATACATGGCCTTTGTAGTTCTTTCATTGGTAAGGCTTATATAGAAATACAAAAGCATCAAATTACATGTAGCCAGACGATATTTAGTCTCTGTGTCAACAAACTCCTGCTGAAGGATGAGTTGTAAAATCCTGTTCTATTAATGTTCAGAATACAGTCAAGGATAACATATATAGTATGTAAAGTTGCTTCTCCTATTCTAGGCAGAGGATTATTATGCAAATGAAGTTATGCTAAATCAAAAGGAAGTGTCCTTTAGGACGTATTCATACAACAAAATTAGAGACTTGGAAAGTCTGGAGAACACCTAACAAAGACATTATGTATTCTACTCATCTAAAAACAATGCAAGATGTACATCTCCAAAGACAACCTGTCAATACAGAATAGAAGGCAGTGAGATTTGAACTGAGTCATCCATTTTAATCACCATTTGGGATCACATGTGTCATTTCTCTGAGTGTTTTTCTGCGTTATTACTTGAATTCTTAATACATATATGAACCTCAATTAGACAAAGCCTGCAGAGGCTTACAGACAAGGCATAAGCATAGACATAAAATGTTAGTTTAAATGTAAATAAAGGTGAATAATGTAATTAAACCAAGCATTATTTCACTTGAATTTACATACTCATGAGTTTTCTTAAGGGACAGGAAAGGATACCTCACAGTATACCCAGTATCAGAACTTTGACTTTCAAGGCCTTTTCAAGTGCCATAGGACAGAACTGATCACCAAAATGAACAAACAGGCGTATGTGGCTTGAACATGGTATCATCAACCTGCTGTGTTGTTTTTGTTGTTTTGAAAAGGCACATGTTAAACAAACTTACTATGCACTTCTAATTGAAGGAGAGTAGGTGAGACAACAAAACTTTTTTTTTGAGGATACTTCTTTGGACCTGAATGATCTGAGCAGCTGTAGGCAGTTGTTTTATTCAAAAATAACCCTTCACATAAAAATAAATTCTCAGATATTATAACTAAAAGCACAAAAGCACAGAAGTCATCTAATCCAGCTTCTCTGCTCCGCCAAAGACAGCAAGATCAGATTGCTCAGGGCTGCATCCAATCAGTTTTAAAATAATTTGAACCACAAAAGCTTCACAGCACCTCTAGGATACCTCTTCCAGTGATCAATCACACACACCAAAAAATCTTTTTATTATACCTCAGTGAAATTTCTTCTGTATCAGTTAGTGTCTATTACCTCTTGTCCTATCACTAAGAACCACTGGGAAGATTCTGTTTCCATTTCTTTTGCACCCTCTCAGCAGGTAACATCTATACAAATGCTGGGATTCTTCTGAGGTTTCTCTTCTCCAGACTGTACAATCCCAGACCTTATCCCTTCCTCGTGAGACATATGCTTTAGTCCCTTTACCACCTCTGTGGTGGACTCACCCCTCCTCATTCATGTCTGCCTTGTGTAGAGGACCCCATAGCTCAGCCCAGCATTCCAAATGTGTTTCATCAGGGCTGAGCAGGGAAGAATTGCTCCCTTGATCTCCTGATATAGCCCAAAGAACTATTTGCCTTCTTTAATGCAGAAATTCTCAAATGGCAGAAATTGATATTTCCCTAGACTGAGGTTCCTGCCAGCCTGTGTATCCTGCCTGTTGAGGTCCCTCTGAATGGCACCAGAAACATCTACTATGCCAACTATTTCGGTCAGCGTACTTGCTGAGGATGCACCCTGCCCCATCACTCAGAACACTAACAAAGGTGTTCAACAATATCGGACCCTGGAGCCACCTCTGGGGCACAGGGCTGGAGAATGGCCTGCACGGACTGCTCATCACAACCACTTGAGCCCATTAGTTCTGTCAGTTTCCCGGCCACATCACTGCCTGATGATCTGTCACATGCTAGAGGGATCTGTCTTTGGGAATGTATAGGATACAGCCTTGAAAACTTTGAAAAGACAAGGCAAATGGCAGCCGCTGTGTAGCTGTGTTCTCTGCGTGAAGCCACTATCTCATCACAGAGAGCTATCAGGCATGGTTTCATCTTCATAAATCTATGTTCTCAACTCCCAATCACCTTCTTGTCATTAATGTGCTTGGAAACGGCTTACAGGATTATCTGCTCCGTTACCTGCAGCATACTTGAGGTGAGGCTGATGTGCTTGAAATTTCCCACCTATTTCTTGACCTTCTGGGAAATTTGCTCTCCTTCAATCTTGAGCAACCTCCCTCAGTGAGCTTTCACAAGTAATTGAGGATGGGCTCACAATGATATCAACCAGCTCCTTCAGCACTTGTGGGTGAAACCTGTCCAGTGACAAAATCATAGAAAATCACTTTTTTTTTTGTACTATTCAGTTAATATGATAGTGCTGCTCATGATTAACCTCACCAATGATGAATAAAAAATGTCTTTCAGAAACAAGAAATCTGATGAATAGGCTTACAAACCCTTTGTGTTATTTCAGTCTCTTTCCCTGAATTCTATGACACAATTAACATCAATGACCACAAAATTAGATCAGCAAAAAGACTTCTGTAATATTTTTGCTTCATCACATTTTATGTCTTTCTTGCATATCACAAAGCAAAAAAAAAAAAAAAGAGGCAGACACAAAATTTATACAGTTTCCTTCTTTCTCTTCTGTTTCCTCACTGTTTTAAAACTTGCAAACATGAAAGAAATACAGTTCTTACTAGGGCTGTTCCAGTGCCAATGTAGAACTAAGCACCTAAACCAGCAGACTGAGAAATAAAAGTGATCTTTGACAAAACCCAGGCAATGTATTAGGTGGACTTTACTCTCCTGATGAGCTCCATAATCCTTTATTTCCTAATGTTTCAGCTGATTACACAATGTTAATATAGTTTTCTGAAGTCACAAATCCCTCACACAATAACCTACTCAATAAAAGACTAATACATTATTCTACTGCTTGCTCTGCTCTTACTTCATTTTTTTTTTTAGAGCAGTAGAGTCTCCATAATCTTCTGTGATTGTCTCAAGCCATGCAAAAGTGGTGGAAGCAAACTGAAATCACAAAATCACAGAATCACAGAATGTCAGGAGCTGGAAGGGACCTTGAAAGACTATCCAGCCCAACTCCCCTGCCAGAGCAGGATGTGCTATACCAGATCACACAAGAAAACATCCAGGCAGGTCTTGAACACTTCCAGAGAATATCTTCACAACCCCTCTGGGCAGCCTGTTTCAGTGTTTTGTCACCCTCACTGTGAAAAGAATCCTCATCATGTTTACATGAAACTTCCTATGCCTCACCTTCCACCCATTGCTCCTTGTCCTGTCGTTGGGTATTATCAAGACGAGCCTGACTTCATCCTCCTGACACTCACCCTCTCCAAGCTAAAGAGCCTCAGCTCCCTCAGCCTCTCCTCATAAAAGAGATGTTCCATTCCTTTAATCATTGTTGCTCTGCACTGGACACTCTCAAGCAGTTCTATGTCCCTCTTGAACCGGCCCAGAAGCAGACACAGTACTCCAGAAGCAGCCTCACCAGGGCAGACTAGAGGGGCAGGAGAACCTCTCTCAACCTACTAGCCACAGCCCTTCTAATACACCCCGGAATGGCATTGGCCCTCCTGGCCACAAAAGCACACTGCTGGTTCAGGGTCAACCTCCCATCAGCTAGGACCCCCAGATACTTTTCCCCTTTGCTGCCTTCCAACAGGTCAGTCCCCAAGCTATAGTGATCTCTGGGGTTGTTCTTTCCCAGGTGCAAGACTCTACACATGCCCTTGTTGAATTTCATTAAATCTCCTCCTGCCTGACCCCCCAGGCTGTCCAAGTCTCACTGAATGGCAGTGCAGGCTTCTGGTGTGGCAGCCACTCCACCCAGTTTGCTGCCATGCATTGCTGACAGTGCGCTCTGCACCCTCATCCAAGTAATTGATGAATATATTGAACAGAACTGGTCTCAGTAATGACCACTGTGAGACTCCACTAGTCACAGGCCTCCAAGTAGACTCCATCCCATTGACCACAACTCTCTGACTTCTTTCCTTTAACCATTTCCCAATACACCTCACTGTCTGATCATCCAGACCACACTGCCTCAGTTTAGCCAGAAGGATACTGTGGGAGACAGTGTCAGATGCTTTACTGAAATCAAGATAAATCACATCCACTGGTCTACCATTATCAATCCACCTGGCTGGGTGTATTGATCCACCTGGGCAAGACTGAAGTATCAGTGTCTGGAGAGTACAGTCTTTTGCCTTCTGAAGCAAGTGAGTAAGTGAGACAGGCATTACCTGGCAGATTTTCTGAACTGGCTTCCTGGTCAGAGGGCTTTCCCATTATCTGGGAGAGCAGCATCAGTTAGGGAAGGGATGTGCACAGTCTGGCACTTAATTGATCTGTTTCAAAAGCCTGCTGTGCTAAGTGTTGCCTACCTCTCTATTGGGAAAGTCTGTTTCACCATTTTGGGGAAGAGAGATTCACAAGCTATCCACACTGGATAGCTGTCACTCTTCAGTATTAATTTTCAGTGATGAAGGAAGACCAAGGTCACTTAGGTGAATGTGAACACTAGTAAATACTCTACAGTGTTTCAGGACAAGGGACAATGAGTGGAAGTTGAGGCATAGGAAGTTTCTCTTAAACATGAGAAGGATTTTTTTTTCACTGTGAGGGTGTCAGAACTCTGGAACAGGCTGCCCAGGGGGGTTGTGGAGTTTCCTTCTCTGGAGACTTTCAAACCCTGCCTGGATGTTTTCTTGTGCGATCTGGTATAGGACATGCTGCTCTGGCAGGGAGATCGGACTAGGTGACCTTTTGAGGTCCCTTCTAGCCCCTGACATTCTATGATTCTACGATTGTATACGCAAATTTGCCTACTAACTGTTCAGTAACACAGACTGCTACAAGTATTCTACTTTCTTTTCATTTCTGCATTCTGCACCCTGCATTCTTCCATGACAAAATGTTATGCAGCATCACGTTCTACATGAAGACATTCAATGTTTAAAGTGTATGATGCCCAAATCATGCTGCTCTGACAGCTCACTCATTTTAAAGAAGGAACAACATGATCACAGGTATCCATACTCTCTTTTCTGCCTACACAAATGAAGACATCAACAGATACAGCTATATTATCTTGTAAAGTATCTCTCAGATAGTTTCTAAATAATCAGTTACATCTACCTAATAAATTCTCCAGCTTTCTCTCTAGGATGTTGATTCCAAGGGTTGGTTTGCATGATGAAAATCCATTATTTCAAACCATAACTTCAGCTCTTTATCCATATCATTTGAGGCTTTTGGATTAAGCTTCAACATGTTTTTCTTTTAGGCATCCTTATCAACAATGTGCATAACATCAGCAGCAGACATGCATGAACTTCAGCTTTACAAATTTTCTTTCATGTAAATCAAACACACTTGGTACTAGAATATTCAAAGATGGATGTTCAAGTGGTATTAAATCATTATAATTCCAACACAGTAAATGTAACTACATTGATTTACAGCAGCTGAGGCTCTGATTGTAAATAACAGGCAGGTCATACCTCAGATCTAATGTTACATTCACAGAAATTCAATACCTCATTTGAATAATTTAAAATATACATATATTAAAAATGATCAAGGCTCTTAACTTATGCTGTTGCTCACAGGATCACAGAATGTTAGGGGTTGTAAGGGACATCTGGAGATCATTGAGTCCAACCTCCCTGCCAGAGCTGAACCATAATCTAGTGCAGGTCACACAGGAATGCATCCAGACAGGTCTTGAATGTCTCCAGAGACAGAGACTTTACAATCTCTCTGGAGAGCCTGTGCCAGTGCTTCCTGACCCTTACAGCAAAGAAGCTCCTCCTCACATTGAGGTGGAACTTCCTCTGCTGTAGCTTATACCCATTGCCCTTGCCCTATCACAGGATGCAACTGAGAAGAGTCTGTCCCCTCTCCCTTGACACCCATCCCTCATATATTTATAAACATTTATTAAATCCCCTCTAACATTTATTAGATTTCCCCCCCAACAGACTGAAAAGATNCATCCAGACAGGTCTTGAATGTCTCCAGAGACAGAGACTTTACAATCTCTCTGGAGAGCCTGTGCCAGTGCTTCCTGACCCTTACAGCTCTTTCTAGCCAGTCATTGGACTCTTTCAAGTAGATGTCTGTCACTCCCAAACTGGGAAGGCCAGAATTGAACATAATATTCCAAGTGAGGTCTCACCAGGGTGGAGTAGAGGGGGAAGTGAACCTTCCTTGATCTGTTGGACACTCTCCACTCAATGCACCCCAGGCTGACCATTGTTCTTTTGCATCTTCTGAGAAGAAGGAAAGAGAGGATCCCTATCTCTTTCAAAATTCATTTGCTTTATTTTAAATGTTCACTGGCCTAAGTTACCTGTAATGGAAAGAGGTTGACTCCGAGTGTATTCTTTCACTGACAAAAAGAAAGATCACTGTCTGCAAACGAGCCAGTAAGTTGTTGATGAATACACTAAATTCAGACAATAAAATTGCCTTAGTTTTTGTGTTAAGGTTGCTTTCCTGGGGAAATGTCTGCTATTTTTTTGCTTACACACCAGAGAAGAATGATCAGATCCACCAAAGTACACCCAAATAAAGTGATTAGACACTTAATAATTAATTGTGGGGATAGCAGTGGTAGATTTTAGGACATAAAATAAACAATAAGATTTACAATATTAGCCTGAAATTCTAAATTCAGAAGGTATATGAGTTTAGATGTACTCCTATGTGGATTAACAGTTTAATGACATTCAGAGTTTCAGTGCAGTTCACAGAACAGATACGTCCACAGATCTGACACCGGGCAGTTATGTTTTCCATATTATCTTTTTAGAACTGAAAAATTAAATAAAATGTAAGAACAAATAGAAAAGTAATTTTGCACTTAATTAAATGTGGCATCACTACTTCCTTTCTGGTCCACCATGGTATCTACAGATCTCCTAAACTATTTGTGTTTTCAATTCTGGATGAGCAATGAGATGTGATAGATTTATTTGAGACTGCAGGAGCAAGGCAAAATGGAAACAGAAGAAAAAAATTCATCCCTGAAAGAGATGTAGAAATAGATTCTTCTGTAACATGTTCTGACAAAATTGTTTCTCCTTATGCAGTCAGACCCCAGACACCTCAAAAAAACCCAGAGTGGCACACAAAACAATTGTTTTTATATCACAGAACTGTTTTGCTAGACTATTCCTATTACATTCCAGGCTTCAAAATTTTTATGACCACTGGCAAAACACTTCCTACAGAGAATCAATACCTGACACATGCTGGATTTAGAAGAATGTCAGGTTGGCAATCATCAGGGAAGAGCAAAAGACTTAAAGATTTCTCCTGAAACAAGTGACAACATTTTTAATTGTTGTTTATTTCTCTCTGCTTTTTATTTAAGCAGAAATTGAGGCACAGCTAACCACTATATTTATATGCCATTTCTAAATTGTCAAATAGAAGAACAGATTGATTTTGTTACGTTTTTAACCTGTATTGGTTAGACTTACCTACAAACCCTTTAAACTAAATACTGATTCTTACCTTTGACATTTCTTCATTTTTCACACAGGAGTCTTTGGGAGGTATTCTTGAGACATAAGGATGCAAAGTCATGTGTCTGGGAGATGCACATTGCTCATCTCATAGAATCATAGAATCACAGAATCAAGCCAGTTGGAAGACACCTCTAAGATCACTCAGTCCAACTGTTCAGAAGGGAAAATTAATTAATGTGAGATTATGTATTGTTTCCAAAATTAATGTTGCTTATTAATTTTGATATTCAGAACTCTCACCATCTCCAACCACTAATTTTAACAATAATATTCAGGTTCTTACATGGTCATGGAGACATTCTATGGATAATATCTAGATCTAGTAATAATCATCAAAATATATAAGCACAATTGAACTGGAAGAGAAGATTCCCATGGTCAAATGCCGCTTGTGGTCAATATACCATTTGTCCACCAGATAGGCTCAAGGAGCTCTTTCTGCTTATGGCAGAAGGCAATGGAGAATTACAAAGAGACTTTTAAGCATTTGCTCACTAATTATTATTACTCGACTCGTAGGGCTAGCCACAGTCCAGGCAGTCCCCAAAAGCTTTCAGGGAACTCTTCTCTTGTCAGCTGTTGAGATTTGATTCTTCCCAGGCTTCTGGGGAAAGGAGGCAGACAATCACTGGCCTTGTCTCCTAGCTCCTCTGGACCATCTGTGTATGTCTAAGACTTCTAAGCAGGACTTTCAGGTGTATAAGCAGGATGTCATGTGATGTGCAGTCTCAGCAGGATGTCATGCTGACCACACAGGCCAATCGCATGCAGGCATCCTGGGTCTGCTCCTGGCAACTCACAACAGCGAAATTTACCAGTAAACAATAAGGCAGTAGACAATTGCAGCAGGCAATGGCAAAGCACAGCAGAAAGCAGGTTGTTTACCTGTGTATCTCCTTTTATCAATGTGGGCTGAGATTAATTGCCCTTTGGACACAGAATAGCCAATCAGAATGGCAGTTAGCCAAACCTTACCATATTAGGCAAAGCCATAAGCTTGCTTTTACCCAAATTTGGGAAACGCACAGGCCTTGCACTAGGCAGACACAAGCTAAGCATGTGTACCTGGTTTACAAGACCCTGGGCAGGCCAGAGTGGTTAGACTCAGTGGCTCCAGGTCCTTTTGTATTCTTTTCTCATTCTTGCCTCTCTGGTGGAGCAGAAAAACATGCCTAGGCAACACAGGACATGTATAAGCCTATTTTGGGCCTATCAGACCTACCATGACACGAACCTGTCACCCATCCCTATCCAGTCAACTAGACCATGGCACTAAGTGCCTCATCCAATCTTTTCTTGAACACCCCCAGGGGTGGCAACTCCACCACCTCCCTGGGCAGCCCATTCCAATGGCAAATCACTCTGTCTGTGAAGAACTTCCTCCTAACATCCAGCCTATACTTCCCCTGGCACAACTTGAGGCTGTGTCCCCTTGTCCTGTTGCTGGTTGCCTGGCAGAAGAGACCGCTTTCAGGTAGTTGTAGACAGCAGTGAGGTCTGCCCTGAGCCTCCTCTTCTCCAGGCTAAACAACCCCAACTCCCTCAGCCTCTTCTCATAGGGT
>WAAF01000857.1:0-14251 GCA_013400475.1 Tricholaema leucomelas | reverse complement strand
CAACTCAAACCATTCTATGATTCTATGATTCCATATTAAGCCTGCAGAAGACAAGACTCTCAAGGGACCTTTTAGCCACCTTCTAATACCCAAAACGAACTTACATAAAGGCTGGAGATGGATTTTTTACAAGACTGTCTACTGATAGGAGAAGGAGAAATGAATTTAAATTGAAGAATAGGTCTAGACTGGGTCTTAGGAAGAAGTTCTTCACTACGTGGATAGCAAGATTCTGGAATGGATTGTCCAGAGAGGTTGTGGATACCCCCTTTCTGCAGATGTTGAAGGCCAGTCTGAACGGGGCCTTGCATAATTTAACCTAGTTGAGAGGTGTCCCTGCCCATGGCAGGGGAGGTTGGATTAGATGATCTCTAAGATCTCTTTCAGCCTAAGATGTTCTACGATTCTCTGAAATATTTTTAAATATATTGTAGTCAAAAGATCACCTGGATATATGGCTTCCCATGTGATATGCTTGAGGTATGATCAAGTTGTACTTGAATTTTCTTAACTGGTGTAATTGAAAATTACATATTCAAAAATTGATTTTGCAAGTCATAAAATGAAATCAAATATTTATCGCAAAAAGGTAAAAATAGTATAAATTTCTACCACCCAGCAAGAATGCACAGGTTTGTTTAATAAAACTCTACAGGACTCAAGAATATTTAGAACAGATTCAGTTCTCAAAAGGAATTAAAGCATCTTTTCATATCGTCACACAAGTCCTTTTCTTTAGTAAACTATATATTCATGTGACTTGAGCTATCTAAGTAGCATTTCTTTTATAGCACAAAAATCTGTTTCATTTGTATATAAAAAGAAAGGACAATGTAGTTAATTTCCTCAATTCCAGTGGCACTTGCATTCAAGTGCATACTGAGCAGAGAAGAACAACATCAATCTGCTAAAAATTAGTAAACAGGGCTTCAGTGATTGATAGCAAAAAGTTTTGAATGTCAGATGTTATACAAATGATCTCACTATTTATGGCATAATTTCAATTCAGAGTTATTTTACAGGATATTTTCTTTGGGTGTTTTGATACTTGGATAAGACAACCAAATATTATTAATACTAGAAGTGCATACTGAGTGTTCTAAAGTTGTTGGAATTACTTTTTTCCTGGTTCCATTTTTTTCCCAGTTATAGAAGTAAAACAAATGCAGCTAATGCAAATTACTGTGATTCTAAGGAGGTTAGTAAATATGCTGGAGTTTAAGACAATAGTCTCTGGAATACTTCATAATCCTAGTGATTCAGTATTCAGAAATGCACACATGCACAAATCCAAAACACTACCCTGCTTCACAATGTCAGGTGGAATACTCCAAACAGTATTATGAAAAAAAAAACACTGAAGAACAATTATCTGATTTTCTCAAGTGAAGAAATATTTTTTTTTTTGCTTTTCCTTTTTAAGTTCCAGACTTAACTTTAGCTCAGAAATTCTATTACTTGTAACTACCAGAAATGACACATTTAGTGACTCAAATTATTCATACAGATGGTTTCATGTTTTGTTAGCATGTTAGCATTATTCTACATCCATATTCCTCATAGATGAAGCACATAGTCAAGTGTAGATGTGCTAGTTTGAAACTAGTTGGATTATTTTGGTGAGAAGAATTAGTTTATAGGCTGTGAAACAGAAACAATGGTGATATCTACTCTATTCATAGTCTCACTGAGATGTATAAAAACAAGAACATAAATATCGATAACACAGTTGCTCTCTGGCTCTGGCTGCCTGCACTTTTCTCCCTAACCTGTTGTCTGTATAACTAATCCTTCTGTTTCCTAACCCCCTTGGCCGATTCTCCAAACTTACCTTGAATGTAAGGCAAAGTCTGGGATAATGTAGAGAGGTGGAAAGGAGGTGGAAGGGTGGTTGGGAGTCCCTCCTGGGGACTCTGGTTTCAGGAATGGGTGTTGTGTTTCTGTATTACTTTTTTACCTTGTATTTCTGTATATAGCTGTATGTATTGTAAATATCTGCTTGTATATTGTGCTAAGCTGTAAATACAAAGATTAATTCTTCATTTCCAGCTCAGCTGAGTCTAGTCTGGGTGATTTCCTAAGAGTCAGGGGGTGCGTAATATCCAAACCATCACATCCGTACTTTGGCACTTCCAAGTGGGGCTAATTAAATTTGATCGATTATTAATTAAGTGTGGAAATTAAGATGAATTGAAACTATTTAATGTGTTTTCCACAGTTGCATGGCAAATTTTCTATGGTGGCTACATCGGTATATTTCTGCCAAGCTAGCTTCTCTTCTATGTAATTTACTGTGGAGAAAGATTAAAGGAGTGTTTTTTGAATTTGGAGAGTATCTTCTTGGCTAGGTTGGCTTTAGTATTACTAATATTGTCACCGAATCTGTTTTTAACAAGTCAGGAAATGTTACAACAGCTGAAAAATATTCTCTGATGTGAATAATTTTGCCTGAAACTGATCTTAGAAATCCCTGTAGTGAATTTCACATGTAACACAGTGATATATTTATCATGTATGAATACAGCCCTAATAATTCTGGGTTTAGCCTTAATGATAGCATTGTGGAACAGAAATTTGAATGTGGCTTCTTTAACAAAACAGAAAGTATCCTTGCAAAGAGAGTTAGAGATAAGCCATACAGAAAAATAAAACAGTGACGGTTAGATGCGAGAGCAAGAGGGGGACACCATGTCCACTGCTGCACCTCCTCCCACAGGTTTTGGGACAATTGCCAAAGTCTTATCTGTTGACAAAAACATGGCAGGCAGCCAAAGAATAGGTCCAGCTGTTCAAGGCTCTGCTGTTTCTTCACCTAGTTCAAATCCTCAGGCAGCAGAAACCTCTAACCCTAAACCAGATTTAAATTCACAGGCCTCAGGCCACATGTTCAATAATTCAGACCTGCTAGGGCACTTCCAAATCCTTTTTGGTCCAATTTTCCTTGCTCCCATGAAAGGTAAAGCTAAGATGAAACATTTGACGAAGAGTGATTCAAGAGAGGATTTAGGACAGTGTGTTCCTCTGGTACACAAGAGGAAGAAGAGGAGAAATACAGCCTTAGAAATTTAGCCAGTACACTCGAATCACAATACACTGACAAGAGGGGCTTTGTGAGGTTGGCTGCCAAGAAGGAGGATGGTTCTGGAGAGTTTAAGAGTGCTCTTAGGAAAGTTCTGTTTCTAGGCCAGGGACAACCAAGACAACAAGAGGAAGACAAGAAAGATGACATTCAGGATTCCAATGATCTCCTCAAAGAGGTCAGGGAAGTTAGAAAGGAATACTCAAGGGAATCAGGAGAGCCAATCCTAAGATGGCTGGTGAGATGCTGTAGTATTGGGGCAAATGTCCTGCAGGTAGGAGACAAGTCTGCAAAGCAGCTAGAGTCACTCACAAAATAGAGTGGAGTGGACAAATACCTTGCTACTCCTGTTGGTAAGGTTAGCTTGTGGACATGCCTCCTGTTGGCTGTGGCTATGACATATCCTTCCCGAGATGATCTGCCATGGGCGGCCAAGAAGTGGAACACCATTGAGCAGGGAATTAAGCTTCTGAAGGACTTTGCTGTGAAGAAAGTGTTTTATGGAGATCATAGCACCCATGAGCCTGATGACATTCCTCTTGGAACAGGTCTCACAAAGAAGACTATTAAACTCTGTATTTGTGTCTCCTTATCAGAATGACCTAAGTTTGTTCAGTTACTTAGCCCTGCTCAAACTCCAGCATATCATCCTTTCTTTTAAATATTGCAGATATGCTGCTGATCATACCTCGTACACATTGCGCTACATGTGGTAAAAATACAATTATATATACAATCATATCAACCAGGCTTCTAAGCCATCCTGTTACGCCCAGTCTCTAAAGGTTATGTCCAGCCAATTCAGTATATCTTCTTTCTTGAGTCTTGATACACCGTCTTTCAAGCGCTAGATGCTGGCATGTGTCGACTCTGGATGATCAGACAGGTTCCTCAAAATCTTCACACGTGTGGCCTTGTGCTAGAGGCAGAAGGTTGATGGTAGCCCTGTTTTGCAAAGTAGCATGCCTAATAATAAACCCAATAAAGCTCTGCTAATAGCATTAGTTTGTTTAACAAGCCAATAATCCAAGCTTATCTAACAAACCCAAAACTTTTCTTGCTGCTACCCTGGTGCTAAGAAAGTGGCAGTGAGTCTCTATTCAAAAAAAACCAAAAATCCAGACAATCATCATGGTCACAGGAGAATGCATGTGCGTTACATTTTTGACTGGGCTCTGTGTGGTAATCAATGCTGTAAAATTGTAGATATATTTGGAGCTAACAGACAAAGATGTCCTAAATTACAGAGTCTTCCCCTTATATGTGAAGGAATAGCAGGGCAACCTCTATCTCCACAGCTGAAAAAATGAGACCCCTGATGCACCCTTGCTTTCTATTATGCTCACCTAGTTGCTCAATATTCTTTCTCAGACTCCCATTGTTCTGGATTCATGCTTTAATTCCAGGAATTTTGATGTTTTCACTGCACTACCTTGCTATGACCTCCATCTGCTGTCTATCATGCTTAAGAGCTACTAATTTCTGAGTGTGATACAAAAGATATGCCTATATCTACTTACAGATTTTCTATTAAGCTTAGTGCATTTGTGAAATGGTGTTGCACTGCATATACCCTTGAAACATTAGGATTATTTACTGCTCCTGGCAGTTCTGATAAAGGTCTTCCCAGGAACGCCTCAAAAATGCCATTCCACTGTCCAACTTTTTATGCCGTTTTGACAAATTAGGCACTGCCAGTGCAAATCCTGATCAAACCTATTTACACTCCTCCACCCTTTGTAACTGCTGTGCCTACAGTGTAACAATATCCACGGCTGACAAATGGACCTGTGGGTGTGTGCTAGTTTCAAGTTAGCTAGAATGTTTTGGTGGGAAGGACTAGATCATAGGCTGTGAAATGAAAACAAGAGTGATGTCTACTTCACTCATAGGCTCGCTGAGATGTATAAAAATATCAGTCAAAACATAGATAAAGTCACTTTGCTCTTCACTATTCACCTGCTGGGGAGCTCGGGGCTGCTGGCTGAATGCCATCTTACTCTCTAGCCTCAGCCTTCATTTTCTTTGGCTGATTCACCTTGCTTTCTTAACCCCCCTGGCCAAACCTCTATTCTTCCTTGTTATTGGGGTAAGGTTGAGAGGGGTAGGGAGAAGGTGAAGGAGTGATTGAGAGCCCCTCCTGGGGAATCAGGTTTGTGGGAGAGGAATTGTGTTTCTGTATTACCTTTTTACCTTGTATATTTCTGTATATAACTGTATACACTGTAAATATCTGCTTGTATATTGTGCTAGCTGTAAATATAAGCTTCATTCATATTTCCAGGGCCGTCTGAGTCTAGTCTGGGTGATTTCTAAAGTGGGGGGGGAGGGGGGACAAAGGATACCCAAACCACCACAGGGTGTCACAGCACTATGCGTTGAGACTCCATCCATATAAACTGAATTATTCCCACAATTCCTCTTTTTCATTTTTTTTTTGTTTTTTTTTTTTTTTTTAAGATGAAGGCAGCGTTTCTTGTCTTTTGCAGGGCCCTTTGCAAAAAAGATAACAAACACAGTGCTTTAAACATTGCTAACAAAAACAGTTGTTCCCCATCTTTGCCAATGAGTGGGTTTGGCTCTAATAACTGAGGTCAAACAAAATACCTAAAGGCGTGACCAAAACCTGTACACCAACCATCTCTCATACACATTTCTCTGCACAGCCATCTGAGCAAGACTTCTGCTCACTGCCAAAAAAACTTCTGAACAACAAGCTGATATCCCGTTCTCTCTCTCCCTTTTTTCTTGTTTTTACATGATCCTTATCCTACAGTGCTACCTTGATATACAGAAAAACCTAAGAAAAAATATCCTATAATGTCCCTATATCCTATAATATCCCTATTATAAACTCTTAGCCTTAACTACATTACTTTCAACTTAAAAAATATATCAACTAAAGGAAATTCATTACTGAGGAAGAACAAAGAAAATTAAGAAGATATTACATCTGTGGAGCTCCTGGAAAACACTCTGGCATCCAGAAAAAGAAAAGAACCTTAAATCACAAAATAGAATCATTAACTTAGACACCTACAAAACAAACTGTTGCCATAATATTCCATAATATTGACTACTGAACATGGTCAGCTATCAAGTACTTAACATACTGTATTTTAATCACTTTCTCTATTTCAATTACTTAAGTCTTATCACAATTACCCTGCCAAATAATGTATCAGAGAATAAACAAAAGTTAATCAGAATGCCTTGAGTCTGCCTGAGTGTTGGATAAGTGTTCATGCTAATGTATGAAGTAACAAGCTCCACATCTTAAAACAAATGTGCCTTTCTTAACAGGCTTAGTTTCAATTATATTTTTTTCTTATAAACTATAGTCAATGTTATATAGTTATAATTATCATTCCAAATATAATTGTATCTTGCTGCTTTTGAACCTCTCACATCAATGCTAGTTGTATCTCATTTGGCCTGTTGAAGTTTACTCTGAAAAACATTAGAATATCTATGTAAGTAAGCAATATTCTCTTTCTCTGAGAGTTAATACAGCAGTTCAGTAGCAATACAGTGGAATAGATTTTGTACTTTTCTTTGATAGTTTGCAATGGATCCTTTCTCCAATACCTTATGAACTTGCCCCAGAGAGAGTAAATGCACTACAACTCAGAATTTGGAAAGCCAGAAAACTGAAATCATATTTTTACAGTTTAAACTGAATATAACAGCACAGACAAAATAAACTATTACAGAATATGGTAACGTTAGAGAAGATGGGGATGGGGACAAACGATGGCAAAGCAGCTAAGCAGTGGCCAAAATAGTGGCAGAAGAAGATAGCAGGAAGCTGTGCTTCCAGACATGAAGTTTTTGATGCTCCAATGACATATATTAACTTACCTATTGTTGCCAATTTATGGCCTATCTCTGGAATGTTCACCTCTTCACTCATATATGAGTTTTACATATCCAGTGAGGATGAAGTATTTGATGAAGAAAAATATTCTAGATTAGTGAAAATGAGAGGTCAAAGGGCCATCATCCAAGCCCCACTCAGACAAGCTGTGGGAAGTAGGGGAATACCAGTATATGTTCATGTATCTTTTACCACCTCTGATTTGTTAAACTGGAAGCAAACTGTCAGGTCTTACTGAAACAACCTGTAGAGAATCTATCATAGCATTAAACCAGTAAAAATGACACATAGTTCAAACTGTGAAGTTAAACAAGCTGTCTTAGAGTGCACGTTTACTCACAGGAAAGGACTGTGTAAGAGAAAGCAAGAGAAGGACTGATCCACTTACACAGGATGTATCTAGTATTGATGTTTATCTCCCACAGGAATCCCTAGATTGAGAGCCAAATACAGGGAAAGGGTTGGAAAATCTAAAATAAATCCAGAAATTAATTTATATGGAATCCAAAAGGAGGCAGAAAAATCTAAATATTTAGCTAAATTACATGACATTTTTAAAAAACAGGAAAAGGAAGCCCTATTAGTCTTTTATGAAAGATTGTGTGAAGTAGCTCTAAAGTTGAGAAATTTGATTCTGGAAGATTCAAGTAATAGCAAGTTGTTTATTGGGCCATCTGACCCAGACATTAGAAAGAAACTACAGAACACGGATGGGGCAGAGGGATTACTACTTCCCAACTGATGTCAATACCATGTAAGGTTAATAATACCAGGGAAGACGTGGAAGAAAAATAGAAACAAGGAAGATCTTGAGGAGTGCTTTGTTGACTGCTTTGGTTGGAAACAAGACATAGAAAAAAAGAGGTGTAAGAGGAGAATTCCTAGGCAGAGAAAGAGGTCCTACAAGGGAAGAAAGGTGTGGACAAGGACTTCTTCCAGGAAATGGTCAGCATGTCTATTGCAGGAAAAAGGGACATTTCTTGTGGTAGGCCTGTGTAGGCCAAAAAATAGGCTTATACATGTCTTGGCTTGCCCAGAAATATTCTTCTGCTCTCCCTCTCTCTGTTTTGGGGAGAAGCAACTGCAGGAAGTGGACAAAAAACCTGGAGCCACTGAGTCTAATGACCCTGGCTTGTTGAAACTTGTTTTGCTCCCATTTAGATCCTCATTAAACAAGGTACACATACTTGGCTTGCGCCAGCCTTGTGTAAGGCCTATATTTTCCCCAAATTTGAATAAAGCAAGCCTATGTTGTATGTGCTTCCCAAGGGTCAATGTGCTGGAGTGGTACAAGTGTCACCTTAGGGCAGTAGTCCTCTCCAGTGGTTTGGAATTTCACCCCGAGCAAGTGCAAAATCCTGATAAGATGTTGAAATGTCAGAAAAATCTCTTGTCAGCCTGTGAGTTCCCAAGAGACAGGTCAGAGTGCTCAGGAGCAGGAGAATGTCTTTGAGATAGCAGACATGGCTGCAGGAGAGAACCAGCCTGTACCACTAGCAGCTGCTCCTGTATGGAAAAAGAAGCATACAGGAGAAACAGAGAACTGCTAGCTCTACTCTTATCTCTAGTTTTGGAAGTTGGCCAAGAACAAATGGCAAAGGCCTCAGCAACAAGAGAAAGATCTCTTCTCCTTTGTACAGGCCTGTGTTTCAGGCATGAGGATCAGGTGCTCCCTTGCCCGAGGGACAGAATCTGGGAGGTACATGCTGTACCATATGGTTCTACTCATGTGACCAAGGGCACGACATCAGGAAATGGAATGGTGTGATGGTTTGGATGTTACCCGCCCCCCCACACTTTGACAGAGGCTTTAAGAGGGCTGGCTTCATGCAGACATCATCAGGGTCCAGAGGCATCTGCCCATCTGCATAGATTATTTCCTGTACAGCCATTCGCCTCAGGTATGCAATCCCATGTTCCATATCAGCCCATCTAAAAGGATAGNAAGCAAGGTGATTCAGCAAAGCAAATGGAGGGTGAGGTTAGAAAGCAAGATGGAGTTCAGCCAGCAGCCTCAGCTCCCCAGCAGGCAAAGAGCCAAGAGCACAGCCCAGAGCGAAGTGCCCAGTGAAGTGCCTTTATCTCATGTTTTACTTTTCCTTTCTACACATCTCAGCAAGACTGTGAGAGAAGTAGACATCACCATTGTTTTCATTTCTCAGCCTATTATCTAGTCCTTCTCACCAAAACATTCTAGCTAGGCTCAAACTGGCACACCATGCCATTTGTCCATGTTCTCCTGATGTTCACAGAGTGTTCTCCACAGTGAACCCCGGGGTGTCCCCTGTTTGCCTTGGACTGGTCTCCTACGGGGAGGAGGAGGAGCATGGCAGTGAGTGTTCCTGACAGCTGAGACCTGCACCTATTTGGAAGGTAACCATCCTCTGCCTTCTGCAGTTCAGAGACAGAGGCTTTAAGGTCATTCACCTTCTGGGTAAGGGATTCTACAGCTGAGATGAGGGCCTTTCTGGAGACACTGTCTTCAAACTGCCTCAGGTCATTTACAAATTCCCGGATAGTGGGGAGATTGTTGGTGTCTCTGTTAAACAGCATCCCTCCTAGTGTGGGTGCATATGTAGAAAGGGCACACTGGGTCAGTTTCTTTAAGAGGGCTGGCTTCATGCAGACATCATCAGGGTCCAGAGGCATCTGCCCATCTGCATAAATTGTGTCCAGGACAGCCATATGCTGCAGGTAGGCAATCCCATGTGCCATATCAGCCCATCTAAAAGGATGGAAGATCATGTCATCCTTGGTAGGGTATCTAGATCTTACAGCTGTGAGGAGTCTGGCCCAAAGTGTGTGGGTGCCATCCAGCCTCCCCAGCTTTTTATCTACACCCCCATCACTTGACAAGGATCCCAACTGCTTAGCCTCCCTCTGATCTAAATCCACAGTTTCTGCTCCTTTATCCCAGCAGCTCAAAAGCCAGGCTAAAAGGCTCTGTCCGTTTGTCCTTTCATATTCCTGCCTTGTTTGTGTAATCTCCTTCCTTGGCATAGAGTTAATAACTATAACCTCATTATCAGATCTATTTCCAGCTGGTGCTGGAATACATTTCCAGCCATCCGGTGCTGGCCTCTACCATCGTTAGCACATACTGCTTGCCAGAATGGAATCGAGGTAAAGTGATATTTACAACTATCCACACAAATTCTTGGATGCGGTTAGCAGAACTATTTTACAGAATGTCTCTGTACAATGGATTTTTGAAAGGTTTTAGAAATGTCTTTGATAGAGAGTCTTGCGGCTTAATTCACCGCTTGTGAGGGTAACCAAATTCTTTTAACAACTTGAATAAAGAATTCCATATACTCACTAGTCCTCGGTCTTAATGTCTGTGTTCCAAAATGTATAGAGGAAAATATTCAGCAGAAGTTCTGTGGTGAATTCCGCATGGGCTGCAATGTGGCTCAGGTGCTGGCACAGCAGGCTGAGGTGGAGGGCAAGCAAATGAATGAACAAGCATGTTTACCTCCTTTTATAGGACAATGGCCGAGGGTAATGGTCTCTTTGGCCACAGTATCACCCAATCACCTTTGGCAATCACCCAAATATACCCAAAAAAGGAAGAACCTATAAGCTGTTCTACTCCAAATATGGGGGGGCGCATATGCCTTGCACACAACAGGCGCGTCAGTCTTATGAAACCCCTCTTATGCAACCAGACTAAACCAGACTAGTTTGTTTGGGTTTCTTTTGTCCTGCTTTCCTGCCTCTGGCTGCAATGCAGACAGGCATGCAAACATGTCCAGATAAGACAGGACATGCTCAAGCCCATTTTGTGACCTTTGGGACTCTTCACCACAGGTAGGTGTTTGATCTTGCATGGTTACGCTTACCTTGGCTGAGTAGGTGGGCTTGATTTCTCTCTAGGGGGAGAGCTGTTCTTTTGTTCCCCTGTTCAGGGAGGTGGGGGAATGATTCAAGGGGGTTTCTGGTGTTATTTCTGAATTGTATATACTTGCAAATAATTGTAACTATATGTAAATATATTTTGTACATATGCATTGTATTATATGCTTTTAGATTTTAGCTTGTGTGATGGTTTGGGAGTTACCTGTATCCTAACTCTTATGAAAGCACCCAGATTAGACTCACCCAGATGGAACTTAAGGAATAAAGCTTTATATTCACAGAGTAGCACAATGTATAAGCAGGTTTCTACAATGTAGTACAATATTAGCAGCTATATATAGAAATACACAAGTTAAAAACTAATACAGAAACACAGTACCCCTCCCAGAAATCAGAGTCCCCATGAGAGCCTTCCAACCATCTTTTCCACCTTCTTTCCACTCCTCTACCTTAACC
Organism: Tricholaema leucomelas; assembly: GCA_013400475.1. Lineage (NCBI taxonomy): Eukaryota > Metazoa > Chordata > Aves > Piciformes > Lybiidae > Tricholaema lacrymosa > Tricholaema leucomelas. The sequence goes on along the minus strand of WAAF01000857.1, from coordinate 2,981 downwards.
CAGAGTTTGCCTTATGTGCTAAGTGTATTTGTAGGATCGGCAAGGTGTGGTTTATAAGCAGAATGATTAGTTGGGTTACACAAGAGCAGCAAAAGCCCAGGGAGAAAACAACACAGACACTGACTCCAATAAATAGAGACTCTCTACCTTATCTATGTTTGTTGCCTTGACTTTATATGTCTTGGCAAACCTATGAGTGAAGTAGACATCACGATTGTTTCCTTTTCACAGCCTATAATCTAATTTCTTTAGTTAAAATATTTCACTTAGCCTCAAACCAGCACAGCTTGCTGTAAATATATAGCTTTACCTTACTTCCAAATCTTCTGAATTAGTCTGGTGGTTTTATATTGGGAGGTAATTTTAACCCTGACATATGTTTTTGGTGGGTTTTATGTGGTTTTTTGTTTGCCTGTGATTTGGTCTTTTGGGGTTTTGTTGTTGTTGCTGTTGGTTTTGTTTCTTTGTTTTTCCATTTTTGTTGTTCTTCCTCAGTAAATGGGATGGAAATAGAAGTGATCTTAAAATGATATCCCTTTTTTACAACATTTTATGCTGTGGAGGGAAAAAAGCTAGATTTCTTAATGTGTGATCACTTTATAGGATTTTTTCTATCCTGATGCATCCCCTATCAAAATGTCATCATATTTGCTGACTTTGTATTGTGGTTTCTTTGACATATATGTTCTGACTACACTGTCTGTAGATTGCATATTTATAATGACATCTTTCCAGAGCACTAAAACAAATGAGATCATCTATTACTTGCAAAACTTCCAAACAACTTCACCAAAAGGCAGATTGAGTCCATGAATTCTTTACATAAATATTAAGTTTAAAAAATTATGTAACTGCTCATTTGACATTCTTAGCTAACATTATAGCTTTTTTGTCTCTTAGAATAAGTAAATGTGAATTGGCTAAATATTATGTTCACCTACAGAAAGAAACCTACATTTAAATTTTGTAGAATGAAGATCTTATGTACTTCAGCAGCAATGCAGTCCAGACTGTTAGTCACTGCAGCTATTCTGGTGCTGCAGTTAGGGTCTGGAGACCTGAAGATGGCGTGATGTTACGGAAAGATAGGGCCCCTCTCTGTGTTCTGTATGATTTCTCTATGATTCTTTTGTTATACTTAGCTTCCTGTCTGTGATGCAAGCAGAAGGAAGTGATGTTGCTACCTATCCTATATAATCCCATGCTACACGTTAATAAACGCCATTTTGCTGTCCACCACATTGGTGTTTGCATGCTGATGACCACGTGCTGCCATTAGTGAATCAGGGCATTGTGGCGAGCAGCCACATCTGGTTTGCATAATACTGTTTTAAAATTAATGTAATGAAAAAAATGTCAATTTATGTAGAGAAGACAGCAAAAATATTCAAGAAAATGGTGTCCAGCCAAGAGAGGAAATGATCACCAAAAAATGAAGCTGAAAAGCTGATATATGATAAAATTTGGTGAAAGTTGCATTTTCTACAGTAGCTATTTCCAGGCTCCACAGGAAAATATAGGTAATAAGGCCCAAGCCTGTAATAATTTGAGGGATTTCTCTAACTGCTGGTCGCTTCAGAAAACATTGCTCCAAATCTGCCTACTATTTTTTTGTAATGCATCATAGAAGTAGCTGGCAGCAAAATATATCAGCTCTTGATGAGCTCAGAATGAATAATTCAGCTGCCAAAAAGTGCTATTTATATAAATTGCACAAATAAGACAATTATTGTAAAAGTATATGAATAACTGTAGGACATTAACAATTACTACTGTGTTTGCATAGGCCATCATCTGTGCAGGTCATGAAGAGTACCTCATCACATTGATAAAAAATATCAGGATGACCTGATAATGTTGTGAATGTGGTTTATCTCAATTTCATTAAAGTATTTGACACTGTCAAACAACATCCTTGCAGCTGAACTGAGGCAGTGTGGTCTGGATGATCAGGTAGGGAGGTGGACTCTTATCTGGTTGAAGGAAAGAAGTCAGAGGGTTGTGATCAACAGGACAGAGTCTAGTTGAAGGCCTGTATCTAGTGGAGTCCTTCAGGAGTCAGGACTGGGAGCATTACTATTCAATATATTCATCAACAGCCTGGATAAGGGCACAGAGTGCAGTCAGCAAGTTTACTGATGACACAAACCTGGGTGGAGTGGCTGACACACCAGAAGGTTGTGCAGCCATTCAGCAAGACTGAGACAGGCTGGAGAGATGGGCAGGGACAAATGTAATGAAATTCAACTAGGGCAAGTGCAGAGTCTTGCACCTGGGAAAGAACAACCCCAGGTATTACTATAGGTTGGGGACTGACCTGCTGGAGAGGAGTGAAGGGGAAAAGGACCTAGGGGTCTGTCAAGGTCCAGAGAAGAAAGATTAACAATATCTCTGTTCAGAGGAGCAAGATCTGTTTGTGTTGTGAAGCAAGACCATATATCACCACAAAACTATTTAGTAAAGGATGAACAAAACAGAGGGAGAGAGAGAAGCGAGGAGAGAGGTAGAGGGAACAACGGAGAGAAAGAGAAGAGCAGGGAAGGAAAAGAGCAGCCATTATACTACTATCAGACGAAGATGGGGAGGAAAAGAGGGATGTGTTCGTAGCAAAGTGTTATGGTTTGGGTGTTACCCACCCTCCCACACTAAGTAAAATCAGACTAGACTCAGTAGCTCTGGAAATTGAATGAAGCTTTGTATTTACAGCTTAGCACAATATGCAAGCAGATAGTTACAATAGGTACAGTTATATACAGAATTATACAAGTTAAAAGGTAATGCAGAAACACAACACCCCTCCTGGAAACCTGAGTCCCCAGGAGGGGCTCCCAACTGTGGAGTCGGGAAAGTCAAGAGACATCTCAATATGAGTGAGCTTGCAAGACAATCCAACGTTTATTGAGAGCATCAGGCTTCAAGTTACAGAGCATTAACTTTTAGGTTAGTGCGAACCCAGTTAGTGTGAACCCAGCATGCAATGC
>WAAF01000856.1:1379-32830 GCA_013400475.1 Tricholaema leucomelas | reverse complement strand
AATAGAATTGACTCCTATAGCCTGCCAGAGGATAGTTCTTTATGATTTTACCCCAAAACTGCAGCCCTGCTATTTTTCTTGAAGGAAAAAAAACCAAACCAAACCAAAACAAAAAACCTTTGGTTTCTCTCCAACTTAAACTTTTGCTGATCCACTACACTTGGCACGTTAATTTTCTGTGATGATTTTGGCAAGGGTTACACATTGCTTATGTTTAGCATGGGAAAAAAGGCAAAAAGAAAAAGAAAGGGAAAAAAAAAAAAGAAAGAAAAAAAAAGAAAGGAAAAAGGGATAGCCTTGATATAAGGCAATATTCCCTTTCTATTGCATTACTGATAGCAAGTGGCACCTCACTTAGCTTTGAAAAATTGTAAGAAAAAATAATATCATTAAAAAATGTTTATTTAACAGAAGAAAAAAAGACTAAAACCTGTCCAGAGAAGGTCAACAAAGCTGGTGAGAGGCCTGGAACACAGCCCTGTGAGGAGAGCTGGGGCTCAGGGCTAACCTCATTGAGCTGCCCAGGGAGGTGGTGGAGTCACCGTCCCTGGGGGTGTTCAGGAAAAGCCTGGATGAGGCACTTATTGCCATGGTCTGGTTGACTGGATAGGGCTGGGTGCTAGGTTGGACTGGATGATCTTGGAGGTCTCTTCCAACCTGGCTGATTCTATTCTATTCTATTCTATTCTATTCTATTCTATTCTATTCTATTCTATTCTATTCTATTCTGTTCTTCATTGCTGTCTACAACTACCTGAAGGGAGGCTGTAGCCAGGTGGGGGTTGGTGCCCTCTACTAGGCAACCAGCAACAGAAGAAGGGGACACAGTCCCAAGTTGTGCCAAGGGAGGTCTAGGCTGGATGTTAGAAAGTTCTTCCCAGAGAGAGTGATTGGCATTGGAATGGGCTGCCCAGGGAGGTGGTGGAATTGCCATCCCTGGAGGTGTTGAAGAAAAGCCTGGATGAGGCACTTAGTGCCATGGTCTGGTTGACTGGAGAGGGCTGGGTGCTAGGTTGGACTGGATGATCTTGGAGGTCTCTTCCAACATGCTTGATTCTATGATTCTGTGATTCTAAGCAAGAGGTGTTTTTTGCATCTATATTAGTCAATCTATATTATTAAGTCTATGTTATTCATATTGATAATAGTTTTCTCAAACTTAATAAAAATACCTTTTAGCAGTATGGATGCAGCAAATCTCTTATAAGGCCTAAGAGACTTCATTATCTACCTGGGAAGTTCACTGTGTCTACTTGTGATGGTGTGGGTGTTACCTACCCTCCCCTTCCCCACTTAAGAAAATCACCCAGAGTAGACTCAGTGGCTAGAAATTAAGAATGAAGCTATATTTACTGCCTAGGATAATATACTATCAGGTGCACACAAATATATACAGTTAAATACAAATTCAGAGTAACACAGAATCATATTACTCCTCCCAGAAAAAATCGGAGTCCCCAAGAGGGCTCCTGACCCAAACCCCCTTCCCTCTTTCCCTCCTTTCAAAAACAGCCAGATTAACCCACATATATCTCACATGATAAATCTGGAGATCTGAGGTGAGATGTCAAAAAGAGATGACAAGGAGGTTAGAGGAAAAAAGGGGTTAGGTGGACTAAAGAGTTAAAGGCAAAGTCAGCCAGAGACCAGACAGCCAGAAAGAAGACAAAGTCTGAAGTGAAAAACTGAGCAGTGTGTGAGAAGTGAGTGTCATATCTGCATTTTCACTAGTTGTGTTTCTCAGCAGAAGAATGGCTGGTATAGGGCACATGTTGTTTTCACACAGTATCACAGTATCACAGTCTCACAGTATCACCAAGGTTGGAAGAGACCTCACAGATCATCAAGTCCAACCCTTGACCACAGAGCTCAAGGCTAGACCATGGCACCAAGTGCCACGTCCAATCCTGCCTTGAACAGCTCCAGGGATGGCGACTCCACCACCTCCCTGGGCAGCCCATTCCAGTAGCCAATGACTCTCTCAGGGAAGAACTTTCTCCTCACATCAAGCCTAAATTTCCCCTGGCATAGCTTGAGGCTGTGTCCTCTTGTTCTGGTGCTGGCTGCCTGAGAGAAGAGAGCAACCTCCTCCTGGCTACAACCACCCCTCAGGTAGTTGTAGACAGCAATGAGGTCTCCCCCGAGCCTCCTCTTCTCCAGGCTAAACAATCCCAGCTCCCTCAGCCTCTCCTCGTAGGGCTGTGCTTGAGGCCTCTCACCAGCCTCGTTGCCCTTCTCTGGACACACTCAAGCATCTCAATGTCCTTAAACTGAGGGGCCCAAGGTTTTCCTTCTTTCTTCTCGCAGCTAAGGATTTAATTTCTCTCAGTAAAAATTAGCCTCAAAGCAGCACAGTACTAACATCTGAAGAACTCATTTATCACATAAGAAATCTCAGGTTGTGATAGGCAGAAGCTGATGAGAACTCACGACCTATCTGCTGGTCTTCCACACATTTCCATTTCCTTTTGTCTTTCCTTTTATCCTTGCAGCTGGTGAGTTAACCTATGACATGAAGTTCAAAGACTTGAGTGTGCAATGGATCTCACTCATTAACAGCTTGGTTGCTACTGTTGAGCATCCCATTAAACTATGTTGTTCACAGAAGTCTCATTGCTCATATCACAGGATCACAGGATATTAGGGGTTGCAAGGGACTCAAGGAGATCATCAAGTCCAAACTCCCTACCAGAGCAGGACCACACAATCTAGCACAGACCACAGAGGAACACATCCAGACAGGCTTCGAAAGTCTCCAGAGAAGGACAAAACCAAATACTTTAAATTTAAATTGAAGGGAGGTGCAAATGAAAAGCATCTCAAAGGGGAGGTGAGGTTTATTTACGGTGTCTCAAAGTACAGTAAATCAGCTCTTTAACATCATTTTCCATCAGAAGTATGAAACCTTAGGGTAGGCACATTGGGCTTGGGAGCACAGCATGTGTTTATCACTCTCAGTTTGTGAAGCAACAAGGAAATTGATGTAACACACAAAAAGGAAAAGGAAAAGTAGGAGAAATAATTGGAGTATATCTGAAGTTCAGCCCTGAAATGACATCCTTATTTTCTGTGTCTGGATCTCAAGTCTGAAACCATAGGTCAGATGCTGACCACTCTTGCAATCTGCAAATGCAGATTTATTCTCAAGTGTATCAGAAGTTTTAAGGGCATTGAAATGTAAACATAAGCCTGGAAAAGCACTTGTGATAAATGTTTGTCTGTTAGTATCATAGAATCCAACAGGTTGGAAGAGACCTCGAAGATCATCCAGTCCAACCTAGCACCCAGCCCTGTCCAGTCAATTAGACCAAGTGCCTCATCCAGGCTTTTCCTGAACACCCCCAGGGACGGTGACTCCACCACCTCCCTGGGCAGCCGATTCCAATGCCAATCACTCTCTCTGGCAAGAACTTCCTCCTAACATCCAGTCTAGACCTCCCCCAGTCTTCATAGAATCATAGAAGCAACCAGGTTGGAAGAGACCTCCGCGAAATCATCCAGTCCAACCTAGCACTCAGCCCTGGCCAATCAACCAGACCATGGCACTAAGTGCCTCATCCAAGCTTTTTCTGAACACCCCCAGGGACGGTGACTCCACCACCTCCCTGGGCAGCCCATTCCAATGCCAATCACTCTCTCTGCCAACAACTTCCTCCTGACATCCAGACTAGACCTTCCCCTGCACAGCTTGAGACTGTGTCCCCTTGTTCTGTTGCTGGTTGCCTGGGAGAAGAGACCAACCCCCACCTGGCTATAGCTAAGCACCCTTATGAAAAGTCCCTCTCCAATCTTCCTGTCAGAGCCTTTTAGGTATTGTAAGGTAGCTTTAAGGTCTCTTATTTTATGAGGAGTGTTTCTTTTAGCAGCTGCTACTGGTAGAAGTCTTCATGTTGTTCACATAGAAAGAGACCTCTCATGGCAGGCACAGGAATCACCATGCAGCAACAATCTTACACCTAGAAAAAAAATTATTTTACCCAAGCCATAAGGAAAACTCTTTTCTTTTGAAATCACCAAGGTTTTGTAATCTAATTTGTTTCAATGATAGAACATAGTCCAATCAAAAATGTGCTCAAAATCGGGAGGGGAGGGGTGGGGGGAACGGAGCAAATTGAGTGGAAAAGATGTGAAGTTTCAATTCAAGAAGATTCATCACGGTCTCATAGAAAGATTTTCACTATTTTGTTTGGCTAACCAACTCCTAATTTTTTTTTGTTTACTTTCCGAGTGGTTTGTGGCTTTAGTGATGCAGTCAGCAAATATTGGAAGGGGGTTTATGCCAGAGCTGGGCTGGTAGTCCCTCCACAGCAGCTGGTCTGAATGTGTATAGTGTGTGGTGGTCTCTCAAATGCCCTAATGATGGCACAGGATGCATAACACAAGAGAAGATCCAGCAAGCAAAATGCACCCTGAGTTTAAACAACACAGCCTGTTACTCATGGATTTCAAACTCAGACTGCTTCAACTGAACAAACAAATCACTATTTACACATTATCAGTGGAGGAAACAATCAAATACCCCCTGAAACAAGGTGAAAATTAAAATACACTAGAGCATGCAAAATTATTTTGAAGCCCCTTCTTTCCAGCTAGTGGAAGATCAAATGTTTTGTATATGTGCATCTAAAATCAGTGCTGAGTGATTTGCCATTGGAATGGGCTGCCCAGGGAGGTGGTGGAGTTGCTGTCCCTGGAGGTGTTCAAGCAAAGCCTGGATGAGGCACTTAGTGCCATGGTCTAGTTGACTGGACAGGGCTGGGTGCTAGGTTGGACTGGGTGATCTTGGAGGTCCCTTCCAACCTGGTTGATTCTATGGTTCTATGATGATGTTATTCCTTGAGAAAATAACTACCTTGGCCAATTTCTGCTGAACTCCTCCATCTTTAAAGCAAGCAATGCTTTTGCCAACAGAAGTTCTCAGCAACTAGGAGTTGCATAATTTATATTCAGCTAAGAAGTTTTCTTGGAGAAACAATGGCTTACAATGCATTTCTCAGCAATGTCATTTGTAAAGGTAGATGGAAGCCATAAAGCAGGAATAAGATCACAGAATACCCAAATCAGAGAAAATTTCTTCAAGAAGTAGGTTTGTTCATTTCTGAGACAATGTTCCAGAGAAAACCACAGGCTGTGATGACTGATGTGTGAAGTCTTTCCCCCTTTCCTAGTATATCACTCCATCCTGGCTTAGCAAATGAATTTCTCAGTTTTTAAAGTACTCCCATTGAAAGAGTTTTGCTCTCATTAAATATTCATCAACAGCTGGTTTCTGAAGACCTTCATGCCACACATATTCAAGGGCTTGCATATTCAAGACCTTGCTCTGAACCACATAGTGTTAGACCATGAACCTTAATGGATGTGCTGCTCCTTGGGTAGGTGTTTGCTGGCATTCTTCCCCCTTCCTGGTCTTGGAAATTCTCTTTTTTGAGATGATTTTTCCTGTGTAATCTCTTGCAGCATTTTATGTCTACATTTCACTAATGGCAATAGTTAGTAACCAGCTGTTTCTCTTTTGGAAATGTCACCTTGGTAAGGGAATTCACACTTACAATGAGTCCTCTACCCCTGCTCTCCTTGGAAGACTTTCTTGAATTCTGTGTTCATTTCCGGGCCCCTCAGGTTAAGAAAGATATTCAGGTGCTTGACTGTGCCCAGAGAAGGGCACCAAGGCTGGTGAGGGAGCTGGAGTACAGCCCTGCAAAGAGAGGCTGAGGGAGCTGGGGGTGTTCAGTCTGGAGAAGAGGAGGCTCAGGGCAGACCTTATTACTCTACAACTACCTGAAGGGAGGTTGTAGCCAGGTGGGGGTTGGCCTCTTCTCCCAAGCAATCAGTGATAGAATGAGGGAACACAGTCTCAAGCCATGCCAGGGCAGGTTTAGGCTGGATGTTAGGAAGAAATTCTTCACAGCAAGAGTGATTGGCACTGGAACGAGCTGCCTGGTGAGGTGGTGGAGTCACCGTTCCTGGAGCTGTTTAAATAGGGACTGGATGTGGCACTTTGTTAATTAGATAATGTTGGGTAGCAGCTTGGATTGATGATCTTGAAGGACTTTTCCAACCTGATTGATTCTGTGATTCTGTGAACAAGGTAAAAAAACAAGTGTTTGCCCTCTTGAAAGCCATATTTGTCTATTCTAAATCTCAGAGTATCAAAGACTCCCAGATGGAATGGGACAACATGGAGACACTTTTATATCTGAAGAAATATAGGTAGTTATTTCTGTTTTCTGAACTAAGATCAAGCTAATAAAGTAAATCTCTGATTTTCTTGTTCCTGTATTGATGTTAATGTTGATGTTGCTCTCTGTGTCATATTGTGACTTGTGGGAAAACCAAGGACTGTGAGAACTACGTCCATACTGATTTAACTTCAATGATAACTTTGACTGATTTAGCAGAACTGAGTGATAAATTCCCACATTTCCTCTTCAAAGTGAACCTTCCCTATGAGCTTTTGGTCATTCATCTCCGTCCATCAGATCAGAGAATCACAGAATATTAGAGAGGCTCTTTAATGTGGAGAGGAGACTAAGGGCTGATGTCATTCATGTTTATAAATATGCAAAGGATGAGTGCCAAGAGGATGGAGCCAGGCTCTGCTCAGTGATGCTCAACAACAAGGGGCAATGGGTGGAAGTTGAGGCACAGGAAGTTCCATGTAAATGTGAAGAAAGATTTCTTCACTGTGAGGGTGACAGAACACTGGAACAGGCTCCCCAGGGGTGTTGTGGAGTCTCCCTCTCTGGAGATATTCAAGATCTGCCTGGATATGATCCAGTGTGATCTGCTAGAGGTGGTCCTGCTCTGGCAGGGGCATTAGGCTGGATGAGCTTTCAAGGTCCCTCCCAGCCCCTAACCTTCTGTGATTCTCTCTGATTCTTTTTCCCCCAAACCCAGAGCACCTGGGTCCTGTTGGAGTCTCCTCCCACCCCAGGTGTCACCACTTTGCCCTCCCTGCCCACTCCCCTTTTTAATGGCCCCAGGAAAGGCAGAAGCCCCAAGCTGTGCCCAACTGGGCAGAGGGATCCTCCTCCTCTCATCACTGGTGAGTACCAATGGTGTGCACTGGGTGAATGGTGGAGGGGATCTAAAGGCCGGGGGGCCTGGTGGCCCCCCGGTTAGGCAGGATAGGGAACCAAAAATCATCTTTCTAACGTCACACATGGGTGTTGGTTGAGCTCCTCTCTGTTTAGCTGCTTCTTTCTGTAAGAAAGCTGTAACAATGGCAGGAATGAATCTGTGAAGCATTTTGAGGAGCATTGACTTACCATGGAGGAAATGTCTGAGAATCCCTAGCAAGGAAAATGGAATGAAACTCAAATCCCTTTGATGGTCTTTTATGTCAGAGTGGATCAAACTGTCTTGTTTTGTAACAGAGTTAAAACTATCTTTATTCAGTATGAGGTGCCCATCTGTCATTCCTTTCCCATACCTTTCACACTTGTTGCCTACAGGAAGGCTGGGGAGGGACTATTGACAAGGTCTGGTAATGTCAGGACGAGGGGGAATGGGTTTAAACTGGCAGAGAGGAGATTTAGACTGGATGTTAGGAGGAAGTTCTTTACAGTGAGGGTGGTGAGACACTGGCACAGGTTGCCCAGGGAAGTTGTGGATGCTTCCTCCCTGGAGGCGTTTAAGGCCAGGCTGAATGAGGTCCTGAGCAGCCTGCTCTAGTGGGAGGTGTCCCTGCCTATGGCAGGGGGTTGGAGCTGGATGATCCTTGAGGTCCCTTCCAACCTAAACCATTCCATGACATACAGGTGGTGACAAGTCCATGTAGTGACTCCTGGTGTATTATCACCCCTATGTTGGCAAGAATAAGGAAGCCCTGCAAACATTCAGCATCATATATACAAGAAGCTAAGACCTAATAGGGCAACAAAACATCTGAGCTAAACTTCAAAATATCAGAAACTTGGAGTTGTGGACCTACAATTCTTGCTTTCATTCTTTCCATCTGTACCTTACACACTTTAAACAATATTACACTGAATCTCTGATTAAGGTCTCCAGGGATTACTGCAATATGAATAAAACCTCGATTATTTTGGTGTATAACGGGTCAAAAAAAAAAATCAGCCACATGTAAGCTTTTTTTATTGGTGCTTTGCCACTTTGAGGTTGCTTTGGTTTTTTTTTCAGTGATTTGTTGTGGGTGTGCTTGAACGTGTCCAGAGAAGGGCGACGAGGCTGGGGAGAGGCCTCGAGCACAGCCCTACGAGGAGAGGCTGAGGGAGCTGGGATTGTTTAGCCTGGAGAAGAGGAGGCTCAGGGCAGACCTTATTGCTGTCTACAACTACCTGAGGGGTGGTTGTAGCCAGGAGGAAGTTGCTCTCTTCTTTCAGGCAGCCAGCACCAGAACAAGAGGACACAGCCTCAAGCTGTGCCAGGGGAAATTTAGGCTTGAGGTGAGGAGAAAGTTCTTCACTGAGAGAGTCATTGGCTACTGGAATGGGCTGCCCAGGGAGGTGGTGGAGTCGCCGTCCCTGGAGCTGTTCAAGGCAGGATTGGACGTGGCACTTGGTGCCATGGTCTAGCCTTGAGCTCTGTGGTAAAGGCTTGGACTTGATGATCTGTGAGGTCTCTTCCAACCTTGGTGATACTGTGAGACTCTGATACTGTTTGCTGTCAACCAGGGAGGAAAACAAAAAAAAGCAAGTTTCATAAAGGCAAGAAATAGAAGAGCTATGTGACCATGACAAGCACTTATATACTCCATGGACTCAGCAGTGCCACTTGCCAGACTGCCATTAAGAAAAGGAGCACCTAGAGCACCTCTGCTGTGAGGACAGACTGAAAGAGTTGGGGCTGTGCAGGCTGGAGAAGAGGAGGCTCCCAGGTGACCTTAATGTGGCCTTCCAATATCTAAAGGGGGACACCAAAAACAGATGGGGAGGGACTTTTTAGGATATTAGGGAGTGACAAGACATGGGGAAATGGAGCAAAGCTGGAGGTGGGGAGATTCAGAGTGGCTGTGAGGAGGAAGTTGTTCAGCATGAGAGTGGTGAGAGCCTGGCATGGGTTGCTAAGGGAGGTGGTTGGGGCCCCATGCCTGGAGGTGTTTAAGGCCAGGCTGGCTGAGGCTGTGGGCAGCCTGCTCTAGGGTAGGGTGTCCTTGGGCATGGCAGGGGGTTTGGAACTAGATGATCCTTGTGGTCCCTTCCAACCCTGCCTGATTCTATGAGTCTAAGTGGATATATCTTAACTACAGTAATACAAGTCCTGCTCTAGGGTAGGGTGTCACTGCCCATGGCAGGGGGTTTGGAACTAGATGATCCTTGTGGTCCCTTCCAACCCTGACTGATTCTGTGATTCTATAAAGAACTAACTCTTTAGAAACAGCGTTTGTGAGTGGTGTCTTGCTCTGTGAAAATAAACACCAAACAAAGCTTTTGGGGGATATTTTCCATGAAGTTATTGTGTATAATTATCAGGACCCTTAAAGAGAGCCAAAATGTAAAATCTTGGAAAGGTGCATTTATATTTCATGTTACCAAATGTGCTTTGATGTTCTAGTAGGGAAATACAATTAACATAACTCGACTTATGAATCATCTTTCAAGTTGTTTATACTTATTTCTTCCTACTCTTTTTTTTTTTTTCTCCTTTTTTTTTAAGCTTTAATTATTTATTCAATATTCCCACAGAGAAGTAGATGGTGGGGAGGGGGAAGGAATTATTTATATAGCAGAGACCGCGTACTGTATAACAGAACATTTCATAAGTACCACGCTCACTCTTGTCTTTCAGAAGTGCTCACAAAGAATGGTTTTATCCTCCATAAGGCAGGTTTATCCAAAGTAAACAATGTCCTCCTCCAGGAGTGTGTGTTGACATGTTTGTGAGAAATGCATGCAGCCTGCGAGGGAGACGTTGCCCTGGATTACAACTAAGAGCCAATAAAGAGAGATATTTAAACAAGGGAAGAGGAAAAAGGCTTGCACTGAGAACATAATTTGCAGTCAAGTTCTTCAACAGAAATCTTTATACTTAGGAACCAATGTAATATGTTGCTATCAATCTTCCTTTAGAAAGGGCACACTCTAACAGCGTGATGAGCAGTGAACCGTTTGACTTTGTGGTAGAACCAATAGGGAGTTGTTCTTTGTCATCTTCCTGGTACTTACTGAGAATTGAATCTTGTATTTCCACACTGTGCCAGTTTGAGCCTAGCTGGGATGTTTTGGTGAGAAGAATTAGATGCTAGGCTGTGAAAAGGAAACAATGGTGATGGCTGCTGCACTCATAGGCTTGCTGAGATGGATAAGGGCAAGAACACAAATATAGATAACAGAGTCGCTCTCTGGGTTTTGGGCTGAACTTCTCTCTCTAACCTAACTTACTGTCTGTGTAACTAATACATCTGCTTCCTAATGTGCATGGCCAACCCTCCAAACTACCTTGAGTGTAAGGGAAAGTCTGGGGTAAGACAGAGGGGTGTGAGGAAGGTGGAAAGGGGGTTAATAGCTCTTTCTGGGGACTCTGGTTTTTGGGAGGGCTGTTGTGTTTCTGTATTACCTTTTTACCCTGTTTATTTCTGTCTATAACTGTATCTACTGTAAATATCTGCTTATGTATTGTGCTCAGCTGTAAATATAAAGCTTCAGTCAATTTCCAGAGCCACTGAGTCTAGTCTGGGTGATTTTCAAAAGTGTGGAGGGGGGTGGGTAACACCCAAACCATCACACATACAGTGCTGAATCCTGACATAGAATCACAGAATGAACCAGGTTGGAAGAGATCTTCAAGACCATCCAGTGCAACCTAGCACCCAGCCCTGTCCAATCAACTAGACCATGGCACCAAGTGCCTCATGCAGCCTTTTCTTGAACACTTCCAGGAATGGGTGGGAGGGAATCCATACTGTTGGGCCCAATCCTGTTTATTCCCTCATCACAATCATCTATAAAGGTATTAGAATCCTCCATCAATGAATTTACAGATGACACCAAGTTGGGAGTATGTGTCTATCTGTTAGAGGGTAGGAGAACAGATGGACGTAGTCCAATGCCACAAGGTTTAACAAGTCCACACGCAAGGTTCTGTACTTCAGCCACCACAACCCCAAGCAGCACTACAGGATGGGGACAAAGTGGCTGGAGAGCAGCCGGGAAGAGAGGGATCTAGGGGTACTGGTAGATAGTAGCTGAATGTGAGCCAGCAGTGTGCCCAGGTAGCCAAGAAGGCCAATGGCATCCTGGCCTGGATTAGGAACAATGTGGCCAACAGGACCAGGGGAGTTATTTTGCCCTTGTATTCTGCACTGGTCAGTCCTGTGTCCAGTTCTGGGCCTCCCAATTTAAGAGAGATGTTGAGGTGCTTGAGTGTGTCCAGAGAAGGGTAGCAAGGCTGGTGAGGGATGGAGAACAGCCTTATGAGAAGAGGCTGAGGGAGCTGGGGGTGTGCAGCCTGAAGAAAAGGAGGCTCAGGGGTGACCTCATTGCTGTCTACAACTACCTGAAGGGAGGTTGTAGCCAGGTGGGGGTTGGTCTCTTCTCCCAAGCAATCAGGAACAGAACGAGAGTACCATCTCAAGCCACACTAGGGCAGGTTTAGACTGGATGTTAGGAAGAAATTCTTCACAGCAAGAGTGATTGGCATTGGAATGAGCTGCCCAGGAAGGCTGGGTGTTTAAAAGGAGGCACTGATGAGGAGCTTAGCACCATGGTTTAGTTAATTAGAAGGTATTAGATGATAGTAAGGACTCAACAATCTCAAAGGTCTTTTCCAACTTGATCAATTCTGCAATTCTGTATCTCTTAATTTAATTTCTCTTACAATAAATATACTTTCCATACTGTCTCATCTGCCCAGTAGTTAATGTCAGTGTGGTCGCAAGCGAAGTCTTATTTAGGAGGCAATTTCTTATCAGGGTAAATTCTGCAATCACAAATAGTAAGATATTTGAGAAAAATACTCTTTCTAAAAAGCTGAAATTTCTGGACAGCTGAGAATTATTTTTTTTTTTTTTTTTAAATTCCAGCTCTTTCTACACTGGAAAAAAAAAAATGTGGAATCATAGAAGGCTTTTGGTTGGAAAGGACCTGCGAAGATCTTCTACCCCCCAGATATGCATCTTTGGAATGATGAGCTAATTTGAGCCTAGTTAGAATGTTTTGGTGAGAAGGATTAGATCCCAGGCTGTGAAAGAGAAAAAAAACAGTGGGGTTGTCTAATTCACTCATAGGCTTGCTGAGAGGTATAAGAACAAGAATCCAAACATAGATGAGGGAGTCCTTCTTCTGCTGGGGAGCTTGAAGCTACATTTCTCTCTCTAGCCTCTCTGCCATCTCTCTGATTAATCCACTTTGCTTCCTAACCCCCTGCCCAAACCTCCATTCTTCCTTGGGACTTGGGTAACGTAGAGAGGGGTAGGGGGAAAGTGAAGGGGTGGTTGAGAGCCCCTCCTGGGCACTCAGGTTTCTGGGAGGGGAGTTGTGTTTCTGTATTCCCTTTTACCTTGTCTATTTCTGCATATAACTGTGTATATACTGTAAATATCTGCTTATATATTCTAAGCTGTAAATATAAGCTTCATTCAAATTTCCAGAGTTGGCTGAGTCTAATTTGGGTGATTTCCAAGGTGTGGGGGGGGCAGGGAACACCCAAACCATAACAAATCAAAAGGCTCCACAGACTTGTGTTAAATTCATGGAAAATGCATGTAAAAATCAATACATTACAACAACAAAAGTTTTATCAAAACATCATCATTTCACAATCCTTTTTTTTTTTCTGTCTCTGTGATCTTTGTGTGAAACCTCTGTTCTGTGGTAGAACATACAAGACAAATTCAAATAGAATCATAGAATCAAGCAGGTTGGTAGAGACCTCCAGGATCATCCAGTCCAACCTAGCACCCAGCCCTGCCCAGTCAACTAGACCATGGCACTAAGTGCCTCATTCAGTGCTAGTGCTACCAACCACTAGCATGTAGATTATAAAATTGTGNGTTGCTTGGCAGAAGAGACCAACCCCACCTGGCTGCAGCCTCTCTTCAGGTAGTTGTGGACAGCAATGAGGTCCCCCCGAGCCTCCTCTTCTCCAGGCTAAACACTCCCAGCTCCCTCAGCCTCTCCTTACCTCTTCATAGAATGAAAACAACATTTCCCTGTTCCTTGCTGTTTTTTTTTCCTGTTGAGTATTTAGAATTGCTAAGAGTTTGTTCCTAGAACAATCTCAAAACATCCTTTGCCAGATGTCATTTTTGTTCTCCTAACACATTTTGGTACTCAGGCCTATAGCATTTGCTGTGTTATTGAAGTACTGTGGCCATCTTTCAGAAAAGCTAGAGATGAGAATCCTTGAAAGAGTCTAGTGCAGAGTACGAAGAGAGCGAAACATCTCCCTTATGTGCAAAGGATGAGGGAGCTGAGGCTGTTTAGCTTGGAGGAAAGGAGCCTGTGGGATGACCTCATTCATATTCATAAAGATGTGCAGGGCACTGTCAGGCTTTGCTCAGGGATGTCTAATGACAGGAGAAGGGCCAGTGGGGGCAAGCTGGAGCAGAGGAGGTTTCATGTAAACAAAGTTGTTCATTGTGAGTGGGACAACACTGGAACAGGCTGTGGGGTTTCCTACTCTGAAGATGTTCAAAACCCACCTGGAAGCAGTCTTATGTGACCTACTCTAGGTGATCCTGCCCTGGTGAGGGGGTTGGGCTGGATGAGCTTTTGAATCATAGAATCAGTCAGGGTTGGAAGGGACCACAAGGATCAGCCAGTTCCAACCCCCCTGCCATGGGCAGTGACACCCTACCCTAGAGCAGGCTGCCCACAGCCTCATCCATCCTGGCCTTAAACACCTCCAGGCATGGGGCCACAACCACCTCCTTGGGCAATCTATGCCAGGCTCTCACCAGTCTCATGCTGAACAACTTCCTCCTCACATCCAGTCTGAACCTACCCACCTCCAGCTTTGCTCCATTCCCCCTAGTCCTGCCACTCCCTGATATCCTAAAAACCCTCTCCATCTTGTTTCCAGCCCCTAACAACCTGTGGCTTGGTGATTCTATCATTATTTTGTTGGTAGATGAAGAACCTTGTCTACTATTCTCTTTTTCTGGAACAAACAGTATTCAGAATGCTTATACTGGAAGATCTCTTGAGATGTGTAAGAAATCCACTTCATGAGATGAATTGGCGAGGTTTAAATGAAAAGAAACAGATGTCCCCAAAAAAACAACATTTGGGATGAGATCAGAAGCCAGCTACAGATTGTCTAGGAACAAATTCTTAACTAGAATGTGATTTATGATCACAGCCAAGTGCAGGGTTCTGCACTTTGGCCACAACAACCCCAAGCAACGCTACAGGCTGGGGACAGAGTGGCTGGAGAGTAGCCAGGATGAAAGGGACCTGGGGGTCCTGGTGGATAGCAGGCTGAAGATGAGCCAGCAGTGTGCCCAGGTGGCCAAGAGGGCCAATGGCATCCTGGCCTGGATCAGGAACAGTGTGGCCAGTAGGGCAAGGGAGGTTATTCTGCCCCTGTACTCAGCACTGGTCAGGCCACACCTTGAGTGCTGTGTCCAGGGCTCAAGAGAGATGTTGAGGTGCTGGAACATGTCCAGAGAAGGGCAATGAAGCTGGTGAGGGGCCTGGAGCACAGCCCTGTGAGGAGAGGCTGAGGAAGCTGGGGGTGTGCAGCCTGGAGAAGAGGAGGCTCAGGGGTAACCTCATTGCTGTCTACAACTCCCTGAAGGGAGGCTGTAGCCAGGTGGGGGTTGGTCTCTTCTGCCAGGCAACCAGCAACAGAAGAATGGGACACAGTCTCAAGTTGTGCTGGGGGAGGTCTAGGCTGGATGTTAGGAGGAAGTTGTTGGCAGAGAGAGTGATTGGCATTGGAATGGGCTGCCCAAGGAGGTGGTGGAGTCATAGTCCCTGGAGGTGTTCAGGAAAAGCCTGGATGAGGCACTTAGTGCCATGGTCTGGTTGACTGGACAGGGCTGGGTGCTAGGTTGGACTGGATGATCTTGGAGGTCTCTCCCAACCTGATTGATTCTATGATTCTACAATTCTGTGATCTACATGCTAGTGGTTGCTAGCACTAGCACTGAGTGAGGCACTTAGTGCCATGGTCTGGTTGACTGGATAGGGCTGGGTGCTAGGTAGGACTGAATGATCTTGGAGGTCTCTTTCAGCCCGATCGATTCTATGATTAAGTCTAACTCTGCATTGCAACCTGACCTCACCTGGTTTATTTCAGACTCCAGCCATTCAGTTTAAGGCAAATCTGTTGATTTTTAATTTTAATCCTTTCTCCAAGCTATCCTTTGGGAATAAATAATGTAATTCTAACTATCCAACAGGTGAGCTCTCAAGAAATGACCACTGGCTCAACCGTGATGGATGTACAACCCCACGGACATCAGTCTTCATATTTGGTTAATTCAAGTTGCAAGGTCCTCTATAAGAACCAACATATCCACAAGGCAAGCATATCTCCTTAACACCTTTGTTCTCTGAGAGAGAAAGACTCAAACTTTAGTTTTAGCTCATTTCTCTTTCTGAGAGTCTTTCAAACCTTACAAAAAAAACAAAACCACAAAACCCCAAACCATTATAAATAAAATTTAAATATTATGTTATGAAGTGTTGCCACAATGGTTTTCATTTACAGCCAAATGCCCCTTCTAGGTTTGTTTATTACTTTCAAAACCTCCCAAATTGATTGTTTGCTTGTGTGCATGCAGAGGAATTTCTGTATAAAGTTTTGGAGGTGTTTTCTGCAGTGGAAGGTTAAATGTTTCCAATGCTTCGTGAACTACCATCAGATGTCTTCCAGATCATTACTGGTTCCCAGAGCACACAGGTTGAGGAATACTGCATTAAAGGAGACATTTCCTTTTTCTATTGAGTGTGGAGGGAATCTGGGGGAGATTTGGCACCCCAGGCTAAGGTTGACCTTTTCTGAACACCATCTGTAGTTTTATTTTCGACACACTTTTTCAGGGAGGGTGTTATGTGATCACACAGTCTCAAGTTGTGCCGGGGGAAGTATAGGCTGGATGTTAGGAGGAAGTTCTTCACAGAGAGAGTGATTGGCATTGGAATGGGCTGCCCAGGGAGGTGGTGGAGTCACCATCCCTGGGGGTGTTGAAGAAAACCCTTGATGAGGCACTTAGTACCATGGTCTAGATGACTGGGCAGGGCTGGGTGCTAGGTTGGACTGGATGATGTTGGAGGTCTCTTCCAACCTGGTTGATTCTATGATTCTACAATACTGTGATCTGCATGCTACTGGCTGCTAGCACTAGCACTGAATAAGACACTTAGTGCCATGGTGTAGTTGCCTGGGCAGGGCTGGGTGCTAGGTTGGACTGGATGATGTTGGAGGTCTCTTCCAACCTGGTTGATTCTATGATTCTATGAAATGGTTGATGTTCATGTGTAGACAGGCCTTCAGCAAACAGAGCTCACAGAGAGAGAGAAATGCAGCACAGCGGTCCAGTAAAAGTTGCTATGTAATACTTGTGTCATTATTGAGACTTTATCGAGGACTTCATGAGGCCATATATAAAAGTGGCAGGGAAATTGATGCAGTTCCTAAATGGGCACAAAAGCCATCACTTGATTTGCATTTTTGCATCTCCTATATTTAGCTTGTGGGAGTACCTAAGTATCCTCAGACCTTTGGGAGTAGCTAGAAGAGAAACTTTGGCTGTGATCAGGACTGCACATTAGGATATGAATTCATAGAATCATAGAATCAAACAGGTTGGAAGAGAACTCCAAGATCATCCACTCCAACCTATCACCCAGCCCTATCCAGTCAACTAGACCATGGCACTAAGTGCCTCATCCAGGCTTTGCTTGAACACTTGGCATCATAATCACTACTTCAAAGGAGCTGCATCTGGTATTCACCACAGGCAGGGGGAATGTAAGGCTATAACCATGGCTTTTAGGAGCTTACAATCATTTTCCAGAAATCTTCCATCCACTGTGCCAGTGCTAGGTTTTGGGCCAGAAAGCTGAAGAGCTAAGCCAAATCTATCTGAATAAATAGAAGTCACTCCCCTAAAGCTTCGTGCTCTGTTCACAGGATGAGCTAAGGAAGCTATGAAAGCAACACAGTGGAGCTGGAATTGCATTCAGCTCAGTATGAGCGTCACAGGCTGCCAAAAAAAATTGTGTTTAAGTTCAAAATGATTTGAAGAAAGACTTTGAAATTAAGTCTGGGAAGAGGGAAATTTTTTGTTATTCATAGAGGACTTCTCTCCATAAAATGGAAGGCTATGCTCCTTTTGCCCGTGGAGTGATTTCTATTAACTAACCAAAAGGGAGACCCACTCAAAACCCCAGCATGATAGGAATGAGTGGTCAGTAGTTGGCATGTATACCATCTTTAATCTGTTTTCAACATTTCCCCCTTCCACCCATCTCAGGGTTTTCTGCTAGGCTCTGAAGAACTGTTACTCTGCTGTTTCAAATTCCCACTTCATCTAGCCAGTAGCCAGAAAGCATGACGTGAACTGCCAGTATTAAAATTTCCAATGAAACAATGGCTTTGGACTGTGTCTCTCTCTCTATCAGAGCAATAGAGGTGAAATGGATTTTCAGAAGTATTTGTATCAGGGAAGGTTCCATCCTCCTATTTTCAGAAATATTTGAATCATAGANCAACCCCACCTGGCTACAGCCTCCCTTCAGGTAGTTGTAGTGAGCAATGAGGTCAGCCCTGAGCCTCCTCTTCTCCAGGCCAAACACCCCCAATCCCCTCAGCCTCTCCTCATAGGGTTTGTGTTCCAGGCCCCTCACCATCCTTATTGCCCTTCTCTGGACACATTCCAGCACCTCAACATCTCTCTTCAATTGATGAGCACAGAACTGGACACAGCACTCAAGGTGATGTCTGATCAGTGTTGAGTACATGGGAAGAATAACCTCCCTTGTCCTGCTGGCCACACTCACAGTATCACAGTATCATGACGGTTGGAAGAGACCTCACAGATCATCAAGTCCAACTCTTCCTGATCCAGGATGCCATTGGCTCTCTTGCCCACCTGGGCACACTGCTGGCTCATCTTCAGCTACTCTCTACCAGTACTACCTGATACTACCAATATACTATCTACCAATATCTACTTGATACTATTTGTACCAGGGAAGGTTCTATTCTCCTAAGCAGTTAAGTCTGCCATGTGCAAAGATTTCTACATCATCTAAGTCATAATTAAATATTAAATAGGTCACAATTAAACTATTAAATAGGTGACTTTAAAAAGTATTAAATAAATGAATACTTCTGTGCATGCATAAACAGATTATACTGATCCTTCTTATCTGACTATATACATGTGTGTATATATAAGCATAGAGTCCACATAGAGTGGAGCAGAATGAATAATGTAGTGTGTAGTACACAAGTCAGGCTTGAAGCTTTCAGAAAAGGGAGAAAGCTTTTATTACTTGTAGGAGAATTGATCCTAAAAGTGCATCAGGAGGATAGGTACGAAGTGTGGGAGCAGTGTGACTGTACCAGAGCTGATGACAGTTCAAATCCTGGGCTACAAAAATGGGAGAAGGGAGAAACAAGCCCAGACATTTGGTTGACTAAATGGGCTCCAAGGATCTTAATCACCAACACCACACCGATGAAGGGCAGAAAGACTGAGCCGTGCCCTGTGACTCACTATGGTCATATCATGTTTGCTCTGCTAATGGACACAAAAGCAGGCAAAAGGAGAAAGGGGGGTGGGGGGAAATATGATCTCTTGAACTTTTTGACAAAATACCTGATTTCTTCTGGGCTGCTGCTTCTTCTCATAATGACTCCATCTCTTCCCTGGCCAGGTCCAGCCAATGTGTCAGAGACAAGACAGATGGAGCAGGTTATCAGTGGCCAATACGGTCAGGCTAGCTCTATAACATGCCCTTTGTGGCTGCATCGTCTGACACTACCTTTTTGGGTTTCTCTGAAATCTGGGCATGTGATATACCACAGTTTCAAGAAACAGCCCATGGGAAAGGTCAATAAATAACCAGACAGCAAATCACTGTTATTTAAAATATCCCAGACTATCCACAGTTACTTTAAAACAACAAACAAAACAAAACCCAAAACCATGCAAACCTCCCCTAAAAAAGTAACACCAACAAAAAAATAAAACCAACAACTAACCAGAGGCAATTTCTGACTGCTTTGAATATAAATACCATTGAGACATCTGAAAGGCTTCTGGGGCATTAAAAGAATGAAAAGTTGTATTGTGAGATGACAAGAAGGGAAGAGCTGTCATTCTGACCTGGGTTAGAGCTATTAGGGAGCCTGAAACGCTGAAATCAGTGGAAAGAAAAGGTGAGGCAGGCTCTAATATTACTTCCATATTTGCTTTTATATGTAGCAAAGCCACATGCTGTTCCACCAACATAACATCATACACAAAGGTGTTTCATTACAGTGTAAGAGCTTCCATGTAGGAGACACCATTCTCCTAGTCTTTAACACGTGTGTGATTTTACTTGCATGAGCAGGCTTGCTGGTCTTCTTGGTACAGCTCATACAGGCCAGAATGGTGTCCTGAGCAGGGATCTTTTCTTCTGTAGTCTCTTATTAAGTGTACTTTTAGAGATACTGAAACAATTCTCGTTTCCATAGCCTCATCTTCCTCTATTTACAACAAGGTAGCAAAGGAGTGGTTTTGACTTCTTTTAGCTTCAGCTTGGAGGAAAGATTTTGAGTAACAGGGTGCCCTGGAGTCCTGTATACCCCAGAATCCCTCTCCCTCTGTGGTTTGAATGGGAGAGGAAAAGGCACGAAAAGACCTGTTTCCCCCCCTGCCCTGCAGGCGTGAAGGGGGGGACCAAAGGGCCCTTCTGGCATGAGGGGTGCCCTGTGCAGTGCCCACTCTGGAATCAGGCTGGGGATTGGCTGTGGTCTTCACTCCTAGGTAGTGGTAACTCAGCTCTTTGTCTAGGAAAGGTATAAATATTGGGAGACTGCCCACCTTGGGGTTCCCCCCTTAGAGTTCTCCCTGCCTGGATAGCTTCTGCAGAAGGAGCCCCTGGTGCTCTGAAGGACAAGCTCCTGAGGGACAGAGCTGTCTCTGCTTTGGATGGCTTCCACCTTAAGCACCCTTTATGCAGGCTCGATAAGCCTTAAAGACCCTCGGACGAGCGAGGGGACAAGCATCTGGACCATTCTTCCTTTCAGCCAGCCTGACTCACCTGTGAGTAAACTTAATGGCTCAGCCTGAATAATAGTGGGGGATGCTATGTTTAGTAGCTCAGCCTTTTCCAACTTCTGACTTCCAAAATAGACAAATTTTCCTATGGTGTCCTTGTAGATCTTCTTTATCAACTGGATCTGCCAATTAAAACTAAATTAATTTCTGTATATAGTTTTGGGGGTGGGTTTTTGGGAAAATAATATAGTTCCATTTTTATATATATTCCTGATTGGGCCACGTTAATTTCCCTGCCTCAGATTTCTGCACAACATTTCTTCAGGTAAGGTCTTTTTCATTCATCTGTGTGTGTCTAAACTCAATAAATAGATGGATGAAGAAAAGCAATGAGTAAGCATTTGTGAAACATAAAGCAGACATCTAAAAGAGAGTCATTAAAGACAAAGACAGTTAGTCAGACTAGAAAAAACAAAACTGAGACATATATGTCTAGCCTAGATACACACAGTAGCTGCAGAATGGAAACATTTATCCTGGGATTAGTTTTTATCTATTAATAACACTTGAAAAACTATTCTTACCCCAAGTTATTTTCATAAGGCAAATATAATGTGAAAACTTGTACAGAGTCTCAGATGTGAATAAGAGCTATGGATGGTACTTGAAAAAAAAAAAAGGCTGCATGTGTTGCAGTTTCTGGACTAAAGTGGTTCCCAAAGTATTGCACTCCTTAAAATAAGGAGGGGAGAAATCGAGCTTGTCCCTTCTGAACAACANGTTGGTCTCTTCTGCCAAGCAACCAACAACAGAACAAGAGGACACAGTCTCAAGTTGTGCAGGGGAAGGTCTAGGCTGGATGTTAGGAGGAAGTTGTTGGCAGAGAGAGTGATTGGCATTGGAATGGGCTGCCCAGGGAGGTGGTGGAGTCACCATCCCTGGAGGTGTTGAAGCAAAGCCTGGCTGAGGCACTTAGTGCCATGGTCTAGTTGACTGGCTAGGGCTGGGTGCTGGGTTGAACTGGATGATCTTGGAGGTCTCTTCCAACCTGGTTGATTCTATGATTCTATGACATAGAAAAGCATTATCAGTCCTTAAGCAGCTCTTCACTATTCAGTTGTGCAGTTAGCTGTCAACTCTTCAACAATATATGCACCTCTTAGGGACCAGAACCATCATCAGCAAGCCCATTGAAACAACAGGTTGAAAAATACTCTTCTTTGCAGGCACCATAAGAGACAGAAAATTACAAATCCTGCCAAAGCAAGTACTTGTGTAGATTATTTGCAAATAGGCCTGTTGAGTATGCACTAACAAACCTCTCCAAGCACATCATTTTCACAGCACTTTATATTGTTAGCTGTAACAAATGACCATAATTAAAATGCTTCTTGGGAAGTTCCTCTCTGGCAGCTTTGAGGGTTCTGTGTGTGAATTGGATTGTAAAAGAAAAGGCAAGACTGGGATAAGTAAGAGAGTAAAGAGAGAGTCTACTTGACTGGACAGGGCTGGGTGCTAGGTTGGACTGGATGATCTTGGAGGTCTCTTCTAACCTGGTTGATTCAGTGGGTGAGGGCCAGTGAGGTTGTTTCGCTCCTTTATTGAATCATAGCAACGTTGAGGGTTCTGTGGGGGAATTGGTTTGTAAAACAAAAAACAAGACTTGTATAAGCAAGAGAGCAAAGAGAGGAGTGAGGGCCAGTGAGGTTATTTTGCTCCTTTATTGAATCATAGCAACTTTGAGGGTTCTGTGTGTGAATTGGTTTGTAAAACAAAAGACAAGACTGGGATAAGCAAGAGAGCAAAGAAAGGAGTGAGGGCCAGTGAGGCTGTTTTGCTCATTTATTGAGTCATAGCAGCTAACAACAGCCAGGAGGAAAATAAATGTACAAAACAATTTGGTAGTGAGCGCTACCTCAGATGTAACTGGTTTTCTTCAATGAGCAGGATGGGTTTAATACAGCTTTTACAGACCAGAAGGCTAGAGTTTACAGCTGCAGTAAATGACACTTTGAAATAATACCTACTGGTGAGACAAAGATGAGGTTGTCCAGTCACTCTGCTCTCACTACTGCAGCCCAAATTAAACTGTGTTATTGTTAGAGGATGATTTAGTCTCCTTGAGCTGTTAAAGTTCTGCTGGTTTTCATTTAAAGAAGTTTCTGGGAGAGAGGCACAAGTGAGAGACTGCCCAGGAGAAGTGAAACCCTTGGTGCTAGCCAAGAGTTTAGCAGTAAATAGTTGCTGCACTGTTTATGAGCTGGGTTGTGAACTCAGGTAGGAAATCGTAGCTGTGCACTCTGAAATAAAGACTGAGAGAAAACTGTTACACAGATTCAATAAAAGGGACTCAAACAGTCATCTTTTTTGATTGAAGCTCTGTCTGAAAGAGATGTGGGTAGGGAAAACTCCTGATTAGTTTAAGAAAGTTGACATTTTCTTTTTATTGTTAATTAACAGGAGAGGGGGGGAATAAAAGGTAATTCACTGTGTGATTCCCCTGCCTCCAGATGGAGTAAAATATCAATTTGTGTACTCTTTTAACTTAATGTAACCTGCAATCTTAACGTGTTGCAAACAAATCTGCAAGACTTGCTTGCTATTAAATGATAATAAAAACACTAACATATTTCTAAACACATTTTATTCGGAATGAGAGGCACTAATTAAGGCACAGAGGTACTTCTGTTATAACAGTGACAATCTCAAGGCAGAGAATGAATAGTGTGACTGAACTGTCCACTATCATAGACTCATAGAATCAAGCAGGTTGCAAGAGACCTCCAAGATCATCCAGTCCAACCTAGCACCCAGCCCTAGCCAGTCAACCAGACCATGGCACTAAGTGCCTCATCCAGGCTTTCTTCAACACCTCCAGGGATGGTGACTCCACCACCTCCCTGGGCAGCCCATTCCAATGCCAATCACTCTCTCTGCCAACAACTTCCTCCTAACATCCAGCCTAGACCTCCCCCGGCACAACATGAGACTGTGTCCCCTTGTTCTATTGCTGCTTGCCTGGCAGAAGAGACCAACCCCCACCTGGCTACAGCCTCCCTTCAGGTAGTTGTAGTCAGCAATGAGGTCTGCCCTGAGCCTCCTCTTCTCCAGGCTGCACACCCTCAGCTCCCTCAGCCTCTCCTCACAGGGCTGTGCTCCAGGCCCCTCACCAGCTTCGTTGCCCTTCTCTGGACACATTGCAGTATCTCAACATCTCTCTTGAATTGAGGAGCCCAGAACTGGACACAGCACTCAAGGTGTGGCCTGACCAGTGCAGAGTACAGGGGCAGAATAACCTCCCTTGTCCTACTGGCCACACTGTTCCTGATCCAGGCCAGGATGCCATTGGCTCTCTTGGCTACCTGGGCACACTACTGGCTCACATTCAGGTACCATCTACCAGCACCCCCAGGTCCCTTTTTTCCTGGCTGCTCTCCAGCCACTCTAAATTTCCTAAAACGTCTAAATCTCCTAAGTTTATCAGTTACTTAAATGATTTAAAATGTCTTGGCTCACATTTGTGATTCATAACTAAATTAGAAGTACCTACACATAGAAGCTGTGATGGGGCTTTTCTGACCATCAATGTCGTATCAGAGAAAGGCTTCTAAATACAATCTAAAAACCTAGATCATGACATCACCTCTAAACCAGTGTTGGTTTGCCAATTGGTTACCAATTGGTTACCTGACAGAAAGAAAATAAAGGAACAAAAGAAAATAAAAGACATATTTCTTGGAAATTTTCCTAGTGACATTCCCTTGTGCCAGCATCTAGAATCATGGAATCAGTCAGGGTTGGAAGGGACCACAAGGATCATCTAGTTCCAATCCCCCTGCCATGGACAGGGACACCCTACCCTAGATCAGGACTTGTATTACTGTAGTTAAAATATATTTACTTAGACTCATAGAATCATAGAATCAGTCAGGGTTGGAAGGGACCACAAGGATCATCGAGTTCCAATCCCCCTGCCAGGGGCAGAGACACCCTACTCTAGATCAGGACTTACCATAAAGTTTGCTATAGATTTGACTTACCATAGAATTGCTTTGGTTGGAAGAAAACTGCAAGATGCCAGCAGGTCAAGGGAGGTTCTTCTCCCCCTCTACTCTTTCCTGGTGACATCACACCTATGTCCAGTTTTGGGCTCCCCAGTTCAAGACAGGCACCTGCTGGGAAGAGCCCAGCAGAGAGCCACAAGGATGATGGGGGGACTTGAGCATCTCCCCTATGGAGGGAGAATGAGAGCCTTGGGGCTGTTTAGTCTGGAGAAGAGGAGACTGAGAGGGGATCTGATCAATGTCTTATCAATATCTGAGGGGTGGGTGTTGGGTGGATGGGGCCAATCTCTTTTTTGCTGGTCAGCAGCAATAAGACAAGGAGCAACAGCTATAAACTGGAATATAAAAGGTTTCACCTCATCATGAGGAGAAACTTCTTTACAGAGAGGGTGACAGAGCCCTGGAACAGGCCACTCAGAGAGGTTGTGGAGTCTCCTTCTCTGGAGACTTTCAAAACCTCCCTGAATGTGCTACTGTGCTAAGTGCCTTAGGGGATTCTGCCTTGGCAGGGAGGTTGGACTTGATCTCACAAAGTCCCTTCCAACCTCTAAAGTTCTGTGACATTTCAGACCACTTGGAAATCAGTGGCAGGGCGCTTTTGGCTTTGGAGACATCAACTGTGCAGATAATCCTAGGTGATTGGCAGGAGAATTGGACTCCATGATCCCTGGAGGTCCCTTCCAACCTCTAATGCTCTGTGATGATTCTGTGATCTCTTCTTCTGCATCTCCCTCCCATAAATGCACGAAACCTTTTGTTTCGCTCAAAGGTAGCTGTTGCGCATCTGTAGCTGACGTTTCATGCAAGCCATTCGGCTGCTAAGATGTAAGTTAACTTACTGCAATAAAGATGTAAGTTGACTTACTGCAAGGCTCAGTAATTGAATAATTAGAGTTTAAATTCAGCAAGTTAGCTCATGTAATTACCTTGTAAAGCTCCTTCAGAATGCAATGATGACAAATAGCTAGAAATGCCGATGTCGGCTCGAAGAAAAAACACATTCAAATTGCAGTCTTGTCTGCACACAAGTAACTGTGCTCAGTTTCTAAAGCAGAGGGAATGTGCTTGCCACTACAGTCAACTCATAAAGCACTTTTATAGAGAACACAGCAGCTTACACTTGCTTAGGGATTCAGTTGTGCTCAAGTTCCAGTTTCATTTGCTTAATCAAAGGAAGGAAATGTTGGGTTATGAGGCGGTTATTTTTTCAGCAGAAGATAAAAGCATTACCTAACCACATAAAGTGCTAAGAAAAACAGCATTTAACTTCACTAATATGTTCATTTTACTTCAAATAGCTGAGTCCTGATAGCTACCTCACAACCAGCCTCTGACCACAGTAACAGCAGATACTGCATGCGATTAAGCCACTAATTACTTTATTCCCTCCCGATGTAGTCATAGTCTTCTGCATCACAAGCTAGACAGTGATAATAAATGGGAAGCCTTTAGATTTTGGGGTTTGGTGGTTGGTTTGGTGGTTTTTTTTTTGGTGAGGGGGGGGAGTTGGTTTGTGTGTCTAAAATTAAACAAATCTGTTTAAGATGATTAAAAATATATATATAGCTCTGCTGCTTCTCGTGACAGCTGAATTGCTGGAGACATTCTGCTTTCCTCTTCTAATGAGGTGCATTAGTCAAGAGCTGAAAGACCTTTGACCCTAGGATCAAGTGGCTACCCTGCAGGGACAGAGCTCAGTGTATGGGATTATGAGTTGACAGGAGACAGCTGGAAGAAATACCTGAGAATTCACACTTAAAGTAATCCCTGAAAATTGAATGTAGGTATGTGGAAATAACAATTATGTTCTCCAGTGATGTTCTCTGGTGAGAAGCCTTATAAAAACTTAACTAGTGTTTGGGGACCCCATCAGTGCCTATGCTATTGAATGAAGTAGTCAAGCATGTTTAACACTACACTCAACAGGGACTGAAGTTTTGTGAATGAGCTTAATCTCCAGCTGATTTTATTGCTGACTCCTTTCCTCTGCTAATGATGCCCTGCGTTGCAGACTTGTATAATGCCACAGGATTTACCCATTATCAAGTAGCAAAACCTCAAATGCTTTATTTGTGTAGATTTTTTTTTTCCTCAGAGAGAAAGTGTTGACAGATGCTTATAAGTGCTTGAGACACAGGGATGGGTGGATATATGGAGATATAGATATATATACATATATATATATATATACACACACACATATATTGTAGGAGGAGGGAGGTTGTTCTTCCCATGTACTCAACACTGGTCAGGCCACACCTTGAGTCCTGTGTCCAGTTCTGGGCTCCTCAATTCAAGAGAGATGTTGAGGTGCTAGAATGTGTCCAGAGATGGGCAACAAAGCTGGTGAGGGGCCTGGAACACAAACCCTATGAGAAGAGGCTGAGGGAGCTGGAGGTGTGCAGCCTGGAGAAGAGGAGGCTCAGGGCAGACCTCATTGCTGTCTACAACTCCCTGAAGGGAGGCTGTAGCCAGGTGGGGTTGGTCTTTTCTGCCTGGCAACCAGCAACAGGACAAGGGGACACAGTCTCAAGTTGTACTGGGGGAAGTCTAGGCTGGATGTTAGGAGGAAGTTGTTGGCAGAGAGAGTGTTTGGCATTGGAATGGGCTGCCCAGGGAGGTGGTGGAGTCACCGTCCCTGGGGGTGTTGAAGCAAAGCCTGGATGAGGCACTTAGTGCCATGGTCTGGTTGACTGGATAGGGCTGGGTGCTAGGTTGGACTGGATGATCTTGGAGGTCTCTTCCAACTTGGTCTGGTCTATTCTATTCTATTCTGTTCTATTCTATTCTACTCTATTCTATTCTATTCTATTCTAAATATATAAACTAAAATTGCTCTGTTTCTGTACAGAAGACAAATTGATTATTAAAACCAAAACACTTTGTATAACACACGTTTAATAATTTCATTTAAAACCTTTTCTTGAGTTGTTTCCCCTTTCTGTTCACCCACTTCCACTTCAGGACAAGAAACACACACTTTTCAAAGCATTCACAATCATGTCAGGAGAGATTCCAGCATGAATTCAATTTCTTGTTGATGGACAGAGTAAAAACACAGCCAAAAGAATTTTCATCGTAACCTAATAATTAGTCATGACAAACATTTTCAAGAGTCTTGAACTTCCTGAGATTTTAATTAAAATGAGTGTGTTTTCTGTATTAAAATGTGCCTGCAATCAAAATTTAGTGCCAGTCTTCATTTACTTGAGCTTTAGATGGGGGTTTTTCAGTTAAAATATTTGCTGAAATCAAGTGAAGTTTGTCAGTTCTGCCTACTTGGTCTTGATTTTATTATCCTTTTTTATAGGAAAATGATTACCTGGAAATATTTCTAAGTCGTAAGGAAAAAAATTTCCTCTGGGACAAGACACTATTAGAGCTCCAGACTAGACAAGAGTTGAAATAAGGTGCATGTGGGTGCATCTTAAAACTGTACTAGAACCTTCTATGTTGAGTTTGGGGGTTATTTTCATTCCTCAGGCTTTGAAAAACCACTATCATGTCATAGAATCATAGAATCATAGAATCAAGCAGGTTGGAAGAGACCTCCAAGATCATCCAGTCCAACCTATCAACCAGCCCTATCCAGTCAACCAGACCATGGCACCAAGTGCCCCATCCAGTCTCTTTCTGAACGCCTCCAGGGATGGCGACTCCACCACCTCCCTGGGCAGCCCATTCCAATGCCAATCACTCTCTCTGCCAACAACTTCCTCCTAACATCCAGCCTATACTCCCCCCAGCACAACCTGAGACTGTGTCCCCTTGTTCTGTTGCTGGTTGCCTGGCAGAAGAGACCAACCCCACATGGATACAGCCTCCCTTCAGGGAGTTGTAGACAGCAATGAGGTCACTCCTGAGAATTTAATTTTTTCCTGACTTTCCAAATTCTGAGTTGTAGTGAATTTACTCTACTGGGGGAGGGAATGTCATGAACATTTGTGTCTTCAGTGTGCTGGTCTGAGGCACTGAGTCACAGAATGTGAGGAGCTGGAAGGGACCTTGAAAGCTCATTCTGTCCAACCCCTCTGCAAGAGCAAGACCACCTATACCAGATCACACAGGAACGCATCCAGGAGGGTCTTGAATATCTCCAGAGAGGGAGACTCCACAACCCCCCTGGGCAGCCTGTTCCAGTGTTCTGTCACTCTCACGGGGAAAAAATTCCTCCTCGTGTTGCCATGGAACTTCCTGTGCCTCAGCTTCCACCCATTGCCCCTTGTCCTGTCATTGGGCATCACCCAGCAGAGCCTGGCTCCATGCTCTTGGTACTTACCCTTTACATCTTGATCAACATGAATGAGGTCACCTCTCAGGCTCCTCCTCTCCAAGCTAAAGAGCCCCAGATCCCTCAGGCTCTCCTCAGAAGAGAGATGTTCCATTCTCTTCATCATCTTTATGGGTCTGTGCTGGACTCTCTCAAGCAGTTCTCTGAGATCCTTCTTGAACTGAGGGACCCAGAACTGGACTCAATACTCCAGATGTAGCCTCACCAGGGTAGAGTAGAGGGGGAGGAGAACTTCTCAAGACCTGTNTCACCCAGCAGAGCCTGGCTCCATGCTCTTGGTACTTACCCTTTACATCTTGATCAACATGAATGAGGTCACCTCTCAGGCTCCTCCTCTCCAAGCTAAAGAGCCCCAGATCCCTCAGGCTCTCCTCAGAAGAGAGATGTTCCATTCTCTTCATCATCTTTATGGGTCTGTGCTGGACTCTCTCAAGCAGTTCTCTGAGATCCTTCTTGAACTGAGGGACCCAGAACTGGACTCAATACTCCAGATGTAGCCTCACCAGGGTAGAGTAGAGGGGGAGGAGAACTTCTCAAGACCTGTTAGCCACAGCCCTTCTAATCCACCACAGAATGGCATTGGCCTTCTTGGACGCAGGAGCACATTGCTGGATCATGGTCAACCTCCCATCCACTAGGACACTCAGGTCCTTTTCCCTTTCACTGCCTTCCAACAGTTCAGTCCCCAAGCTATAGTGATACCTGGGGTTGTTCTTTCCCAGTTGCTTGTTCTGTGATTGTAAATCATGGATTCATAGATTCTTAGAATGGTTTAAGTTCAAGGGGACCTCCAAAGGTCATCTAGTTCAACCCCCCTGCAGTGAACAGGGGCATCCTCCATGAGATCAGGTCACCCAGAGCCTTGTCCAGCCTGACCTCAAATATCTCCACAGATGGAGCCTCAACTACATCCCCTGGACAACCTGTTCTAGTGTTCCAACACCCTCATGACAAAGAACTTGTTCCTCATATCCAATCCAAATCTGCTCTTCTCTCATTTCAAACCGTTGCCCTCATCCTGTCACTGCAGGCCTTTGGACACAATCTCTCTGCAGCCTTCTTGGAGGCTCCCTTCAGGTACCAGCAGGCTGCTCTTAGGTCTCCCTGGAGGCTTCTCTTCTCCAGGCTGAACAACCCCAGCTCCTTCAGCCTGTTCTTATAGCAGAGGTGTTCCAGTACCCTGATCATCCATGTGGCCCATCTCTAGACTCACTCCATCAGGTTCATGTCCTTCCTGTGTTGAGGGCTCTAGAGCTGGATGCAGTACACCAGGTGAGGTTTGACCAGAGCAGAATAACCTTTCTTAGTATGCTGGACGTGCTTCTTTTGATCAAGCCCGGGATGCTGTTTGCCTTTTGGGCTGCAAATGCACATTGTTGGCTCAAGTCCAGGTTAATTAGGTTAATTCAGATTTGAATCAGAACTCTAGACAAATAAAATTATGGTGCTCAGATCTAAAAGCCACCAGGAGTCCTGTGGAGGTTCATAGAATCATAGAAGCAAGAAGGTTGATTGTGTACAAATTTGAATATATCATAGAGTAATAGAATCATAGAATCAACCAGGCTGGAAGAGACCTCCAAGCTCATCCAGTCCAACCTAGCACCCAGCCCTGTCCAGTCAACCAGACCATGGCACTAAGTGCCTCATCCAGGCTTTTCCTGGACACCCCCAGGGAAAGTGACTCCACCACCTCCCTGGGCAGCCCATTCCAATGCCAATCACTCTCTCTGCCAACAGCTTCCTCCTAACATCCAGCCTATATTTCCCCCAGCACAGCTTGAGACTGTGTCCCCTTGTTGTGTTGCTGGCTGCCTTGCAGAAGAGAGCAACCTCACCTGGCTACAGCTTCCCTCCAGGGAGCTGTAGACAGCAATGAGGTCAGCCCTGAGCCTCCTCTTCTGCAGCATAAACAAGCCCAGGTTGTGCAAACATTGGGTATTGATGAGTCCACAACCAATTTGCACAGCCCCTAGAAGTACCAGCAGAAAAATTCGCTTCCTTGTCAGCACATTTTGGTCTTTTATGTTCCATTGCTGCAGGAGTGATCTGAGTTTAGACTGACAGTCCAAGCGTTCAAATGTGGTCACCACAGAGCGCTGCTGTTCCTCATGGAGGAGTACAACATTTCTCCCAGTTGTGCCAGGGGAGGTCTAGGCTGGATGTTAGGAGGAAGTTCTTCACAGAGAGAGTGATTGGCATTGGAATGGGCTGCCCAGGGAGGTGGTGGAGTCACCATCCCTGGGGGTGTTCAGGAAAAGCCTGGATGAGGCACTTAGTGCCATGGTCTAGTTGACTGGATAGGGCTGGGTGCTAGGTTGGCCTGGATGATCTTGGAGGTCTCTTCCAACCTGCTTGATGCCATTCTGTTCTATTCTATTCTATTCTATTCTATTCTATTCTATTCTATTCTATTCTATTCTATACCTGTGTCAAATATGCACTGGACTCGTCACTTCCACGATGCAACTGTTGTAAAACCACAATCAGGATTTTGACTCAGATGATAAATTGCAACCTAAATCGAAGCAAGCTTGTTTTCTGATAATCCTTTGAGATCAACAGCTGCCTGGCTGTCTGGCTTACATTGGCTAAACAACCCTGAATGCAAACATATATTGCCCCTTATTATAATTGCAAGGAGAGGAAGAAAATCTGCCCTGTTTTTTCCTCTGGAAAGCAAAATACATTTGTGGCAAGAAGAACATTTATTTACAGCTGCAGCAATCACAAGCCTAGTAACAAAATAAATCTTGTAAACAGTGTAATTACTCTGTTTATTGTAAACTTGACATTGCACTTGAAGTGAGCTCCTGGGAGATTTCCCTTCCTTCCCCTTTTACAGCTAGGAAGATGGATGGTTCTGCACAGAAAAAAAACTGAAAGCTTCTGTCTTTGAATCATAGAATCATAGAATCAACCAGGTTGGAAGAGACCTCCAAGACCATCCAGTCCTACTCAGCACCCA
>WAAF01000853.1:0-76716 GCA_013400475.1 Tricholaema leucomelas | reverse complement strand
ATGGCATCCCTGCCCTCCAGCAAGTCAGCTGTGCCACACAGCTTGGTGTCATCTGCAAACTTGCTGAGGGTGCACTCAATTCCTCTGTCCATATCACTGACAAAGATGTTAAAGAGCACTGGTCCCAGCACTGACCCCTGAGGAACACCACTTGTCACCGGTCGCCAGGTGGACATTGTGCCTTTGATCACCACTCTCTGCATGCGACCATCCAGCCAATGGATGAAGATCCAGCCAAAATGAAGATTAAAGACAGACTGATAAAGGGAAAGAAAATAGTTAATTAAACTGCTTTCTCCGGTATGTGCCATGGGGAAGAAAAGGCAGTCCTACAAGAGGGAGCAAAGATAGAGTTTCAGAAAATATTTGGATTTGCAGTGTGATTAGCTGGCAGAACTTATTGGCACCACACACTACTAAAAGCATAAAGCTTTTAGAAAAATGTATTTTGGCTGCCTATGTCAGCTGAGATTTTCATCATGCCAACTGGGTAGTTGGGTCATCCCATTATCAAGACCAATTCTCCCAAGTACATAAAATCTGATATTTCTCTAAACCTATTTTCCTGTTATTCTACTTGCTCTCTTTTTCAATTTTGTGCTGAGTTTCTCTTTTTTTCGTGTGTCTGCGTAAGATGTTTCTCATCTTAGTTGTTGTGTATGGTGTGTATGTGTCTGTTCATCATGAAAAGGTGAAGTCCTGCCTTTGTAAGTACTTACAAGTTTCATGAAAAAAGGTAGCCCAAGAGATAAGAAAAACCCTGCCTGGGAGATGAGAAGCTACAAAATGCTATTTGCCTTTATAAGATAAATCTATTACTGTTAAGAACTCTATAACAGAGAGTTTGTGACTGCCTCCACTTCAAAAAAAAACCAACAAACTTTGGTCATTTGACTTTTTATGAGACACCAGGGAATCAGTTGCAGCATAGAAATGCTAAGAAACTAGAATTTATGTGTTCCAGCACAGACAAAACTTCACACCGCTCTCTCATGTTAGTGCATCTTAGTCACACATCAACCTACACACACACTTTTGTCCTCTTTGTAGTTTTGGCACAGATCAAGGTTTTTCTTCCCTTGGTAAATCTGAGACTACCATCCAGAACGGATGTTACAATCCATTCACACTTCAGGAAAACATTTCCTTAATGAATACTGTGTGGAACATCCACATGACTTGAACCCCATTATCAGCCTTATTTGCTGCAGCAGTGGGTTTGTTTCATTCAGGGATAAAAAGGCAGGTGTTTGTGCAGTCTTGTGCAGACACCCATGACCTGTTGTGGCAAATTCCATCTGGCAGTGCAGTCGGATGTGCAAAACTGCACCTTTCCCAGGAATGAATCAGTGAGGCTGATGGTGTGAAGGCAAGTAAACAAACAAACAAAAACAAACAAAAACCCACCCCAAACCCTAACCATTAAACAAACCAAAAACCCCAAAACAAACAAACAAACAAAAACAACTATGTGCCTCTTGTGCACTTTTTGTGGTGTGGATATAATTAAATTTTTGAGCCAACTTCATATATAAGCTGCCTCAGGCTTAACTTAAGAGGTTTCCTGCAATTCCCCTAATTGTGCTAGCAGCCAGTGGGATTCCTTTTCTTGAAAAAGCTTGGCATGTTTTCCCTACCACATGACCTGTTCCCATTTTGAGCCACATCTCTTCTGACTGGTATTATGGACATGAAATAAATACTAGTACTTAATGACAGTACTATCTGAAATCCCAGTTTCAAGGTCAGAGACCATATGCTCCATGAAATACAGTTACCATTCAGATGTTAAGAGTGGTGGTTTGAAGCTTTTTTGTCATGAATATGACTGTCCTTTTCAAAACAGATGTTGTGAGTCTTTGGTGGCCTAGGTTTAAAGCAACTCCAAATTAATCAAGCAAGTTTGCAAGAGATCAAAAATACCAACAATACATTACTTGATGCAACTTACTGTCAGTTACATAAACAAGGAGTGCATCATAATGGAGTTGCTGATGACAGAGCCAAATATTGCTGCAAACAGGCTTTTAGTACTACTATTATCAGCTGAGTAAGATTCTGTTCAGTTGCTTAAAATTAAATAATGAAATTAAACTAGCCACAAAAAACACTGTTAAAAAAATAAAAGGGCAATGGAAAGTATATGATGACATTTTGAAGGTGGAACTAATGAAAGCTTCTGGTATAAAGAAAAAAAAGGCCCAAACACACAAAGCACTGTGTCAGGAAGCTGAGCATACAAGGTAAAAAACCAGTTTTGCTGAAGGCAGTGGCATGACTTCCACTAAGTCATTCCAGTTCTGTGGCTGAAATCAGATTTTGGTACTTCTCCATATTTAGGACCCAAGAAAAATTTTGACAGAGAGAACAGACTCTACTTTAGAAGCAGTATGAACAAAGTGGGTTTGAGCAGCTTAAAGAAAAAGCAAAGGGGATGTATATAGTTGCCAGATGAAGAGCTGCCATCTTGTCAACATTCCTCAGTTAAATTGAGCTGGTTCTGCTGTAGTGGCAGGTAAGATGACAGCAGCGTGAATGTGAGTTCATCTGCTTTGCAGTTCAGAGTAGGGCTGGTATGGTCACTATCAGAAAAATGAGTATAAATCTTTAATGGCAGTGGCAAATAAATAAAATAAAAAAGAAAAAGAAAACTAAAATAAAGAACAAAATCAAGCAAGCAATGTCAGCTTTCAAAGTGCTTTCTGGATGCTAGGAAGGATGATCATAAATGGTTTGGAAACCTAATAACTTGCTTATCACCATCTTCTGTTGACTTCAGGGGACTTTTCCAAGATGAATGAAAGCTTCCTAAGAAAATACTTGGACCTAGCCAGCAGCATTAATGAGGTAAACCTGTAAAACTCTCCAGGCCATTAGTAAGGCATCAAGGAATATTAACAGCAATGGTGAGAAAAATCAGATATCATAAAGGATTCCAGGAGTTTTCCTCCCATTCCTGGACCATTTTACCCATTTTCATAGCAGTGTGTTGCAAAGCCTGTAAAATGCAAATCTTGGTTTTTACAGTGTGTAAGAGAATGTTCCCAGCTGCTGGTAAAACCAATAAAACTATATTGTCAAAAAGAGGAAAACAAAGTTAATCCCTATTCTAATGACAAATTTTTGGGGTGTAGAATTATTGAGTATTTGTATCATAGAAGCATTTAAAGAAACCAGACATACTGGAAGATGCTTAATACTAGGCAATGTACAAACATAATAGAAACATGGAACCTAAACAGACCACACATCAGAGTGTGAGAGAGGAAACCACAAATGTATGTTAAGTAATGACAACTTCACAAAGCCACTAACATGCACAGGATGAAAACTAAGGGAAGTTACAAAATATATATTAAGAAACTTAGTTACCAACCCTGGTTCTTGCCAATTTAGGATTTTTTTTTTTGGTGGAGTTGCATTTCTGTCAGAAAAAAAAAGGACAACTAATTAAGGTATCACAGATATTCCACCACAGGCTGTGCTAGTTTGAAGCTAGCTAGAATGTTTTGATGAGAAGGACTAGATCATAGGCTGTAAAATGAAACCAATGGTAATGTCTACTTCCCTCATAGTCTCACTGAGATGTATCAGAATAAAAAGCAAAACATAAAGTCACTTCACTCTCAACTTTGCTCTCGGCTCTTCACCTGCAGGGAACTGGGGCTGCTGACTGAACTCCATCTTACTCTCTAACCTCACCCTCCATTTGCTTTGGCTGATTCACCTTGGTTCTTAATCCCCCTCANGAAGAAAAGCTCTGAGCTACTTTACATGTTAAGTTCAGAAATGACTGAATCAAGAGGACACATTGTTTTTTATTTCCCCCACACTTTCTTGTAGACTGGTGTCTTGATTCTAACTTTAATTTCCCAGAGACTCAAATATATTTGATAGAGCCAATAACAATTTATAGGATGCCCTTCCATCTTCCCCCTTCTTTCCCAAAGAAAAGGAATTAGATGTAGAGAGAGGAAAGGTAAGCACACCCAAATAAATAATCTCACTCCGATTTGGAAGTTAAGAGAAGAAAAGTTTAACAATAAATAAAAAGTATATGAGGTAGGGAAGGTATAAAGGTATAGGGAAGGTATAAAGGTATAGGGAAGGTATAAAGGTATAGGGAAGGGAAAACAAGATACAAAATGTGTAAATACAACCCGATTTTGATGGCAATGGGTTTGTCCGCCTCGTGGGTGATGACCACGTGGTAAAACAAAGAGAGCCAGGAACAGGAAGGTGGTTACTGTCGAGCAGGCAGGCAGGGAGAGAGCTAGGAAGAGGAAGTCCCTCTGGTTTTATGTATCTTAGACAGGAAGTGGGAGTGGGCTAACCACCACACCTGGTAGAGTTCAGACCCACCCCTAGGGAGGGGTCAAGACCACCTGGGGTCATGTTAAAAGACCACTTCCCCAGATGGGTTAACCCTTTACAGCTGGTAAACTCACCTCATGTTACTTGGTAAAACATCACCTTGGCTTATGTTTCCACTCTCAGAATCTAATTCACAAGTAGGCATATATTGCCTATAAATCCATAAGGGAGCAGGCATGGAGCATCACCTTCCACAGGGACAGTTGTCAGATCATGTAGAGTGGCTTGCATCCAACCTGCATGCACATTCAGAGAGTTTGCTGGGACTTCTAGATGAAACTCCTGCTTCTTCTGGGAAAAGCAGGTTTTTCCTTTGCCTGGACTCATTCACAGGGAATAACCATTTACAGAAAGCACTGTAAGCTAAATATCCCCAGTAGCTTCCTGGTTTAGCAGAGGAGAAGTAAGAAGCTAGTCTTTCTTCTCCATCCTATCATGTGCAGTTACTGGGCTGAGCTCAAATTAAAGGTAGTGGTTATGACTGGACCCACGTTCAGTGTGGGTCATGAACAGGTCCTTCCAACTGACTGAAGAAGCAGAGTGTAACACGTGGCCTCTTGTTAGCTGAGCCACATTAATGGACCATGCTTCTGGTTCCTTGCCTGTGGCAACTACAAAACAAAACATATTTGCCTAGGCTGCTGTCATGGAGGCACACAGTTGCCACAGGTAATAAATCAGGTATGGTCAGCTAACGCTACTCAGTGAATATCTCAACCACTTGTAATTGCTGGTCTACACCTTTACTGATTTGTTTACAGCTACACTAGAAATGGAGGAATCCTGTGGGCTTTCTGAATGTTGTATCCACAGACTTCTATTTAATCATAGCTAACACGCTCATGTTATTGCTGATTTAGAGAAGAGAACCACACATTGTTAAATTTGGAATTATAAGGTTTTTTTTCCCCTTTTAGAAACTGACCTTTTTGTTTGGGTGGTTTTGTTTTGTTTTTCACAGACAACATCAAAGCCAGCAAATATTTCTATTTTTTTTATTTGGTATGCTAAATAGCAAGCACTCTGGCCCACAAGGTGAGAAGAACCTTAGACACAGGGTGAGAAGAACCTTAGAATGGTTTGGATTGTAAAGGACCCTCAAAGGTTATCCACTCAAACACCTCTGTAGTGAGCAGGGACATTTCCAGCTAGAATAGGTTGTCCAGAGTCTTACCCAACCTGGAGAACTGCTAGGGATGTCATTTATCATCAAAGATTCATATAAATACTGAGTGATTTCTGCCTGACCATATTTCCATGCTTCAGTATGAAACCCTGAGAACAGCAAGAGAGGAAAAGTTTTCAAAACTTGTCCAGCTTTGGCCGTTGAAGAAGTAGTTAGTATAAGTTGTCAAGACAAGACAGTCAGTGAGAGACAGAAATCAGGAAAACGGGCAGTCTTTAGTAAGAAGGACACAAGATACTCAGAAAGTTGAAAGGATAGCATGACTGCACTTTTGAGAAACTAACTAAAGCAGAATACAAACTGTTGGTCAGAGAACATTTGTCCAACTTAGTTCAATCTATTTAAGGTTGAATCATTTGCAAGCATGGCTGGCTTTATACATAGTTTATTCTCATACAGCATGGCAGGTACTTTATTAGTAACTATGGCAGCTGAATACATATAATTGCTGCCAAAAGCAACCTGGCATACGAATGTCTTCTGACAAATATTTGTCACATTCTTTCAACAACGTAGATGAATCTCCTGACTTTGCTGCTGGACCTGCTTTGAAGAGATGGTCTTCTTATGGTTATATGATACTGGCCATGTGTGACCTTGGGCACTCTATCATCTGTTGAAACACGTGGCAGGAAAGATGTCTGAGATTCTGATGCACCAGAACCATCTGACACAGATGACTGGAGGCATGCACTTGAGATGTGTTTATTCCTAGAGAGGAATTGCTGTAGGGAATCATTCAA
Source organism: Tricholaema leucomelas (assembly GCA_013400475.1). NCBI lineage: Eukaryota > Metazoa > Chordata > Aves > Piciformes > Lybiidae > Tricholaema lacrymosa > Tricholaema leucomelas. The sequence goes on along the minus strand of WAAF01000853.1, from coordinate 70,413 downwards.
AGCATGTGTTACCACAGAGGTCAATGAAAATGCCACAAGTCTTCAGAATACAGTGACACTCCTAATGTGGACTGACATTCATGGGAATTGTTAACATGTTAGCAGCTTTGGCCCAATATTCCTGGGGCTTTTCTGTGCCTTACCTGTTCCTGCATGAAATCTTTCTAGTAAAAGAATATAAGTTGCTATTTACATCACATGTCTTCAATGCACAATATGGAAGAGACAAGTTGCACCGTGTTCCCCATCTTGGTTTGCATACTTACCAGATCAGTGCAATGTTTCTGTGGAAGTTTTCTGTGTAAATATTTCTACTTGCAACATTTCAATTTAACCACATAAGTTTTCTTGCATGAGCTTACCAGAATTTCTATTAGTGTTGCTTCTCTCCTTCTCCAAGGAATTTTTCAGAAATGGAGCCCTGAGAAACAGAGCCTGAGAAAGAAAATGAAAATGCCTGGATCTGCACCCGAATTCTGGTTTTACTGCTACATCTATGTATGATCTGAGGTAAGCTCTACTGTCTCTTTGAGACGAAATTTCTCATTTTGGAAGTGGGAATATTGCTACTTTCTCTGTATCATAGGATTCTTGTCAAGTGAAGACAAGTTTTAACAGTAATGAGAATCTTAAGGAAAGTGGAAGGAACAATTGCAGCTGTTCTTCGCAGGCATCAGATAAGGCTATTCACCTAACGTGCAGCTGAAATGCTACTGGCAGGGTGCTGATCTGGGATTGGTTTTCAGTGCCTCAGTATGTGCAAGGGGAGAGCAGAGGCTAGGGGTGCCTGATGGAGATACTCCGTGTCATTCTGAAGGCATGTAAGACATAACCATGTCTGGTGGAAACAATGACCTCTTAGAAAAACATCCAAAATCACAGAAAAAGGTCTGGAAAAAGAATAAAAACCAACCATCTGATGCAGGTCTTATTAAAGACAATAAAGCTATATTGTTAGTAAGCACAAATGTTGGGGATTCATACAAACTAAAATCAGAGATCAAAAGGTATTTTTTAAATATGCCTGATGCCCTTTTCACGCTGTTTTATAGCAATTCATGGATTTAGGCATAGACCAGGAAATTTTCCACTCTGCAGCTGGTCTCTCCAGCCTCTTTCCATGTGCCACCATTCAAATTCGGCTTACTAGCAACTCATTCGCACTGTCACATTTTCGATTTTAACTCATGCTCCTAAACCACAGATAATGTGCAAAACCAGGACAGCACACACAGGAAGATGGAGAAGGACAGCAGCCTGTCTCTTGTGGAGAACTGCAGGTTGGCAGCACCAAGGTGTCAGTAGAGCTGCCAGCTGTACTTTACACCAAGCGAGGAATGCCTCATCTTGCACATTTGAGTCATGCTTCCCACCTTTAACTTTTTCCCCAATCCCCCTAGTTATTTTCTTTTTAAACGACAATGCGTGGTCCAGTGAAATGGAGTGGAGAGAGCTCTCTTGTTCAAGAGTCACAGTGTTGTCATACCTATTTTAATTCTTTAAATCCCTTACAGTTGTGGAGAACCTGTAACAAGGTCAGGTTCGTACTGCAGCCAGAGCACCTTCTCTTTTTCTGGATGTCTGGCCCCGACCACAAGAGCTTTTGCGACTTGCTTTCCACATGGCTCTTCAAGATCTCTGCAGTGCCAACACAAAATTTTGGGCAGCCAGCCAAGTAAAGGTCAGCCATTTGCGCCGGCTCTCCCGCTCTCTCACGGAGCGAATGCAGAAAATGCATCAGAGGAGGTGAGACGACGACGCCGGCTTTGGAGGAGTCTGGGTGGTCTCCCCGGACACGGAGAGCCCTGCTGCAGGACCACATTTGCGTCACCTCGGCCCAAACGTTCCACTGGGGTGCGCAAGAAGACCCGGGGCGGCTGCACGACCCATGCAGCACGAAGCGCCCGGGCACGGAGGCTGCCGACAAGGAGCAGTGGGAGCAGGACGGGCAGGGGGCGCTGCGGCACCGACCCCTGACGGCGGTTTAAAAGCGCGGAGGAGGAGCAGGCGGCACCTCGATAGGGCTGACAGGCAGTGGCAGCCGTCCTCGCCGCTGCTCGGCCTTCTTTGTACCCGCCCCGGCGGCAGGGCAGAGCGGGCTGGGCATTCCTTCCCCTCGCAGCCGTGTTTGCAGTCTTCATCTCCCAGTGTCGCTTCGGCCCCTGCCAACCGGGCTCCCGACAGCCGGCCGGGAGCGCGGGAGGGGCCCTGCGCAGCGCCGCGCCCTCCCGCTGCATGTGACCGCCGGGCGGTAGCGGCCTCCTCCGCGGATCTCGTCTGCATCCTCCTCCGCCACCAGTGAGGCGGAGACAGGGCGCGGGGCGCCGGGCGCCCGGCAGCGAGGGACGGAGGCGCAGTGGCGCGGCGGACAGACAAAGGATCGGGCGCCGCCGTGGGCAGCGGTGAGTGACTGGGGCAGGGGTGAGTGGGTAGGGAGTATCCTGGTCTCGCCGCCTTTCTCTACCGGCGGGCCCGCGGAGCAGGTACGTGCCGGGCAGACAGGCTACGCCGTGGCCGTCCCTTTCCTCAGGGGAGCGGACAAGCTTGCGCTCCTGCTGGCGGAGGCGCGGCCAGGAAGGATCTGCCGCCTGAGGCTGCCGGTGTTTCGCGCACCGGTGACCCTGCGGCCGGGTTATAGCAAGCGAGGTGGCCGGGGGCGGTGGGGGTTGAGGCTGGGGTTGAGGCTGGGTCGGGTGGGGTCTTGTGGGTGGAGCATGTGTCCCCACCGCCGTGGGAGCGGGCAGCGGGACTGGCCAGTGCCGTAGGCGATGCTCGGCGTTAATGCTCGGACGAAAAATGAGCAAGGCACGGATTTCCTGGTGATCGACAACAAAAAGATGAAGAGAGGTTATGGCTTTTTATTTATATATATCCCTCTTTCCCCCGGCAGAGCGTGGCGGGAGGGCAGGTGCTGCTGCGAGCAGGTGGTGGGTGGCGGGCGCCGCAGGGCAGGGGGCCCGGGCTGGGCCCGTGTCGGGTGCAGGGCGTGGTGGCGCGCCGGAGATGCCGCGGGAACCGGTGCCCCTGACCGCTGCGAGGAGACCCGGAGGCGTGGGGCGAAAGGCCCCTCGGGGTGAGGGTGTGAGAGCTTAAGGTGTACATCAACTGTGACTTTGTGGTGTATCCAAAGAGGCTAAGTTGTATCTGAGGCAGTTACTTGAAGTGTGGCTCTTGCCTTAAAGTTCTACACCTGTTTTTTAGACACTTGGTCGGTGTGTTCAACCTTGAGGTCCTGTCGGAATTATAAATCTGACTTTCAGAGCTCAGGAGACTATAAGGGCCTGTGACATATAATTCTGAATTTGGCCATGTATTAGTCTGCAAGTCTTCTGACTTTATTTTTTGACTTGAGTGAATGAATGCAGTAATGATTTCACGTTTGTGAGATAAAAACTTCAGAGGTAATTCAAATTAAACCCTAAGCAGACTCTTTTGTACACAATCAAAATTTATCCTTCCTGAAGTGTGTTAACTGGTCAAAAATTGGAAAAATAAAGAAAATAATGTAGAGCATGAGAGTGGGCAAGCAGGTTGCCTTAAGGTCTCTTTTTGGTGATTTGCTGTAGTCCTCAAGGATAACAGTCACCTTTCAAGCTTAGATCAGTATATTTGAAACACCTTTAAACCTAATACTATGTTTCTTTATATTTAACTGAAGTAATTGAGATTAGTGAGCCTTTTTCCTCACACATAAGAAATATTTAGTCAGCTAATTTGCTTAGGTAACCTGAATAATATTAGCACAGTGAAGGTACAGTATGTTTCTGAAAGCTTTTTCTTGTTGTTGAAATGTAATTTTCAAAATATAGTAAAATACTAGTCTTCTGCTGTAGTATTTTTTTTTGAGGGTCGAAAGGGTCTGTGTTAGATGATGTTGTAGAAAGTGATTGAGTAAATTGTTACAACCAGTGATGGACTAACTAGCAGCTTAAGCAATGGGATAGTTCACAGTAGAAATTTTAATGTGTACATAAATTATGTGTCAGTAGTTGCAGCACTGCTCTCAATTACTTCCAGTAGCTTGAGTGAGAAACTGGAATCTGGATGTATGTGGCTGTCTAGATTATCCAAAATTGTCTAGCTAATGGCTAGTGCTTTCTGCATGTTTTCTGCTTTGAGGAAAGCCCTCTGCTTTGGTATCAGTTCCTTATTCTGTGTCCAAAAATCTTCCTAGTGGTTTCTGTGTATCTAGACTAAAGTTGTATAGATCAGAAATTACCATGTACAGTCTATGAAACATTATAATAGGTTTGCACAGTAGAGGAGTGGTGAGTTCTGAAACTTGTTACCTGTAAGTTGTCTAGAAATGTTAAAGCTGTGTCATGTGCTATCTTCAATTTAAAGGCCATTTCATTGAACATAATTGACATGCTGTTACATACCTAAACAAAATAAATTGTGGTGTGGCTTTGGTTTTGTGTTGTGTGGTTTGTTGTTTTTTTTTTTAAACTTGCTAGTGACTATGACCTTAAAGAAGTGTCAGAAATTGTGGCTTGCAGTATGGTGGTCTATGGGGAGCCTTCTATTTGCAGTGGCTTATGATAAGGAGAAGACAGAAATGTTTTGAACACCCCATCATAGTTTCTGCTGTCAAAAAAAAAAAAATTTAGTAGCTTTAAAAACAAGAAGAGGGGAAGAGAAGTTGAATATGTGACTTTCTAAATATTTCACTGTGACTTTTTAATGAAACTATCCAAACTTTCATTACAATGATAAACATTAACCCTGCAGCAGTCAGACCATGTCCTGTGGAAGCATAAGAACTATTATATGTCTCCTTTTATATTTTTCCTGAACAACAAATGTAATAGACACTCTTGCATTTCTAGAATAAGTGGTGGTTTGTGGTGGTGAAATAACATTAGCCAGCAGTTGCTGCTGTAATTCATTGTCTGCATGGGAGGAGTCTGTAACACCTGGTAACTTGAGTAAGCCTTTCAGAGTAAACTTATACAAGCCCTTTAGATATTCATGACAGACCTTTCTACGTTCAAAGGTGGGCATGAAAGAGTTCCTTTATTTTATCTCTTTAGTTAGGATTTCTTGTTGGAATTACAATGCACTGTTAGAAAAATACCTTTCTTTTCTGTTTGTCTTATGGATTGCAAAGAAATAATTTCGTTCTGTGGTACATGAATTAAGGTGGCAGTTTCTTGGAGCTCAGGATTTTTTTTCAAATGATTAAGAGTGGCACTGAGATCTACTTTGCTTGATGTAACCAGCCTTTAGGTGTGGTGAATGACATGGAATGAAATCAGTCAATGTAAAAAAAAATATATATACATATATTTAAGTAATTCCTGGATATACCTCTCATTTCATTTTTTTGGTGAGCTTAAGCTGGCATGGAGTGGCAAATTATATATGAGCTTCACATAGTGTATTTCTGAAGAAAGTCTCTTGCCAGTCTGTTTTGCACTCTCATAATTCATGTTAACTCTGTGTGCAGAAACCTGCAGGATTCTTCTCAGACTAATTTAGAACTTGTATAGAATTAAAACAGGACTTACTTTTGAATGATATTTTGACTGTTCAAATTAGCTTTCAGCAACTTAGTTTCAACTCATGATTACACTTGACAACCTGAGTCCAGAAACTGAAATGTATCATAGCCACTACTGCAACACATGGTTTTGCCAGATACGGTTCTAGCTAATACTAAAGACTGTTGCCATACATAACTGGGTCCTTCAGACCCATGTTTATCTTCGGTCACCGCCTTACCTCTGACTATCTGTCTCTGACTGTACCCCCCTCTGTGTGCTCAGATAGAGAAAATGGTTGAAGAGTAGTGTGACCCTTCATAAAGTCCAGCTGTACCTTGCTGTGTTTGGTTCATAAAAATGTATTTGCTAGTAACTGCCGTATCTGCTTAATATTCGTATGTCTCCTTAATCTTGGCCTGTAAGGCAAATAACTGATAAAAAAAAACCAAAACAAAACAAAAAAAACCCCAGAAAATACTAGCCACTGTTTTGACTTTTTAAAAGTCAGAAATACTTTCTTACATACGCTGAAGGATTGTGGGGAGTTGGCTGTTGTTTACTCTACAAGTGGGTGTGATACTTATATACCTGTCTTCTAATGCCACTTTATCAACTCTTGAAAGTATACTTAGCAAGTTTCACATGAAAGAAGTTGGATTTTTTTTTTTAATATTACATCTGTATTGTTGTGTTAGTGTTGCATTAAAAGCATCCAAGCAAAGTGTATATCATGATGCTTGAACAACTAAGTGATTTTCTTTTTTTCTTTCAGGAACACATTCTTTGATAGATTAGGTGTTGATGTGTCAGAAAAGCAGAGACATGGTCTATCTTAGCCAAGTCTAGGAGGAAAATAAAAGGGGGGAAGGGAGGAGGAAGAGTGCTTCCCTAAAGGAGATTGATACTCAGATGGGTGGATTGGATTTTTGTTCAAAAAAGTCAGTAAATCTGGAAGAAAGGCTTTTGAGTGTTCATTTGCCTAAAGGTCTCAGGATATTTTGATGAAGCAAGTCTGCCTTGTGTGATTAGTGTCTCATTTTATTGCATGATTAGTGAAGATGTAAAGAAATAATTACAAATTCAAGGAGCAGGCAACCTGAAACAAATGAAAGGGAGTAAGAGCAACCAAATGTCTGCACTGAACATGTTGTAGTGTGGGCTTGGCATAAAGAGCAGGCTGAAGAGGAAGATAAACAGGAGAAAGCTAGGCTGGTTGAGTGTCTTATGAGAAGATGCATTCTCAGTGTCTGTTACGTAGCTGGGTAATTCTACCTGAGGACCTCTTTGGTGTCCTTTTAGTTCAGAGTTTTGTGTGTGGTTAGATGTGGGTCTATGAGATGAAACTTCTAGTCCAGGGGTAACTATTATCTGAAGTGAAACAGAAGCATCTCTGTATTGCTTCTCTTCTCCAAGACAAAAAGGAGCTCTTTTTCCTGTAATGAAGTCACAGTTTAAGGGAGTACAGGCTTACTCAGGAGGGTTTTCCCTCTTCTTTGTCAGTGTTGCATTAGCATAAGGTTGGGGGGCAAGTGTGTGCTGGTTTGAGGCTTATTGGAATATTTTAATGAGAGAAATTAGATCATGGGTTGTCAAAATAATATTGAAGTCTGTATCATTCATTAGCTTGCTGAAAGGGATAAAAAGCAAAAAAGTAAACAGTCTTTCCCACTCTGTTCTGCAACACTGCTTCTATTCGCTTCCTTCTTACTCTGCTTAATATCTCTCCACTAAGAAATAACAGGGTAAGCTTTGCTGGTTGTTTTTGTTTGCCTGCTTGGGAAAGTAGAGGGAGAAAGAAATGGTAGAGAGGGTAAAGCCCCTTCTTGGCAGTTTTCTTTGTCTAGGATGGAGTTTGGATTTCTGTATTTCTTGTATTAATAGTTGGAAATACTTGTAAATATATTTTATATACATACTTGTAAATTTTGTTTTACTGTAAAAATAGCTTTATCTTGCTTCTAAACCATCTGATCTAGTCTGGTAAATTTCAGTGGTGGGAGGAGAAGCTTCTAACCCACTACAAGGTGTAAAGAGGAAGATTTGAGATATCAATGCAGTCATCAACAGTTTTTGCAGGCTTCTTAGAAAAATATATTGTATTAGCTTCTCTCCATGACTTAGTTAGCTTTCTGTCCAGTGATTTCAATAATATTTGTCATGAGATGTTACATGGAGAACTGATACCTTCTATCCACATGTGCCGAAGTAGTGTGGGAAGAAATCAATCTGCTGACTGTTGCACTGCCTGAAGAGCTAGGAACTGCTGTTCAACTTGCAGATGCAGTATTTTTTCACAGCAAACATTCACAGTACTTTAAATTGTACTTCAGGCAGGCAGGGATAAAATATTGTAAGTATCTCTAACCATTTAGGGTAAAACAGAGAGATGTTTTGTTTATCAGTATATAAATCACAGTGCAAGGGCAAAACAATGTGTGAACCACATAACTGATTACAGACTGCATCATTGTTTGCTGGGTATTTTGGTGTCTTGTGCTTTTTTACAAAATACTGTACGACTCAACATGTTTTTTTTTCTTTGCTAGCTGTACATGCCTTGAACTTTATCAGTTATTACAAAGAGATAAGAAATGTTTTTGTTTTTTTTAGGAAAACACAGAATAGAAGGTATGTTGTCACCAAAGCCTTACAGGTCAAAATCCTAGTTGTCCTCCTAGAGGAAATAAATATGTCTGTCTTTTGAATGAAGTTGGTGATTTCTGTCTTAAGTGGAGTGGTGGTTTTTTTTGTTGGTTTTTTTTTTTTTTAATTATGTGGGTTTTTTTCCCAGTCATAAATTACAGGCTTATCTTTGTGTGGGCTTGATGCACTTTTTCTTCAGCTCTTTTTTGGAAGAGGACATTTTGCCATCTTTGTACTCACTTCAATGTTGTGCAAAAATAGGACTATCATAAATTTTGGTTGGTTTCCTTGTCAAAAGAGTCATACTAGTAGGTATTCCATGGAGAAAGACTTTTTACTACATTTAATAGTTGCTTTTGTCTTGGGGCTTATGTTCTATAACTCTTTTGCTGACCGATAATATCTCTCTTAATTAGTTTCATGTGATGCAGCTATTCTCATCAAACAAGTTGCTAAAGGAATTCCACCTACTCTTTCAAAGCTTCCTAAAAGGGATTTTTCATTTGAGCTCAGCAGCCTGTTTTCCCTCTGTGCTGGTTTAAGGCTAATTGAAACATTTTACAAAGAGAAATTAAACCCTTAGCTGTCAGAAGAAAAAAAAAACCCCAAAACTCAGTACCCCATGTCCCCCATTCTTGTGCTGAGAAATGCAACTAGTCAAAATAGAGATAACTTCTCACACACCTCTTGGTTCTCAGTTCCATTGCTTCTCTCCAGTGGTCTAGTCTCTGTGGTTGCCTCTGCCTTAACTCCTTAATCCGACCTAACCTTTTTTTCTCTAATGTGCTTGTTGTCTTTTTGACATCTCACCTCAAATCTCTCCAGATATATCACGAGATATATAGGAACTAATCTGGTTATTTCTGAAGGGAGAAAATGAGGGGGAAGGAGGGAGGAGGTTTGGGTTGGAAGCCTCCTGAGGACTCTGATTTTCTGGAAGGGATGTTGTGTTTCTGTATTACTTTCAACTTGTATATAACTGTAAATATATTTTGTGTATATATGTGCTTGTAAATTGTGCTCAGATGTAAATATAGCTTCATTCCTTAACTTCCAGCCAGCTGAGTCTAGTCTGGGTGATTTCATTGTGTCAGGGGGGCGGGGAGGTAACTCCCAAACAATCACATCTTATTTTGACACTTCAACATGGGGTTAATTCAACTTGATTGACTGCTAATTAAGTCTGGAAGTTAAGATAAAGATTATCTGGTGAATTGGTAGTATTTTATATCCATTAAGGGTGGAAAATTGGTTCACTGATTTTTTTTTTTTTTTTAATATGATATGGAGAAAGCTTAAAGGAATGTTCCTGGAATTTGGAGATTATATTCTCATGTAAGTTTGCTTTAATATTACTGACGTTGTTAGCAACTCTGCTTTTAATAGGTCAGGAAATATTACAGAGCTTTAATGTGTGTTGTCTGGCCAAAACCTGGACTTCTAGACCCCTGTAGTGATACATAATGCAGTACTCTGCTTATTGTGTATGAATATAGCCCTAATAATTCTGGTTTTAGGACTAAAGGTATTTCATTGTGTATGAAAAATTTGAATGTAGCTGCTTTAAGGAAATGAAAGAGGCAGATTTATAAAAGCTCACAAGCTCCTGATATAGAAGGAAAACAATCTCTTTCATGTTCTATAAACAGTGGTTCTAAAATTCCTATGAGGGAAGAAGAAGGGGATGCAGCTACAGCAGATTCTGGGAATTTGGCCAAGAGTACATTATCTACCAATAACATGGCAGATAGCCAAAGGGCCATCTCCTCAAGCTGTCCAGGTTTCAGCTGTTTTTAATTCTGCACCTGGTTCAAATCCACAGGCTTCTAACCCTAAACCAAATTCAGACTCACAGCCCTTGGCAGTTCAGACCCTCAGTGATTCAAACCCACTAGGAGGAACATCTGCTGTCTTTCTTGTGCCTGCAAAGGCACAAGCTAAGATGAAATATTTGAAAAAGTGTGATTCAGGAGAGGATTTAGGGGAGGGGACCTGTGGGACACAGGAGGAAGAAGAGAAGAAATACAGCCTTAGAGACTTAGCCAATGTACTTAGATCACGTTACAACAATGAGAAGAGCTGTGTGAGATTGGCTGCCAAGAAGGGGGATGGCTCTGAGCAGGCAAGAGCCTTGGTTTTGGTGTTTCATGCATTCCTTGATGATCGTATTTATTTGTTTTGCCCTCATGCATGTAGGGGAAGTAATCTGGGGAGCTAACAGAAGACTAAGTTCTCTACAGAATCCATCAGATGTCTAGGTGATTGCTCACAGTGAAAAATCTTAGTTGGACTTAAGACTGTGTTAAGGTGAATTCAAAGGTGTGGTATGTCAGTAGAGCAACTCTTCTGTGGAACATCGCTCTTAACACAGTTTTTCCTCATGGTAGCCACAATTACCATGCTTCTTGTAAGAACTCTAATGAAGAACCTGTAAATCCTTGCACTGGTGCTGATTCTTCAGCCATGTATGAGGTTAAAGAGTGTTTGAACTTATTGCAGGCCTTTCCAGGAAGTAATTAGGAGTGGTGAAGTATGCCTTTCAGTGTTCTTTCAAGTAAATGTTGAATATGACAATGTTAGTGGTGAACTCTTCACTGAAATCCTAAATCCATTACAGTTATGTCTGAACAAAGTCTGCTGCATGTCTGCAAGAACGTATTTGCGAGGGTAACGTTTGTTTTAATCAAAAAAAAACCATGATGAAGTCCTGCCCTTTGTATTTCTTTATTAGAGTCATAACTGTGTTAGTTGTATCCTGAGGTGCCCATAAACTACAGTATAAGATGTTACCACTATATATACAGGACAATACAGATACTGGAAGTTGTGGTGAGTGTTTAACCTGTCATTTGGGACACACACGACAAAGAGTTGTTCAGCCTGGAGAAGAAAAGGCTTTGAGGAAACCTTGTAGTAACCTTCTAGTATCTGAAGGGGCCTACAGGAGGGCTGGGGAGGGACTGTTCACAAGGTCGTGTAATAATAGGACAAAAGGGGTAATGGGCTTAAACTGGAAAAGGGGACATTCAAATGAGATGTTAGGGAAGCACTCTTTACCACTGTAAACGATCTCTTTCATGTTCTATATACAGTCGTTCGAAAATTCCTGTGGGGGGAGTGAGGATGGTGAGACACTGAAACAGATGCCCAGGGAGGTTGTGGATGCACCCTCCCTAGAGGTGTTCCAGGCCAGGTTGGATGATGCCTTGAGCAACCTGTTCTAGTGGGAGGCGTCCCTGCCTATGGTGAGGAGTTGGAACTGGATGATCTTTGAGGTCTCTTCCGACCTAAATCATTTTGTGATTGTTGCCTTTCCTCCCAGTGTTATGCCCTCTATGTTGTCAAGGTATGCATGCAATCACAATAAGATGATCCTCTTAATTTTTTTAATTATTTCTACTGAAGTTATAATAAATAAGGAGAAACTGTCAAGAATGATCCTACTTCTGGAAAGCGCAGAACAAGCATAGATCTGTTACAGTCCAAACAGGCATGTGTTTTAGTGAAGTAATAGATGAATCAAGAGTTCCATTAGAGAAAGATGTTGCTGACACACAGCCACTCAAACATTGTCAGAGGTAATGGAAGATTCTAAGTTATGCTTTTAATACTAAATGTATGCTATTTCTTAAATCCTTAAACTTATTTTAATTTAAGGGACAGAAAGCATAATGTGACAACTTTGTTACTGTATGTCAAATGGTTGAGGTCATACTGAGGTGTTTTTATCAGTGCTCTGTAAGATGAGCTTTAGCAAACTTTGTTGCTTATTGTTTCTTTAAATGTAACTTAAATTGCATTTGCATCTACTTACAGATGTTGAAGAAATTTCAGATACTGCTTCAAAATCCCAGGCAGCAAATTTTACAAATCACCATGGTAATTTTGTGTGGGGGAGGAAGGCTAAAGTCAGAATCTGCGTTAACAGGATCTACTAATGTTGCATAAGCACAGTACCACTAGCACTGCATGTTCTTTGATGCAGATAGGTTCTTTGCTTAATTAGAAACAAAGTAATATGATGCAGCTAATAGTCAACTGCTTACAGTCTGACTTTTAAATCACAATTTTTTTGACACTGAAACTAATCCACAGAAAAAATCAGGTATATGAGTTATCATCAACTCTATTGAGAAAATGGCATATTAGAATCTTGTAGACTAGAAAATGAAGTTAAAAACTTTGTTACCTCCCTCAGAACTTAGTACTGATTTCTCAGCCTGCCTGGTAGAACTGAAACTACATACCAAGGACACTTGCTACTGATAGTTAACGTTCTGTTGATTTCTGCCAAGTTACTGTGCATGTTTAAGGTTCTTGTTTTTGAGTAAGCCTGTCTGGATGCTTTTGTATTTGCAACGGTTACCTTAGACACAGAATTAGTTCTGAAGTGTAGGCAATGCTAGTTTAAACTAAAAAAAAATGTAATTTTGAGAGGAACTGTGTTCTGTTCTAGAATGCTGAAACCATTCTTGATAATTACCTTTATTCAGTGAGTGTTGACAACAGAAGTTTATAAATTTTTATTAATTGGTAGGAAGTCTGGCTATTGCACTGTGTGGGACCTGACATTCCTTGGTTCTTTACTAATGTAGCCTAAATAAACTGAAAAAAATGTGAGCATGGTGTGAAGGATGATTTTTTTTTTTAATCATAAATGTGTCTCAGATTTTACTTGCAATAACTTAGTAATTCAAAAATACTCATTCACTGCTGTTGAGAATTGCAGAGACATTGATGTGGGTTCGAAAGGCAGACCAAGTTACAATGACTTTTGTTGGATGGCGTGGAAAGAGTCATCATCTTCAATGTTTTATTGCATGCATAAACCATATAGCAAAACAACCAAGAGGGATGTGAACTTTAAATGCTTTCATCAGGGTTCAGATGAGTCAGAGTAGGTTCATGAAAGCTGTCTATGCCACTGTCAGAGCAGAGTAATTAGTCTGGTGAACACTCTGTAAGTTCAGGACAGTCTGCTGTAGTTCTGAGCCATCAGTACACATGGGTATGTGTATTTCATTTTTACAATGCTATTCACCTGCTACATGCAGTCTGTCATGGTAACAGTGCTTATTATTATGATATTTCTAATTCAAAATACCAGTCCTGTTTTGAAGAGTTTGTGTGGGAAGTGATGACTTTGCAACTCTTTGCTTTAGGAGAACAAGTTGCAGTTTTTCAGGGCTGTTTTTGGGATGACTGAACTCTGCTGTGTAAACAGAGGAACTGTTTGTACAGGTAGTGACTTGCTTAAGTCCCTTACTTGTAAAAACAAGGTGATATTTGATATCTGCTAATAAGATATATTCTTAGCAAACAACTTTAGAACTTCAAATCTATTGTATTTTGGGGTGAGGTTTTTTATTCTGTTGATTACCTGGGCCTGTCTACTTCTGTTATGTAGAGGGTTTCTAGCAGCACACAGGTTGATTGTCACCTCTGATTTAAAGCAGACAAAGAGATTATTCATACTGGATATGGAAGCAAACATTTAAGTACGTCCATTATATGGTAAGTCAGTTAAGTTTTCTATGTCAAGTTCTCAAAGTCCATGTTGCACAGTACCTGCTTCTGAAAATAATACTATTAAATGTACTATTCTTCCACCAACCCCATGACCGTGTTAGTCTTTTTCACTTATTTCCTGATGAAAAACGAAAGCCTTTACAGAGAAAGATCAGTGTTAGATTTAGGTTGTATGCCAGTAAAATAATCTGAGATGTATCAAAGCACACATACATTTTCCTTCTCTTTATGAAAGGCTTAGCCTCTCAAACAGTGTAACAAATACTGAGTTCTCCATACAGCCCCTGGCTTTTTTTTTTATTGGAATAGAGTAAAAGATTGCATGACAAATGTAGCTGAATTTCTACACTCCCAGCCTCTGACCCAGCTGTGTTTCTGTGTTCTATGTGTTCATACAGTGTCATCCGTTCATCATCCAAGCAGACACACCTGTGTCACCGAGCCAAAGAATTTCGTTAGAACAGGGAGGAAAAAGGAAAAGTTTGATAGCACTGATAATATGACCTGGAGGTCAGTGTTCTATGTCTGTCTTTCCAGAAGATTACTTGCCTTGGAGATTTGTGTAGGCCAGCATTGGTAATTGCAAACATTATAGAATATTGAAATGTCTTAATGCTACTATCTTCTAAGGATCTCTTGAAAACAGTGTCTGAGGTGGGGCAAAGTTATTCAAAGATCAGTTTAAGTAGTCTACTTTTTTCTTGTAGGCTTGGTTGGTAAGTAGAGGTCTCCCTCTTTCAGATTTAAATGTGACTTCCATCTCTACATCATTCTCTGAGTTCTGCTCTAATTTTTGATCTACTGACTGTCTGTAATTTTTTGTATGCATGGGATTTTGCTATTGACTAGAATGGAAGAAAGATTGTAAATCTGTGTATATGCTACATATGTCTAAAGAGATAGCAGGTGCAAAATTAACTCTCAGTATTTTTTCCATTCCTCTTTTTAATAGCTTGCAAAAGCCAGACATTCTAGTAAAAGTAATAAAATGCAGTCAAAAGTTCAATTTCTCATTTCCTTGTGAATAAATTAGCAAAACTGCTGAAGTTCAATTGTCTGGATTTTTTTCCAATGTAAAGGATGGAATGTTTGCAGGCTGTTTAACTCTTCATCTTGTGTAAACTTGTGTCTTTAGAAAAAAACTTTTCCTTAGGACATAATGCATTTTTAAAACTTACACTTTATAGTGTCTTCGAGTTCTTTATCAAATCTGCATAATTAGAAAATGTTATGGCGCTGCACTAATAATGTTCTTTCTGGATTTGATATGCCTGGTAATAACAGCATTATCTTTCTCAAGGGTGATAATGTTTATGACACTGTTGCCCCATCAAAATAGACATCTTTGGCTTTTAGGTTCTCTAAAAGAATGTGTACCTCTTCAGTGAAAGCATTCTGCTAATAGATACTTTTCATTGTGAAGTAATCATATGTCATTTGTCACTGGTTTGTACAGTGTCATCTTTGTGTTCATATACAGGTTTTATATTAAAATTCTTTAAAAGGCTGTTAAGACTGTAAAGCTGTAATGGCCTAAGTAAAATAAGAAATTATCTGAGTACATAGGATAATGATAAAAAACAGCTGCTAACATTGTAAAATTACTGGTTTCTTGTAACTGGTTACATCAGTAACTTAATTATGTAGAGATAAAGAAATGTACTGAATTGTTAGCTCTGAAAACAGGACTTCAGACAAGCATAAAGCTTCAAATTCTCATGCAAGTGTTAGCACTTAGACAATTGCTATTTATAACTGATGTTCTTAATGAATGACAGTTGTGGGCAAGTCTGCAAGAAACTGTCCAGACTTCATAGAAAGTGGTTGCAGCTTGATTAGTAGTTTTCCCTGTCAGTACCTGCAAGCAGTTCTTTCCACTCTGCTGGCTGGTACTTTTATGCCAGTTCATTTAATAGTCTTTCAAGCCAAATGCCTATCATTTATGGAAGTGGTTTTGTGAATTAAATTGTTCGTTAGGCTGTAGGCTTAGCCTACAGACTTAATTCGTCTGAGACTAAACAGCTGTGACGGGATGACTTAGTACTACTGGTCCAGATCTCATTTGTGACTTTTTTAAAATGTTACTGTACAAGGATGCCTTTCATTGTTCTACCCTGCTGTTCTTACAGCATCACCCTAGATTTCTAATGCAACAGTTTAGGAAAGCGTAATTGGTTTCTATTTTAGTTTAAAGAAAGGGGTGAAGGAGGACATTTTGCCTAAGTAGCAAATGTAGATATTGCAATACCTATTATTACCTTATTCTTGTAAATATTACATACTGAAGTGTCTTATACAGAATTGCAGTCTCTATATGTTTTTAGGATGTTGTGTGCCATTAATATATACTCTGAGATAACATGTCATGCAGAATTGTCTCCATTCTCTCTCAGTAAAATTTACTGATACAAATCTTTCTCCACTTTTGATTGCACTTAAGCAAGTAGCTACATTGTTAGTTGGTTCTCTTATCTGTTTATTTGGTTTTCCCAGAGTTGAACTTTTAGTGATGATTTAGTTACAAAATTGACTTCTACTTTAACACCAGCAGAGCAAATACTCATTTTTAAAGATTTTATTTGTTGTCACATTGAACTTGTTAGGCAACCAGTAGAGCAACATGTTATGAGCTGGTTGCTCAGCTGCTTTGAGGAACAGCTTATTCTGATACAGTTGTTTTACTGGGGGAGAGAAAAATAATCTGGGTATTCCAAGTATAGTTTGTGGAACCTACATATTAAAATATTGAAGTATTTTTTCCTGTGTGCCTTTGCCATGATGTTGATTGTCTCTGGCTTTCTCTGACTAGACAGCCCATCTTTGGGACCTGTAGTTCTCTAGCCTTTCATCAGTAGCTCTATGCTTTTAATGTAGTCTGTCAGACTTATTGTTCTGCCAATTGAAATATACTTTTGTTTCCTCTTTGTTATTCTGAGGTAAATAGTTGTCTAGGGTTATAATTTAAATTCCCAGAGACTCTAATAATTTTGCTAGAACCGATGACAATTTATATTAATTGCCCTTCACTCTCCTCTCCCTCCTTCCCCGAAGAAAGGAATTGGAAGTGAGAGGAAAAGGTAAGCACACCCAAATAAATCAGTCTCACTCGATTGGGAAGTTAAAAGGGAAAAGTTTAACAATAACTTAAAAGGGGTATCAAAGGTAGGGAGGTTACAGAAGGTGTAGAGAAGGAAAGGATAACAAATACAAAAAGGTATGAATACAACCCCAGTTTGTGATGGTGGTGGCCACGTGTGTGGAGAGATGCAGGGAGAGCTGGAGTGTGGTCCTGAGAGGGCTGTGGAGTGGTTGAGGGAGAGTCCGAGAGAGAGGAAGAGAACAGGAAGTTCCCCTGCTTTTAAGGGACAGGAAGGGTGAGTGGACTAACCATCACCTGGGGGTGTCCAGACCCACCCCTGGGGAGAGGTCAGGACCACCTGAGGGCAGGTTTCCAGTTCAGGGGCACTCCTCCTGGAGTGTTAACCGTATACAATAGTGTAAAAAGCTATTGTCGGATTCCTTAGCCAAAAGAAGGAATTTCAGATCTTACTCTTTCCACACTTTCTTTATGGTCACTGTCAGGGCTATGCAATAGTCAAACCCTAATAGCATTTATTGCCAATTCCTAACACTGTTCATCTTGGTAAACCAGTGTTGTGAAATCTTTATTTTTCAACTACCTAGATTTTTGTTCTAACAAAACAGGTAATGGAAGCTTTCTGTTTCTCAAAGTGTAATTCTGTCAGGACATGTTTCTCTCCTCCCTCTTTTTCTCCCCAGCATTATTCTCTTGATATATCATCTTTCCTTGTTTGTAGTCTTTTACATGCTCTCATCTGCCTCAGTGTGCTGCTCTTAGTCCATAATTTTTCCTCAGTCTTTTATGAAAACTACAAGGATAAATATAAACTCTTTAATTTTACACTTTTTCTCAGACTGATATAAACCAGATTTAAAAGCAGAAGGCTTACTTCTCTGTACAAAGGCTGAAACAGGAAAAACAAATCCTCTGTGAAGGTCAGCAAGGAAATGTCAAGTGAGAGGATAAAACACTGGGGAGATCAAGAACAGATTGTTTTTTTGTTGTTTGTTTTTTAAATCTATTAAAGCTATGCCCTACGTAGCACAGGAGATGTACAAAATTTAATTTGCCACTACTTTATTTTTTTGTGAACATTTGAAATGTTTGTTGGATTGTTCAACAAAACAGCTGCTGTCTGTTTTGAAGCCCGTTTCTGATATGTGAATGGTGCATGACAGTTTGTCATTACAGTGAATGCCTCTGATGTTCTGGTTTGGAGTTTGTTTTTTTTTTTATAGTACAGGTTTAACAACAGTAAATTTGCTGCTGCTTCAACAGCAGATTCTAGAGCAGTGATTCTTGTCACTCAGAGCTAGCTCTTACGAGTTTGTGTCTTTCTGTTATTGCCTGCAGTACTTACAATCCCTCCTTCTTTTACTGAAAACTGCTGAGCTTGGTAGCAGATGTCATAGAAAATAGTTCAATAACAAACTTGTTTGCTAGATCTCACACATGTCATGAGGCTTAAGTGCCAAGCAACACATTTTTATTAGGTGCTTAGTACAAACCAATTTACTGAAGTACTTCGTATTGCCAGTGGTCTGAAGGCTGATTAGTAAGAGGGATTATCTAAGTAATCTTGCATACAAAAATGTTGGGATATACATCTAGTTTAGGGTCTTTCCACCAGCCACTGCTAATGCTTTGACTTTAGCAAAAGGTCCATCCAAAGTTAAGTAGTTGCTGCTTTTGAACCTTGCTTTACTTTCTTTAACTCTGTGTGTGTGTGTGTATATATATATAAACAGTATGTAAGCATATTAGGACAAGAATAAAACTCCCAAGAGTTCATGGAAGGATTCTTCCAACACTGTGGTGAACAATGTAGCCCCTAATCCATAAATTCATTCACAAATGGCAGTAGCTCAACAGTTCAGACACCTGCCAAAATGAAATTTCATTTCTCTTTGTTGTAAATAATTTGCTTTAGGAGTTGTAATAAATGGTTGCTTCTGCCATTTTTTCCTTCTTACTTGCTCTCAAAA
This sequence comes from Tricholaema leucomelas, assembly GCA_013400475.1. Taxonomy (NCBI): domain Eukaryota; kingdom Metazoa; phylum Chordata; class Aves; order Piciformes; family Lybiidae; genus Tricholaema lacrymosa; species Tricholaema leucomelas. Next base: position 51,688 of record WAAF01000853.1, on the reverse strand, counting down.
CCGAGGATCTCTTTATTGAATAACTTGCTGATTAAAGAAGAGACTAGAGTAACTGAAAGTAGTGACATTCAGGTAGGTGATACTGCCAGTTTACTTTTTAAATGTTGAGGTAAATATAGGTGCTGGATTTATGCATATTCACTGTGGTACCAAAACCATCGAAGCGTGGTAGGGCTGGTTTCATGACTCTCCGCATAAGAAGCATTTCAAGCAATGAGGCCCTGATAGAACTCAGTAGAACTGATATGCAAATGTCCTTTCCCTTTACGATAATAAAATTGATTAATACTCATATCTAATTCAGACTAACTTTGACAAGAGGCTCAGTTACTTTGTGGGTTCCAGTTAATATAGTGAATTATTTTTTACAGCATTAAGTTGTTTTGTTGTCTAAACAGACTCTGGTGTTCATAGTATGTGCAACCACATATACTTTGCCTAGATTTCTTTATCTAATTTTCCAATGAAACTGTATTCTCACTGCATTTGCTGCTTATGTTAATTTCACATTACTATTCCTTTATTCAGAGTAAGGCTTCTAAATTTCCAAAACCCAATTGTTCATTAAGATAACACAACTCCTTGGTGTTTTCTGTAATACTTTTCACTGTTTGAATTATTTAACTTGCAATTTAATATCATATGCTACTGATTATCCTGGTTTTTAAGCTTTGAAGGACCCACCTACCTTGATTACTACTTTCTAATACCCGTTAAATGTGGTGTTAAATAATGTAGACAGTATTTTTAAGCAGCTGAACTCTCCTCCAGCACAGTTCTGTGGTAGATCTATTCTTATTTGACTTTTAGTGATAAAATGCTGCACATTTACTTAAGGTTAACTTCTGTGGATTACATGTATAGAATCAACCAGGTTGGAAGAGATGTCCGAGATCATCCAGTCCAACCTATCACTCAACCCTGTCCAATCAACTAGGCCATGACACTAAGTGCTCCACCCAGTCTTTTCTTGAACACCTCCAGAGACTGTGACTCCACCACTGCCCTGGGCAGCCCAGTCCAATGGCAAATCTCTCTGTGCAGAACTTTCTCCTAACATCCAGCCTATACCTCCTCTGGCACAACCTGAGACTATGTCCCCTTGTTCCGTTGCTGGTTGGCTGGGAGAAGAGACTAACCCTCCTTTCAGGTAGTTACAGACAGCAATGAGGTCACCCCTGAACCTCCTCTTCCCCAGGCTAAACAATCCCACCTCCTTCAGCCTCTTCTCATGGGCTGTGTGTTCTAGGCCTCTCACCAGCTTCGTCACCCTTCTCTAGACATGGTCTTGTACTTCAACATCTCTTTTGAGTTGAGCTCAGAACTGGACACAGTACTCAACGTGTGGCCTGACCAGTGCTGAGTACAGGGGAAGAATAACCTCCTTTGTCCTGCTGGCTACACATGAATACTGATAGAATAGTTAAACCTTGTGACTACTGCTAATTTCTTAGAAGCTCAGTTCTCTGCAGTAACTTGAATTTGGGAGACTTCTAAATTCTACTTCAATGTTTTCCTTTACTATTTCATATTTTACTGTCTAAAAATCCAGATGAACTGTTAGGTAATAGTATGTTAGGAAATACACATGAAAATCTTACACACTCAGCTTCCTCAGAAAAAAGCTGTAGCTTGTGGACATGTTGCACAATTCTCTGCATTGAGAGACAAGCCTGCAAAATACTGTTTTGTTTCTCAGATACTATGTCATATCCTTCTATTTCACCTTATTTGCTGTGCTTATGAGCACCATTGATGACATATGTCATCTAAGTAGCAATTGAACTTGACACTTTATGCTAAAAGCACTCAAAGTATGGTGAGCTCTATTTAAACATTAATAAATAGCTAACAGAGAAATATACTATTTCCTTCCTTCTCTGTGTCCCTTCTTCCATGTTTCTTTGGCAGCTGTTTTCAGCATGACTGATACCAGGCATATTTAGGCTTATCGTCTGTTGTGCACTCCTTTTCTGTTAACACCCCCGCTTATTTTTATTTTTAAAACCCCAAATTTCACTGTTATTTGTGAACCTTTCTGCCAGAGAGCTCAGAGAAGGAAGAGTCTGCACAAGAGTCTACCTGAAGATGTGGCAGGGGCATGGTTATATTACTAGCATGTAGAACTGGAAATACAAGTGGCATCTCAAAGTGGGAGCAGGAGCCCTGGCCCCCCTATGCTGGCCTTGCCCATTTTCCTTTAGCCTGCTTCTTGTATCTATGCCTCAGAAGCATCCTCACATGTCTATATACACACCCTGTGAGAAAAAAAAAAAAGTTTAATTGCAGAATGAGAATGGTGTGCAGCCATGCAGAATCTCTGTTCTTGAGACCATCACGAGCAGAGAGGGAGCATGTGGGTATGGTATCCAAATCAGATAATTTAAAAAAACTTAAACTACTAATCCCATAAAATTCCACCAAATAAAATAAACACCCTGTGGAGGTGGATGGAAGAGAGAAGAGGAAACAGGCAGTTGTGTAGCAAGTGCCAGGGTGATAGGGGTAGGTAAAAGGTGATGATGATGATTGTTTGAAATAGAAAACTGAGAGAAAAAAAGAGGAGAAATATTTACTACTGGAGGAGAAATAAGGGCTGTACTGCAAGCAGCAGGATGGTGTCATGGGTGTGGTCATGAAAGGTGGTTCAGGGAGACCACGTGGGGAAGAGACAGGGCCTCTTTTGGAGCACTGGCATCAGACAGTGGTCATCCTTGCTGGAGCTAGGAGAGGCAGAGTGCGAAGACAACTCCACCATGTGAAAATGTGGGTATTTAATTTTTATGCCAGCAAAAAAAAAATGAATGGGCATTCCCAACCTGTTGTCTGCCTTCTGTTCATGCTCCAGGAGTTTCTGCAGGAAGATTCAATTGCAGTCAAAGGTGCAGCCTTCCTGACTTGCTTTACTTGTAGCTATGAAATTGAGTGTAAAATCTCCATAAACATGTTGTTATGGTATGTCTTGTTGCAGCCCTTTAAAAAATCATGCTTGAAGTCCTACTGGTTTTCTTACATGGTTTGTGGTTCAAACTGGATGGGCAAGGCAGTGGACCAGGGTCATTCCTTGCTGCCTCTTTACTTGAAACACTGAAATTTTTCCCTTCCCCATTTCCCTGCAATTGTGTGGTTGGACTTCTATCTTCATTCATGTAGCTAGTTTTTCTCATTGAATGAATTTTGCCACATGGTGGATGGATGTACTTCACTTCATGTGAAGGAGAAAGCGTTACGGCTTGTGGCTCATCATCATTGTATATATCTCATCTGGTTTCGTGATACTCTGAAATATACACTTTCCAAGTGCTTAGAACAAACACAGAACAATATGGGGAAAAAATATTAAAATGTGCTTTTCTTAGTTTTTCCATTCTAAAATTGCTATTTATCACTCGAGTCACTGAAAGTACAGAATACTGGGGTGTGGGTGGAAGTGGAAGAAAATTCACAGAATATTAGGGGTTGGAAGGGACCTCCAGAAATTACCAGATCCAACCCCTGTGCCAAAGGTGGATCACTTAGGGCAGGCCACACAGCAACATGTCCAGGTTGGCCTTCAAAGTCTCCAGAAAAAGGGCACTCTACCACCTTTCTGGACAGCTTGTTCCACTGCTTCATCATCTTCACAGTTGACATGAAACTCAAGTTGAGGTGGAACTTCCTGTGACCTAACTTTATATCCATTATTTGTTGTTGTACTACAGGGACTGCTGAAGAGAGCCTGTCCCCTTCCTCATGACACCCACCCCTCAGATATTTATAGACATTATTAAGATTTCTTCTCCAGACTAAACAGTCCCAGTTCTCTCTCTTCATAGGAGAGACGTTCAGGTCTCTTCCTCTTTCTGGATGTAATATCAAAATGGTAGTGGATTTTTTTTTTTTTTTTTACCACTACACTGGTAGTAACTTGAGTTTGTTTAAAAAAAAAAAATCCTTATTCCACTCTCATCTAGCATTTAAAAGCTTCTACAGTACACTTGAAGTCAGAAGTCCTGGCCTAAAAGATTAGAAGACTATTTACATGCTGTGTTTGTGTGTGAATGCACCACAAAAAAGCCTGTATGTTTCAGATTTTGAAAATATATCTTTTCTGTTGCCTTTCTTTGGTAGTATGTGGTTTTCAAATTTGGTTCATAGGCTGTCTCTTGAGTAAGATTTTCATGGTATTAGGTTTTCTGTGTAGGGAAGTGCTTAGATTTTTATCCACCACACTTGCATAAATTCTGTGTGACTCAAGCTTCAATTGACTCATGAAGTTGGAGCAATGGCAAAAAGAGAAGTTTTAGTTCACTTATCTAATTAAAGCATGTATGTGCTGTCCATTTTCATAGAATCATAGAATGGTTTGGGTTGGAAGTGACCTCTAAAGTCATCTAGTCCAATCCCCTCTGCAGTTTCATTAACTAGATCAGGTTGCCCAGAGCCCTGTCAAGCCTCACTGTGAGTATCTCCAGTGATGGGGCCTCAACTCTAGGCAGCCTGGTTCCACCATCCTCATGGTAAAAAAAAAAAACCAACCCATATTTCTAACATCCAGTCTAAATTTACACTTCTCTAACTTAAAACCATTGCCCTTTGTCCTCTCACTGCAGGCCTTTGTACAGTCTCTCTCCATACTTCTTGTAGGCCTGCTTCAGGTACTGGAAAGTCACTGTTAGGTCTTCCTGGAGCCTTCTCTTCTCCAGGGTGAACAACCCCAGCTCCCTCAGCCTGTCCTCAAAGGAGAGGTGTTTCAGCCCCCTGATCACTTTTGTGCCTCTGCTCCACCAAGCCCATGTCATTCCTCTGCTGAAGGCTCCAGAGATGCATGCAGTACTGAGTGAGATTTTACTAGTGGTAGAATCACCTGTCTGGATCTGCTCTTTTATAAGCAAAGGAGAAAAAAAAAATCACATAAGATGTTAGATTTTAAGATTTTATTTAATGAAGATTTTTTTTTTTCAGTTTAACTTAAATTCAAACAGAAGCTTCTGAGTTTTGATCAATTCTGTAGAATAACTCTGAAGTAACACAGGTGCAAAACTGTTTTTCTGCAGATTCCAATTTGTACAATGTTTCATTACTGCTGTCTCTTGCACAACTTACTTGTGTCTGATTATTCTCCACTTCTTTATTTGTTTAAACAGTGGGCTGTAACTTCATGCCTCTTTAAAAATTTTGTTCTACCTAAAACATTTTCACTGCACTTTGAATTATAACATAGAAGGTCCAGCTGAATGATGTTAATACGGAACAACTTTTCACAGTAAAGTGGAATATTAGTATCAAAGTCACTGATGCTTTGTGCCAATGGAAACCATAAAACAGAAGAAAGGCTGTCAGTAAGAAAATTGCTGTCATGGAAGTCAAGTTTCATTACACCTGTCAGTATGAAGAGAATAGTAACCAGAAAGTGGGATAGGAAAGTGTTTTGGGAATATTGGTTAATGTCTAAAATGTACACTTCAGCTGGTTTGTCCTTATTAGTTAGTCCAACATCTTGCACTATTTCAAGGAAGGGAAGGAAAACATGAACATCACAAAAAATAATGCTAGAAAGTACACCTCCATGATGTTCAGTTATCATAGTTTGAATATAAACCCTGAGATTTTTTAGTTTTTGAGGTTTTACATTTAAACTTGTGATTAGCTATATAGAGTATACTTAATAATGATATTTAAAGTCTCTCTGACAGATTGGAAAATACTGTTCTAGATTTTTTTTCCTTTCTAGAAGTACAGTCATATGCTGTAATCTTGAATTAGCTAAGCTTATGTGTAGTGTGAAATATGGCGTTCTGAAAAACCTGTACTTGCTTCCTGTACTCTTCCTCACACTGTACTTCACTGTCACTTTTATTTTTGTAGATGTTTTTATGCAGAGGGGAAAAACAAAGCTGCCATTTTGTAAATAAGGCACAAAGCTTAAGAAGCCTAAAAACGTAGTTTTACCACAGTGAATGTTTCTGCAGAAAATACCCCAAACCCACATGGTGAAAAATGCCCAGGACTAAGTGTTATCTACAGTGAGAATGCCAAGGACAAATGTCCTGTACTACTTGAATGCAGCATTCCTGTTACCTGGGAAAGCCCAGCCTGCATGCTAGTAGTTTTTGGCACAAACTGTTTAGTGCTTACTGTGTACATCAGATTTGCAGTTACCCTCCAAAGTGCCATTCAGAAGAGTTACTAGACAATGTACTTGAGTTATACAGTCAATTTAGATCTCTATAGTATCAAATAGTTAAGGAGTGCTGTTCTGCAGCATGAAATGTAGTAATTTAGGTAGCTCACAGGCTGAGAAGGGCTCATATGAAGTGTAAAAATCTGATCTTCACAGAAGGCTGGGTGCAAAAGTGAATGCAAATTAAGGAGATCTGTTTCACATATAACTAAACCTTTTTCCTGAATTCTGGGTAGTAGAACTTCTAACAATGGCAACCATCCATTTTCTTCAGAAGTCAGAAGGATCTAGTACCAAGGAGGAAGTACTGAACATACTTTTGTTACTGACCCAGCTTTCAGGTTTGTCTTTGTCCCCAGTTTAACTTTGAGATTCATCATTTGCCACAGAAAATGCTCTTCCATTCTCATCTGCTCTCTGGGACCAACAGTTGCTATAGCACCCTGAACGACATGAAGTGAATGAATTTTCTGGCTCTGGTTTTTAACGTTATGTTGTGGAGGGCCTGTAGGCCCGAAAATAGACTTACATATGCCTTGCGCTGCCCAGGCATTCGGTTATGTAAGCCCCCACATGCCCAGCTGCTGCTTACGGGGTGCTAGGCCCATGTGAGCCCCATATTTGGAAAGTCCAGGCCTGTGGCTCCTTGCCTATTATGGTAAGGTTGGCTGACTGCCAACCTGATTGGTCATTGTGGTGGCCAATGAGACCATTAATTTCGGCCTATATTTAATAAATAGAGATACGCAGGCTCACGTGCCAGCTCATTCACTCACTTGCTCATGTGCATCCCACTGCACGCTCGCTGCCTTATTGCCTGGTGTGCGCCATTGCCACAAGTTGCCAGGAGCAGACCCACTTGCCTGCACACGATCGGCCTGAGTAGCCAGCGTTGACCATGCTCAGACTGCACAGGATTGTATTTCCTCTGCACCTGGAGATCCTGCCTATGAATTCCATGGGCAGAGCATCCAGAAGGAGCCAGCAGCACAAGGTCAGAGACTACTTCCCCTGAAGCTGGAGGATTCCAGCCTCGATGTCCACAGGCAGATTGGACATTGGTATAGGCTATGACGTAGCCCCAGAGGGTGATTCATAATTAATCAGAATTGTGAGTAAATATCTCTGTAATTTTTATTGCCTCTGCCATAGAGCAGAAAGCTTTCAGCCTATCTGCTGGGCAAGTAGTATATTGTCCCCAAGCAGCATTAAGCCATGGGGAAATCTCTCTGTGTTTAATATTTTGAATGTATGCTAGTCATTATAATAGTTACAGTTTGATATATTCCCACAATGTCTTCATAACCGTGTAGAACAAATATTAATATTATAAGCTCAGTGGTTGGGGGTGGTGACAGTTCAAAATATTGAAGTTAATAAATATATATATTTTTATAAATATCCTCTTGCATCAATTAATTTCTCCCCTCTGCCAGAATCGCCGTAGGCGGCAGAATCCCCCTCCATGACACATTATTTACAGCTTATGTTCTAACATGCAGCAGATTTCTCAGACGTTTTGCTTCCTGTTCTGTTTTCACAGACACCTAGTCTATGTTTACTTGTATACAGAGCAGTTGTAGTCTGGTTAAGCTGTTTGGAAGCTATCCTGTGTCCAGGAGAGACTGACATGATTTCTTGGAATATGCTTCATTTAAATCATTAGACTTCTTGAAAAAATGTTCTGCAACATCATTTTCTTTCCTAAAAACGAGTGAAATAGTTTCTTACTGCTCCTGTCTCCTTAAGCATGAGCTAGTAGCTGTGGAGTTCTTCAAGCATCTCATTATTTCTTTTTACTGTGGCAGTTCAGAAGCAGCACATCTTGTCTTTCTGTGTGTTGAAATGTGTATCAAGCTCTAATCCTTCGGAACTTTCTTGAATTCCCAGTTATTAATCCTACCAGAAGTGCTGTTATTGACTAAATTAGGGATGAAGGGTAAGCAGGCCAGTGTTGCTGTTGTCCCCGTGTGTAATAGATCCTTGTCTCTCCCTAGCTGGGTTATGCATGATTTACTGCTTTTTTGAGGCTGGCTTGTTAGACTTCATTTGTCAACAGTTATTCTGTCAGTCAGGTTGGATCAACTTGCACATCCTGAGCACATAAACTTATTGGCACAGGAGTGTGAAGAACTGGTAGAGTGGCTTAAAGCTATAACTTCCTTAAAACCCATTGACCAGCAAAAGGGGAATGCTGCTTTTGCATCACCTCCAGCAGAAACATACTAGTGGGGATGCTGCAGTGGTTTCAATGAAGATTTTATTTGCTTTAGTTGAGAGAACTAGAACATGAGGATGGTAATGCCTCATTTTTAAGAGTGGTATTTTCAAGTTAGTCCCAGTATTACTGGAAAAAATGCTTTTGTTGTGAAGAGGTGGAAATGTGAAATACTCTCAAAATAGGAATGCAAGGGTGATAGTGACTTGCTATACATATGTATGAAACAATGGCAATTTCCTTATGTGGAACAGCGAGTGGAGGCATAAAGAAGCATTGTAATTACTGGGAGGTGGGCCGGCAGAGGAATTATTTGTGGCTCTGTACTTGAGTAGCTGCTGCTTCTCAAATGTGACAGGTAAATATTTTCTATATTTTAATGGACTGTGACCTAAGTAAATGAAAAAACAGTGAAGCTGAATCTGTGTAGTCCCAGCTGGTTTAAAGTGCAGATGTCCAAACCAGTTTGTACACAGATGTTATTACATGATTTATCTGTTGTAGGGAAAATAAACTCATGGAAGATCACTGAAATTTCTCGTTATTAGCAGTTACATAGAAGAAAAATATGATTTAGTGTCAAAAATTCATTATTTATCTTCAGATAAGCCAGTCTGGAAAACTATTTTGTCAACAAGTTCTCATATAAATGCAATGGTTTCTTTGTTTCTGCACTCCCTTTCTTCTGCTCTTCATCTCCTCAATATCTCCTGCACTGTCTTTGCCTCTGGATGTTTAGGTATATTTCACCAAAGCTTCTTAATGGAGGGAATTACCTGCTGTGGTATCATTACAAATTTTTTAATTTTGAAATTTGTTTTAAAACAGCGTGCCTACCACTCACTGATTTTATATTATGTAAACTTCAGGTCAGTTTAATGAGTATGGTTTCTTTTATACTCTGTTCTGCCTTGCCTATTCCTCTCCCTTTCTTCTTCCCCTAATATAGCACTGTAACCTTTCCTGTTATCTTTCTGTCCCTCTGTGTTCATTCCAGATGCTTCTATCTCAAAATGGCTATAGTTGTAGCTAATGTGGTGATCCTTTTAGATGGACTCAGGATTTGAAGCCTGCTGGATAATAGTATATGAAGGCCTCACTGGGGTTGCACAGGAGAAACTCTTCCATTCTAAAAGCCTTGGAAAAAAGTTTCTATTACTGCAAAATCTGACTGTATTGTCATTTAAGAATGAAGGGCTTGATACGCTTTACTACCGTAGTACCAGATCTCCTGTATGCTCTTAACCTCTAGCATTTTGCACTACTGTGATTGGTAAACCCTTGGAAGGAAGATACATTCACATACATCTAGAAATAAATTTGTTTTGTAAGAAAAAAAAAAATATTCTGATGACATGTCCAATAACACTTATTAATAATAATTATGAAAAGAAGAAATGTCAATCACTTAACAAATTAAGAGCAGTAGCTTCTCAGAAAAGCTTCTGAAAGGCTTTTCACTATTCTATTGTCCTGCTACTAGTATTTGTATGTTTTAGAATTTTCTTTGAGATACTGCATTTTCAATATTACGGTAAAAGAAAATATTCATCTTTCCCTATCAAAGTACTAGTACAGAATTGAGTGTAATTTGATGACAGTGTGCACTGATAATTACTGCTAAGCTAACAGTGGTGTCTAAACTTTGCAACTGTCTGTGACATCAGTATATTATAAAGCAAGTTAAATCAGCATTTGTTTAGAAGCCTTACTCTGAGAGTGATTACTTTGTGCACATTTCATTAAAGCAATTTAATTATCTAAAAATACAATATGTACTAATTACTTTCAGGTGTTGAAAAATGGATATACTAGTGACATAAAAAGCAGATTCATTCTTCTGACAAATATCAACATGTTCAAGAATTGCAGTTATTTAATTCACAGTCATGCTGATTGTACTTCATGTCTGACTTACTCTTTTTCTAGTTACTTCTGGCATGTGTGCCATCTAATGTGAAATTGATCTGTTTTATTGTTTTGCTTTTGTTTTTAATTCTAACAAGTGTAAATATTTAATGTGGAAACTGAAGTTCTTCCTATTGATTGTTTTGCTATGCAAAAATCTCTATAGGAGGAGGTGGAGAAGTATGTGATAAGGCTCGGCAAAAGATTAGGTGAAATCAAGTACTAAAAACATAGCGTTGAAAGTAAGCATGACACTTATACCTTGGTTGTGTGGTGTTTGTGGATTTTTTTATCTTGTTATAGTCCTACTTCAAATATTTGTCAGATCTTTATATGGAAGAAAACCTACATTGTAGGTGAAGGCATCACAAATTCTAGAGCTGAAAACCAGTTCATTGTCTGTTGCACTGGAAGTACTTAAGTCATGGTCCTTGAATAATACTGTTTTTATTCTTCAGAATCTCTTTATTTAATGTCCTGACTGTTCCTACCTCCCCGGGTTATTAAATGCTTTACACAGAATTGAGATAGTTAAATATAAATGTTTTGTTTTGTCAAAATGTGACCTTTTAACAAAATTTTCTTCCAGAAGTTAAGCTTGCTCATATCTGGTTTCCTTTGTACCTGTCCAGAAATACCATGTGGCACTCAAAGACCACAGCAGAAGTAGAAGGGGACATGCCTTAGGGAAGATCTAATCTGTTCCTAAAAAAGTTACCATGAAATAGATTAGATTGTATATTTTCTGTGTCAAAACTAGTCCTTCCAGGGTTAGATTCACAGGTGTCATCTTGCAGAACAAGTAACACCCTTTTAGCTTCAGACTATATCTGGATGCGATCATCTACTGCCTCTTTAAGAGTGCAATAAGTGCATGACCTTGCCAGGATGCTCTGGTAGCCCTACAGGCAGCAAGGGCTGCAATTCCTATCACCTTCTATGGAGACTTAGGTTCTCCATTATCAGCATAAATTCCAGATGCTTCCTCCGCTGTTGCTAGAGACAGGTACAGTACTTCTGATTTCTTCTCAAGTGACAAGCTAATCTGACTTTTAAGTTCTAGAAAAACAGATTTCTTTAGTAGTCTGAAATCTGATGTAAGAATGTTTTTGCAACTCCTGAACTTCCTGCATATGCCTATGAATGTGAGACAAATGATCACTTTAGGTTGCTTTCCATGGAAAAAAAAAAATCTTCTGTAAACTGCTTTTTTTCCCACAACCTCAAAAACATGTTTTATGAGTTGTTCTGTATTGATACTAGGGGTTCTCATGAAGTGTTAATTTCTTTTTCTGCTGTTCAATATTTTTTTTTTTTGCCCTGAGGAAGTGTCCAAACAGAAAACTAATTATTTTTGCCTGTTTTCTTTCTTCTGATACTAAAAATGCTAACCCACTCTTTATAGGAAATTGGTGACAATGTACTGGCATTTGCAATTGAGATGGTACCAAAAACAGTCCAGGAAGCAATTGTTTTCAAATAATTTTTAATTTGTTTTTTAAATTTATGTATGTATTTTGCTAAATTTTCTGGATGCAAATGCTGCCTGTACCTCTTTTCACTCTTCTTTCAGTGCCTTCTGCAGTTTGTCATATGGTCACAATGGAAAGGCAGGTGGGGGGAGAAGAGAGAATGCTTATTCTAGTGATGCTCTGCCAGCTTGGAGGAGCAGATAATAAAACCCTTGTGCCCTCCACAAGCATGGATGCTTCCAGAGAAGTGGGCCTTGCAGCTGCAACGCAAGTAACAAGGGTCTGGATAAAAGAACAAGGGCAGCTTCCCTGCAGAGGATGCTCACACTCTAAGATAAGCAAATTAAAGCAGGATTGTCATATGTAAAAGAACATGTGTTCTTCCAAGGGATTGATTTTGTTGGTGTTTTGTTATTTTTCGTGGGGGTGGGGTTTTTGTTTGTTTTTTTTCCTGGGCTTTTGTGATGTGGGTTTTTTAACTTGTTTGGGGTTCTCTTGGTGGTGGTTATTTTTAGTTTTAACCCTTAGGCTGCAATTTATCTCTGCTTTTTAATATGTAGACAAATCAGTGAGTTAAGACTTGCCATTGTCTTTGTTGTTTTTAACTGTGTCTTGGTTTAGACTTGGAAGTCTCTCATATTGAACTAAGCTTGTTGTCATAACAATTAGTAAGATTCCTTGATTTATTTTTTTCTTTGTTATTTTCATATTGGGCCAGTAGTGCGTTTCCTGGAGAATTCATGGTGCTGTTTGAGACCGTGCACAAGTAATTGTCACAAGTTAAACATGAAGGAGTTAAATTTGAGCTGATTTTTGCAGTACAGATAGATAAAATTCTTAAGCTGAGAAACTCACCTGTTGTCACAAATGCATATATATGTACTCAAAGGGCTGTTGACAGTGTTTTATTGGTGCTTCTAAAGTGGTTATGCTTGTTGTGACAAGTGCTTTCTAGAAAAATGTTTTCTAGTGATTGTTGCATTTGTAAGATGCAGCAATGTGATGATCTGCTTGCATGGGAAGTCCTGTGAATGAACTGAGATAACGTTCCTGACATGAATACAATAGGCTTCATTAATTACCCAGCTGTGGACAGTGATTCACCAGCCACAGTTCTGGCTGTACATTTGGCAGAGGGTGGTGTTTGTTTGAGGGAAAGACTGAATAGTGAATACCTTAAACCAAATCATCTGTGGCTGAGTGGCAGACAAAGAGGGCTTTGGGGAAGTGTCTTGATTATCCTGGGTGGAAAGATTGCAGCCGTATCTGGCCTTTGTGCAGAACCTTGTACGTGAGGCATCACCTCTTGTTTTTAGGGAGAAAAAAGTAAATCAGATCCATGTGCCTTGCTGGTGAGGGTGCTATTTATGACATCATGCTCATCTAGTTATGGCAATGGAGAATGGTGACATGGAAAATTGGTTATTTTAGTTACTTTCCACTATTCTGACAAGTACAGTAGCTATTTTTTGACAACAATAAATATATCTATATTTATCTTATCTTCCACTTTCTTATCTCCTATACGCTGCCTCTAACATCTGTGCTGTAAGCTGATGGTTAAGTCAGAGCCCAGAGCAAATAGAGCAGCAGAAGGAACGATTCTTCGGTGTTCTTTGCTCAGGCCAGTGTGCTGACCTGGGGCAACTGCAACTTAGGAACATGTTCGCTTGTCCTGACTACCACACAGGCAATAACATTCTACACAGAAGGTGGGTGGAAAGCTACAATTATTTGAGCTTAGCTCCTTGTAGAGGTTGCTACTGAAAACAAAGTTGCAAATTTAAAGAGCCTGTTTAGCAGCCCTTTCTGTTATATCCTTTAAAGGAAAAACACTAAAGAGCATCTGTGACTGAAATGCATACTTCTTACATCTTAGTGTTTAGTTTTCAGATAATATTTTTTATCCAAAGCAAAGGAATTGGTGTGTGGTTTCACTTTGTTTCCAGGTATGCACAGGTAGGGTACCTTTGTCAAGAGATCCAAGGAAAATGCACAACCCCCCCTAAAAAAAAAAAAAGAAAACGGTGTGTGGGACTGGAGAAGATAGGATCTCATTTTATGTAGAGAAACTTTGTGTGGTAAATTGTCAACTGTTCAAAAATTATGTCAAAATAGTTGCTGTTTGCTTTTCTTCTGAGTTGATGTGCTTAAGTCAGTTTTACATGCAGACTTGATTGCACCCTCTAGCAAAACCCCAGTGACCCATTTTCAGACTTATGACTGAAAAGAATTATAACAATTAAATACTATTAAATAATAGAAAACAATCCAACCAAATCAACAACAACAAAAACCACCACAAACAAAAACCCAAACAAACCCAAATGGAACTAAGGGAAATGTGAAGGCAAAACAAGACCGCCCTGCCTCATTGATAATGGTGTTTATTTGTCCAAGGCCACTGTATTCTTCAAATCTCATCTTCAGAAGCAGCTGCAAAGTTCAGATCAAGGTAACTGAGCAAAGGGGTGAAATTGTCCACAGAAGTAAAGAGAATAGTGCATTTTCTCTCTGAATAAATATATCTGTTATTTAACCTCTTTTTTAAAAAGTGCTGTGTTAGTTTGGGCTATTTTTATCTCTCTGAAACTTGTCTGTGTAAATCCTGTTTCTTGGTCATTTGCCACAGCAGTTCTTGAGAGAAAAATGAAGCTGTTGTGCTTTGCATCTACAAATTGCTGTGATCCCATCATAGAACAAAGTTCCACTGTTTGAAACGCAAGCATAGTCTCATTAAAAGGGAAGCGTATACTAGTATTCACAGGCTGCCCTGGCAGTTCCAGAAAGCGTAGTGGATTTGTGTGTTAAGACATTTTAATGGTCTGACATGTTTCTCCATGAAAACACTTGGAGCCAGGATGATCCCCTGAATATCTAATATATATTTTCCATGTAGTCTAGAGAACTAAGTATTCATCAAGAGAAAATAACTGATTTAACTAAGCTTATGCATCAAAAGAGTAAAGTAAGATAAGAGACAGTGGAGAACAGAGTAGGTGGTGTTGGCAAAGCTGCTTGCTTGCTTGTCTCCTTTTTTAAGCTTAAATTTGGAAACATATGATGTTAAATCCACCATGAGCTAAGTCTTGTAATTCACTTAACTGGCTGTGGCTGCTTCTGCAATTTTCATTTTTGTAGTTGACAAAAAAAGGTCATGGAGGAACTGTCCTGTTACGAAGAGCTGCAGTGGTTGCTGCTGCCATTTTCCTTATGACTTTATCATGTTTGTTACAAAAAGATTTCCTATTGTGTTGACTGTCAGGAAAACTTTCTCAGTTGATCTTGAGTAGAGGAACCTGTTTCCTACTTTCAAGGACATGAATGGTTTTGACTGATGTGAGGAACTCTTGAATGTTCTTGCTTATGTTTATAGATGTGGCAGCAGCATTCTTTTCATAGTGAGGAATCACAAGCATTACACTTTGTTATCCAGGACTTCTCACATTTATCACCAGAAGTACTGTATGTCTGGTGATTGTTTTCACGTGAGAAATATCTTGGTCAAAACACGGTTCATTTTTCATTCTTCCCTTATGGGTGGTATTTAGCTTAGAAAGTTAGAAAGAAGAGGACAGTGTTTTGTGTGTGTTATGCTTACTGGCCTGCAAACAGGTAAGAAAGGAAACTAACTAATATAATGTGAGACTGGCTGCTTGAAGACAGTGTGCACTTGATTGATCCCACAACTGCTAATATTGTTTTCAAACACATTTTCTTCTGAATAATTAATTTCATCCATTTTTCCTTGCTTCCAAAAAATTTGTCAAAGCAAGTTATTCTGCTTTTGTTACATACTTGCAAATAAAGGCACACAAGGTGATAATTCATATAAATGAGCACTGAGTCACACAAATCTATCATTTATACATTCCAGGTTAGTTAATACTTTGTAAATTCAGCAAGCATGGTTTCACCTATCTTTTCTGAAAGCAGTAGATGTTTCTTTTTTCATTTCAGAGTCAAATTGCGTATTTTGTGGCAAGTTCCATTTAGTCAGTCTTTTACAGGGGCCTCTTGAAAATTTAATGATCCCATTTCTTCCAAAATTGCTCTGAGTGCACTGCTCCAGAGGTGTATTTAGAATCCATGTACAAATTCCCTCTCCATCACTGGACTCTAGTGACTAGGTTTGTGTTATCAGTTCTGCCTTTTGAGCAAAAGTGTTAGTAGGAAGTTCTTGGTCTTCTAGCACTTGGGTGTTTCTGATCACTGTGCCAACTGTTCTTTTTCCTCCAGACATATAGTTACTTGCATTGGTGAAAAGCATCAGAAAGTGGTTCATCTCGTAGATCTGTCCTGCTCAAATAAACTTGTTCAGTAGTAGTTAATTATTTTGCAGTTCACCAGATTCCAAAACTGAAACAAGGTTGCTAGATTCAAGACAGAAGTTGTGAAAGAGTTATATCACTTTGTTCTAATAATATGGCTAGCTCCTAATTTTACAGGACTTTCAGTTCAGCTTTCACTGGGATTATGCTCCTAGTTCATTCAGATGTTCCCATGAGCCACACTGTAGATACTCTGGCATTCAGTACTTCACTGAAGATGTTCTCTTCTCTAACAGTAGATGAACTTGAACTTCCAGGTGTTTTCAGGAGGAATTTGAAATGAAAAATATTCATAAAGATTAATTGTGCATTCTTCTACACAATAAATCTCATCTGAGGAGTAGCAAGGGGCATTCTCTTCCCCAGCCTGGAAATCCTTCTCTGTCACCTCATCTAACACCATTCTTCTTTCTTCTCCAGAGCTATTAATTGTCTAATCTATAATTTACAACCACTGTGTACCACTTCAATTTATCTTTTTTTCATAGAAATTCCTCCAAATTTACAGGAGTTGTTTAGGATTCATCAAAAGGGAGATCCAGCAGAAATTTGTTGGTACCATGTGTTCATCAATCTGATGTTCCATAAGGCAAAATTATATCAAAACCAGAACAGTAGTGTCACTTGGTAGCCAGCATGGAACAAGATTGTGCTACTACTTCGTATCTTTCTGATGTGTCTTATGCAGAGCTTTAAAGAGAACCTAAGTGCCCTTTCACCTTCCACATTACTAAACTTCAAAAACACCTCTATTACATGGCATGACACCAATGTGCTGCTCAATACTGGATTGCATGAGGGCAGGCAATGGTGTCTGTGATCACGAGGCTGGTGTGCACTCGAGTCCAGTCAGACCACTTCTCTCCACTGGGTACTGCAAGACAGTCCAGGCAGTGCTAGGAGCACAGTCCCATCTGGGTTGCCAGGAAACCATTGCCCTTCAGGTGGGGTTGTTTGTTCCTCTGTTGGTTAGTCCATTCCTTGCTTTGATTTAAATGTATAATATTCAAAAAAAGAAGGTGCATGCTCAAGAGGGAGCACGCCAGTTAGATGTTAGTCACATTATTATGAGTCTAGTTTGCATAAATCAGCTGTAGTTGGTCTATAACCACTAAACCTACTTATTTGACTAAACTTATATGATCTGTTTAGGAAGACATATCTCCTCTTGAGCCCTTTCTTCATGTTTCTTAAGACCTATGGTCTTGCTGCAGTTATTCATTGTTTTGTAAGACCTATGGTCTTTTGGTAATCATTTATTTATTCTTACCACCCTTGATGTTTGTGCTTGAAACTGTTCATTCAGTGTGGATAAACAAATAGTGTTGGGTAATGTGATAGTGGAACTGAAGTGCTCATAGTGGGAAAGAATGTAACTTCATTGCTGTGCTATCTTATAGTGATGCTATTTTGACCTTCACAAAATGAAGTGTTTAGAGAACATGGCAGTGTTTTTTTTTACCTTGCAAGACGTAGGTGCAGAGTCCGCAGACCACACCTGGCTATTTTGGAGACCTGGAAAACACTGGGCAGGAACAGGAAACATGGCCTCTTTCAGCAAAGCTTCTGGGAACATAAGCATAAAAAGACTGTAGGAAAAAGCATCTGTTTCAAATGACTTTGAAGGACTGGTGTTTACCTTCACTATATGGAAGAGGTAGACCTGGCATGTTAGTGTCACTGGGATTGTTCATTCTAGTTTTATTTTATGTTTTTTGGCTGCTATTCCCGCTGCCCCCAGGATTCAACATGCTTGCCTCAGTGTAGTAATTAGAACAGAGGCAGCACAAAGAAGAAAACCACAAGGAGCTGAGTATCTGGCAGCTTGACATGCACTGAGGGCAATTCCTTTTTTTTTTTTTTTTGTTTGAAATATTAGCAGAAAAATTAAAGGTGCAGAAAATTCTAGTTATAATATCAGTTTACTTCTTACCAGCAGTGTAAGAGTACAAGTATTTTAAGGGAAGAGTTAAGGAGGAAGATGTTTATGAGCCTGGAGTTCACTTTTCCTGATTCCTTCATCACTCCACTATGTTTGTGCCTTTAAGAATTGAGGCCTACAGGGTAGACAGATTATCATACAGAAGTTAGATATATAGACATGACCAACAGAACTTATTTATATATTAAACAAACCACAAAACAAAAACCCCACCCAAATAAAACAGAAAATAGAATACATGTTTGGCAGTAATGTTGAGGTAGTTTGTGAACCAGAGAGTTTCTAAAAAGCTTTATTTGATAAACAATATATTGGTTGTCTTCACTTGGATTATCATGCATAATAATAATGAAACGGCAAGTGATTTGTGGTCTCTCTCCAAGCACACACTTTACAAGTGCTTACCTGTACTGCTTTCTGCATCTTGCCTTTTGAGAAGTGAAAAGCTTGAGAGAATATTGGCTGAGAAGGGGAGAAAAAAATTAAGGAGAAGAGGTGATACAGTGCTTGGATAATTCTGAATTATAGAGAAACAGAGGGGTGTACCTCTGAAGTTCAGCTTGCTGAATCATCAGAGGAAAATCAGGGAAAAAATGCCGTTGACCTGTAAAGTGTCATTTCATATTGACCAAAACTTTGTGATTTTTTTTTTTTTTCTCCTTACCAGCATCAACTTAAAAAGACAAACTTTTTCCTCAGTTAGTCTAGTTGTTCTTAATACTCAAGCCTTCTGAGATTTGTAGAGGTAAAAGCTTGTTAGCTTTCTAGTTCTCTTCATCCTTGTTATTTATAACGTTGGTAGTCTTAGTCACAAGAATGAAGTATTTTGTGATTGCTGCAGTTACTGAGTTGTAGTTGGTGCATGTCTTCATACAAACACATAACATGCTATTTGCTAAGAATCTTCTGTATAGAGGTGGATGAAGAGGTATTATCCGTGCTGTTGAAGTCTAGTCTCAGTCTGTGCATAGTCCTTACTCTGTGTCTTGGTTCATGGTTTTCTTTGCATTTGTTTAAGGACTATAGAATTAGGACACTCTTGTGCATTTTAGCATATTTGAATTACGACAATTATGTTTAGATTTCCCTTTCCCTTAAGTGAATGTCTGTAGGCAGAGAAAGAGAACCATCTCTTGTATGCTGTTTGATAAAGATGAAACCTGACCCTTCTGTCTGGGTGTCACTTCATGCTGCATGTTACACAGTCATACTGTACTAGCTGATCTCTGGCAACTGATTGAAGAGGAAAACCCCAGACAATTACATTGTTATTAAGTTTTGGGGTTTTTTTCTTTACCACTTTATCTGGTCTGAAAGCACATGTGAGCACTTTTATATGTACACACATCTTTGACTTGAACATTCTTTTTGAGACTTTTGTCAGCCTACTGGTGTCACTCCGCATGCTCACCTTGAGTGAAATCCTAATGGGCCCAGTTAGCACTTGCTGTCTTTGTGGCAACTTCAGTGCTCCCTGTCTCTGCTATATTCCCCAGTATCATCCGGCTTTTCCTGACAAGCTTAGGTGGCTTTACTCATAGTTCTGCATGATTTTCTGTCTGGAGATTGACATCCTATGAAATTAAGCAAATATTTTAATACACTGCTTTGAAGTGCCTAGTTAGGAAAAACTGGCATCACTCCAGCCCATTCATAACCTAATTTGGACTTATGTGGTTGTTTGTGTGAGTGCCGTTCAAATGAGCAGCCATTAAAGATAGTAGAAGTTAAGGCCAGCAGCTGGGGTCTGCATTAAGGTGGACACTAATAATTAGAAGAATGCTCAAAGTACTGTATGTTGAACATTGCAACAGACTTTACTGCTACCTGGGATTTGGTACACTGAAGATGAGTTAGATAAACTATTACTTCTGTTTCTGTAACTTATGTAAGTACATACTCCAGATGTCTTAAATTCCACTTCTATTCCAGAGTGATCCAAGTATCTTTTGTGTGCATAAATGCAGGTACACATACAGAGTTAAAGTTGTCTAAAACAGCTAATCGTACAGAAATTATAAAAGGACTACAGAATGCTAGTGCCTAAAATGGTGGCAGATGAAAAATACACTGTTCTGTTGCATTTTGAACAGATCACTATAGATGTTTTGCTGCATGTAAGCTTGCAGAACTGAAAGCAAAAGCAGGCTTCTTGAGCTGATGCACTCCTGGTTTGAAGTGCCACAGGTTGAGGAAGGCTTTAACAGAGGTGATTAACTTCTTCACAGAGAGAGTGGTTTGCCATTGGAATGGGCTGCCAAGTGAGGTGGTGAGTCACCATCTCTGGAAGTGTTCAAGGAAAGACTGCATGAGGTACTTAGTGCCATGGTCTAGTTGGTTGGACAGGGCTGAGTGATAGGTTGAACTGGATGATCTTGGAGGTCTCTTCCAACCTGGTTAATTCTATGATTCATATGACTTTTCAAACAAGTAGAACTGCACCATGGATAGCGTTACTGGGTAACTGAGTAAACTTAACCCAAGTCCCACAAAACATGATGTTGCATTGCCTACTGTAGTGGGCCTCATAAATGTAAGGTGAGGCAGTGACAGCCGTAACCTACTGAAGTGCGTTAAAACGTCTTTACACACAATGGCAGACTTCTTTTGCAAGACTGTCTTACCTAACAGTAGTAAGTTAGAAATCTGCAATAGGAGTATGTCATGTTGGGTTTTTGTCATAAAATCCTTACTATACTTATAAAACTCTTAATATACTTGTGTGAGTTTGCCTTTGCAAACTCCTGACAGTTTTAATGGCCTTTGCTCCGCTCTCCTCATTCCCACTTACTGCTTTTCTCTGTTCTAAACCTTCATTAGAAATTGCCCTGGTGTATTTTTTTTTTTTTACATTGGAAAAGGAAAAATGAAAAATGGTTTTAACTTACTGTTATCTAGAAAAAAGTAGGTACTAATCCTTTGAATATCTGGTATGTCATGTAGTTTATCATAGATTTTTTTTTTTTTTTTTTGCCATAGAGTATTCCATTCCTTTTAATGCTACACTGTCATTACTGTAGACATAATACTGAGGCTTTCCAGAGACCAGAGGTTTTTTGTCTTGGTTTTGGGGTGGTGGTGGTATTTTTGATGGTTTTTTTTTGTTGTTGTTGTTGTTTTGGGGGTTGGCTTTTGGGTTTTTTGTTTGGGTTTTTTCATTCTCTTTAGGAATGGTATGCTATTCAGCGTCTGCCTCAGACCAGTAGTTTGCTTTGGTTTTTGCTCTCTTGCCAGAATTAGAACTATTAAGGGGGGCAGCTGAGGAAAATGTTCTTTTGTGTTGCCTTCAGCAGGACTTGCTACTTAAGAAGATAATGTTACTGACTAATTAGAACTTCTACTAACACAATTTTATTTAAATGAGAATGGGCAGGCAATATGAGATTAGATTTTTCAAAACATAGGAGTGAATTTGCAAAGGCTTCTCACTTGTTCTTAACTGACTGTTTTTGTAGGTATGACAAAATATATTATGCCTGGACTGTCTTAGGTAGGACAGAATAAAATTTTGTCCTCAGTCTGTCTTCCTGCTACTTTGTAAATATACTTGAACCATTAGTTTTCTGTTAATCTTCATATGTTTTCATAGTGCAGAACTACTGACTGTTCTGTACAGTGGTATTCAGAGTAGGTTCCTGTCTGCATGTATAGGGGACAAAGAGTATGAGCTGTGTGTCAACTGTTTCAGAAAGTTGTGTTGATTCTGTGTACGTTGAAAGCAATTATTAATTGAAGGCATGGGAAACATTGAAATGTCAGTGGTGGGGAGAAGGTTATCTGCATGTCTGAGTCACTGACACTATACTGCCCGTTAAATTTGGTGTGGTCCTCAGAACCCATGCTTTTGTTTCAAACTGGACATGGGGAATTTTAATGCAACTAATGTAATACTGTCTGTTTCATTGGTTGTGCATGAAATAGTAAGGATCCTGCAAGGATTGGGCTACTTAGCTGAAATCACTGAATTCAATAGAGCAGTAGATACATTTAGGCAGCTGTGGGGCAGAGTGGAGGGGAGAAGGGGGCAAGACATTTGTCAATGATAACTATTTGCAGATCAAACTATCAAGATGTTTTAAAGATGTTTGAAGGATTTCTGCTTTAAGCTGCCAGCTGGCAGGCGCAAACAATGTGATTACTGTCACCCTGTGTGAGCTGTTCTTTGCCTGACGGAATGGCGTGCGTTTTCCTGTGTTCACCTGCTTTACTGGTCATTCTTACTCTGAAAAGGACCTGATGTGAAAATCTTAGTATTTCTTCTTACAAACCTGTTGTGGTTCTCTCCCGGTATCTTTTTCTTTCTTCTCTTGTATTATCACAGGTGGGTACACCTATTGCAGGGAAATTTGTGTTGGATTTCTAAAAACTGGAGATGGTTTGGTTCCAGTGAAAGCTGAGATTGTTCCTAAAGCTGGACTCCATGCTATTAACAACCACAGAATACAGCAAAACAAACAAAACCCCACAACCCCCAAACTGTCTTTTTCCTTTAAGTACTTTGTAGGAGACATCCTCATCCACCGGCCACTTAAGGAAATACACTATGGAAAACCATTGTGGTGTAAATAGGGAGAAAAGAGAACTGACTCAAATTACCAATAATCCCCAAATAAAGCCCTATAACAAAATCCTATGAATAGACCTAGTCATAATGTTGAAAACACTTTTTTTTTGCTGGGGGTGGGGCCCATGGGGTAGGACAGTGTGCCAAATGAGAAAGTTATGAGGAAGTTATGAGGAAGTAAAAAACGGGACTTCAGTATTATTCAACCTGTGTGGATGTTCTTTGTCTAACAAGTTGCTCAGCTTGGGTTTCTTGGGGTCTGAAAGTGAAAAAGAGAAGTGTTGCATTAGAAGTGGAGCTGAAGTCCTCAGAGGCATGTGCTTTGCTAGAGGGGAAGAGGAGTGTTGGTCCAAGTGTACTGCCCTGGTGGGATAAAGCTTGTGATACAAACTTAATGCATGAAAGCAGCTTTCCCTGTAGGCTGGATTTCTCCAGAAAAATCTATTTGTTGTACAGATTGTTTTATTTCAAAAAATGAGGCTGGCAAGGGAATAAACATTTTTCACTTTCTTTTAAAGCAGGAAACTATCATCCACTTGCCACAACTGTAGATGTGTGCAAGTATGCATCAGCTTAGCCTCTGTATTGGTTTGGACACACCTTAATCTCGCCTCCCCTCCATTTCTTGCTGCCGCTTGACTATATCTGCTGAGCAACAAGAGGAAACAATATGGCTACAATAGAGATTTAAAGTAAAAAATACATCCTGAAATAGTAACTTTCTACTTAGTTTGCTATTTTGAAAGAAATTGTAGGAGTTTAGAGCCTTTAAAGAGGAAAACAAAATCATGTATTTTGTGGAAGGACACTTTCACGTCAAGAACAACTGTAAATGTCTTTCTCATAAAATACTTAATACCAAAAAAACAGTAGCGGTTCCAATTGTGTCTTCGTGCATGCTTCACTTCTCCTTTTCTGGGGGGGGGAGGTCACAGGATCACAGGATGTTAGGGCTTGGAAGGGACCCAAAGAGATCGTGTCCACCCCTGCCACCAGAGCAGGAGTGCATTAGTTGTGTGGGTTGTGGGTTTAGGGTTTCCCCCCCCCCCCTTTTTTTTTTTTTTAAATAATCTTGAGTTTTAGAGCAAATCTAGTTATATTCAAATGTTAACACCTGCAGTAGTTTTCTTTCTCTTCCTGTGGTTTTACTTGCATTGAGTAGTTAGAGTGGTGTTACCGCACTTCCTGTTTGAAGCCATGTGAACAGTGTGCAAAGGATGTAGAAGGTTCGCTCTTGAAAGGAACTTTATAGATGCTTTTTTTTTAAACACAGCAGTCTGTTCTTAAGCTATGTAATTAATAAGTAGCTTTAATCTAACTCTACAAAACATGAAGCATACTCCTGTTCGGATCAGCTAAGGTAAATGCTGTCTAATGTGTGGTTTTTGGTGTTTTTTTTTTCGCCAGTAAATATGAACAGCTTGGAGAGCAGACTGGTTTCTTTTTTCCCTCATCTTCCTTTCTTGCTCTGTTTAATTCCTACAGAAAACTTCATACTGTTTTAATAAGAAAAAATGCTGTTAGGGTGAGAGAATGTCCTTCACCTGCACTATCTGTTAATGCAGCTGTTCACTCTTGATGCCTTTGTGACTGGTATTTGACAATAAGCAGTAGTTTAGGATTTTGCCTTGGATCAGTTTGGAGTAATTATAATTACCTTATTTGTTTTCACTTAAATTTTTAAAGAATGTTGTCATTTTCTTCATACCACTTACAATTTCTCTAAGCATTCTCCCTGGATGTTCCCTCCCTGGAGGTGTTCAAGGCCAGGTTGGATGAGGCCTTGAGTGACCTGTTCTAGTGAGAAGTGTCCTTGCCCGTGGCAGGGGGTTGGAGCTAGATGACCTTTGAGGTCTAAAGAATTCTATGATTCCAGCTATTGTTTTAAGCTGTGTTCTTCAGCCTTTGCTATCCTCTTTATGACATACGTGCACAGCTAAATACAGCAAGGCTTGTGAATGGTAGTATATTAAAAGCTTGATCCTCTGACAAGTCAGAGAACTACCTGTAAAGTAATGCACATGTTTGATATCTGACTAATCATTTTGTTTGGGGTACAGCATGGGCTTTGCAGGAACTCTTTTCTCACAAGATTGCTGGTGGTCTGATAACATGTAACTTTCTGTCTGGCAAATGTAGGTTAGTATGGTGCTTGCTTCAGTCTGTCTTACCAATAATTTGAAAAAGAAAAGCAGAATTTTCCTGTATCAACTTGTTCTTAAGCAACTAGCAGTTAGGGAAGTCCTAGTGTGCTGCTGCTTTTGACATCAGAGTCCCAATACACCTTTTTTGCTCTCAGTTTAATTGTTTGTTCTTTCCATTTTCCTGATCACTTACATTAAATTGGCTGCAATAAAAACATTTTGCACAGCAGAGCAGGGGTGTATAAAATCCCAATCCTGTAACAAACATAGCTAAACTTTTGCCTTTTAGGACTGTTACTGTCAGTTTTCTGTATACTTAAGGAAAAGACTGTTGGTTTAGTTGTTTGTGTTTTTTTTCAATTAAGACAGAAAATTGAGGAACTGCATCATACTAACAGCAGAAATGTGAAATTAAAGGCCAATGTGACACTATACAGGCTATAGAAGATAAAAGAAACTTTAAGAATGAATGTATTATCAGAGACTATTAGTCACGATTTCTAGCTTGGCTTTGTCATTCGGTAGCCTTTGATTTAATGAGATGAGTTGCAAAGAGGAGTCTTAACTGGAAGACACAAGTCATGCACGCTAAGAGTGGCTGGATGGAGAAAGTTTTCTTCACCCTTTAGTATTTCGTAACCAGGAAGAGCCTTCCAGGCTCACAGAAGCGTGCACAAGCCCGTCGAGTTTTGTTCCCAGGGCTTGAGCTCAGCACAGTGCTTAACGCTGCGGCGAGCTGGAGCCGCATGCCAGTGATCTGCAAACGAATGAGTTAGATCGGCAGTGTCCCTGCCCTTTCCGAGTACCTCTTCTGTACGCGGATATAATAGCAGCATGGAAGGTAACCTTCTATGAAAACAAGAATTTGGCCTGTTAAATCCGGACTTCGCCGAAAAGAGAAGGTGAGGAAGGAATAATGTGTCAGAATTTCAGGAGCTCTAATCGGAGTATTAGGTCATCGCTCAGGAAGAGGAGCCCGTTGCTCCTCTGGTATGTTTACAGCTCTGGCAGTTGCAATATATTAGACTTAAAAATGCTGTGAGTACTTGCTTTCACAGTTCAGTCTCAGCAGCTCGCATTGGGGCAGCACTGCTATATTTCAGAACAACTTGGAGCTTATCATCTCAGAAGTCAAAACCCTACGAGTTTTAAGGAAAAATGAGCTATACAGTTACTGGCCTAAATTTGTCATTTGTTACGTACTTAACAGGTGTTAACCACCTTTTACTTCCAGTTATGTTCTATATTAAATCAAGTTTAGAAAAATAACTGTACCATGCAAATTCTGAGACCACAGAGAGCAGGATTTTATTAAACTTTTCAGCATTAGTCCAGATCTTGCTATTTTACCTTGGTAAGACTTACAGTAGCAAGAATTGAGAAATTTATGTGAAGCTACATGATTATGGAGTAGAGAACTTCCTTTGAGACTTCTAATTTTTTTTTTTTTTTTTCATACTTGGATTTCACACTGATAGTTCTGATGGGTTTTGCAGCTTCTGGACACATAGGATTTAGATTTCTACCTCATCTTTGAGGTAGAAAATAAACCCTGTAAATGGTGAAAATATGTAATATTAGCACTGTTCTAAGACTATTTTCAGAAGTATCTGACCAACAAAAAAAAAAGTTGTGTAGAAGGATTTACTGGCTTTTTTGGGGTTTGTAGGCTTTTTGTTTTACCCTCAGGGTGTTGTGTTTAATCAAATTGCATTGCTTTATATGGTGTTTATGATCGGAAAATCTAGAAAAGCATTTTTAATCCCTTTCTATTCAGAGCTTTAAGTATGTGTGCCTGTGGCATTTCTTGCCTAATTTAAACACTGAGAGCAGCTTTTTGAAAGCTAGGAGAGACAAGTACTTGAGCTCGACTTCTGCTATTCAGAGAGAGATACTGAAGCATGCGTTTGCTTCTTGAAAAGCCTCTGAAGAAGTGGAAAAGCTCCCCAGAGTCTTTGGACTTAATGTGGGAAACGTGCTACTGTATTCCTGTACGTGTGTATTGTAGCCAGCAGTGCTGGAAAGTACCTGGCTTGTAGCGGCTGTGTGATTTAATAACCTGGCACGTTTGCAGTAAGCAAGGGACCTCACTGCTTGTGTGCTTGACACAGAGACCCAAAGGCAGTAGCTAAGTAGGTCTGCTCTACCACAGAATGTATATGTATGTAGTTTATGTGTCCCATGTTGTCTCCAATCCTTCACACTGTGAGGAATTGCATACAAATAATTATGCATACTTATGCACACATTTCTATTAATAAAGATGCAGTTCTACTCACATATTAAGGAGTATGCATGTAAAAAACTCCTGAATACTCATTATCTCACTTTCTTTGCAACTAAAGTCTATGATGGATGGCCACATAAACAACCAAGGGGAAGTCTCACAGGAATTTTTATTGCACTCTTACTGAAAGAAACTGGGTTGGAGATTAACCAATAAACATTATTTTAGCAAAGGAATGGTTGGAATCTAGAGCCTCAGTTGTTCCACATGACGAATTTTAGAGACTTAAGTAAACAGTTTTAAACTCTACAAGTAATCTCCTATGTTGAAGCCAACTGTATGTGCAGCAGGAGGGTAGAGGGTGGGAGAAAAATACCTTGAACTGGCAAAGTCCAGTCATTTTGTGAATTTTCCACATATTGAAATCTGTTTCTTCAATATTTGGAAAAGCATGTATTTGCTTGACAGATGTGCAGCAGAGTTGGGGTTAATTTCTTTTTAAACCTTACGCAGTGAATTTTCCTTTGAGAAATGTGAAGTATCAATAGGCACAATTCCCCAATAAGTTTAAAGAGGTATATGGGCATCTGTCACTTCTTAAAAATGATGTTTTTAAGTTAGAAACAGATCAGAGATGCTTGCAAAAAGTTTGAACATCAGCTCTTGATATGACTTCATCTGACCAAAGCTAGGTCAGATAGGTAAGCCTCATAGGTATTTCTAGTATATGCTGGGTTTGGTAGCCACTGTACTTAAAGAAGCATGTGACTTGTTTACCAGTGTGTCTTAAGTCTATACTTCAAGATACTACCAAGAAGTCACTGGTGTGGGTGGTTGTCTGGGAGCACGAGATTCTGTATGTTCTTTCTTTTTGATGTCTAATGTCCTTCTGTTTCCAGGTTCATGTAACACTAGGGACCAAAGAAGCATGTGTGGTATTTCTGTGGTGCTGAGAGTAGTCTTCTGAAAGAAGATTTTAACTTTTTGCCTTCGACTTCTTTGTCCTGGGACTGACTTGTCTTTGGAGAAGATCTCAACCGACTAAAACCATTTTTCACGTTGGAATCATTATAAGTAAACCTATTTAAAGGACTTGCTACCTGGAGACAGATTTACAGAGATTGAGTCCTGCTTTTCATCTGCGTTCCCACTTCAGACTGTAAACAATGAGCGAGTTTTGGTTGTGTTTCAACTGCTGTATTGCGGAACAGCCTCAGCCTGTAAGTATGAATATTGGCACTGCTTTGTTTTTTATCATTATCTGCATCATTTGATATGTTTCCTGTGGCTTTTTCAATTAGTGCTGTTTGGCCAAGCTCAGTGAGAATTAAGGAATTAACTAACATCCTGGCTTAGCAGGGACAAAAAAAATTCTGTTGTAGACTGTTCTCACACAGGTATTTTCCTGTCCTTAAGATCAAATCTATCTAAAGTCTTTGAAAAGAGCTTTGTTTGAATAGAACAGGAGGTGAAAGGAAAGGAAGGGTGAGGAGGACCTAAACTATCATTTTAAAAATAGTAATTTTTGAGTGGAGATCTGTAAGTTACTTCTGTATAGCTTAAGTCCTGCCTTCAGGTATGGTTGGACAACAGTGAAGAAAGTTGTTCACAGTGAAACCCAGCCCTTCTTAATGAAAGATTTCAGCTTAAATTGTTGTGATCGTTTTTAGATGAAACCTTAGGAAAGCAAATGGATGCACTTATACTAGGCGTCTAGATCAAGCTAAATGAGTGTATAGAAAAGGCAGACATACTACAAATAAGTGAGAGACCCAATTACTAATACAGGATATGTTGAAGTTACAACAACGGAGAAAATCCCAGAATGAAGAGAGCAAACTCAGATTAGTATGCTCAGATGATAATACTTGGCTTTAGTGAAGCCAAAGCATTGGAGAAAAAAAAGAGATGAATATCTAATATTAACCTAAATGCCAGGCTCTCGCTTGGGTGGCAATGCAAATATTAAAGTCTCACAACTCAACATTTATAACAAACTAATGCACCCTTGCATCGCTCTTAAGTTGTAGGATATGTGCTCCAAGATGCCAGTATATGAAGCTGCAGTTCTTTCCTGTGGCTTTGATACCATATGGTCCTTGAATATGCTAGCTGCATCCATATAGATCCAAAGTTTATTTGCCTGTTTTTTGCAACATATATATCAACTGAAAACAGTGTATAGCTATTAAAAATATTTGAGATAGAAAAGGGCTTGTTGTGTTTGTTAGAAGAATACCAAGTCTTGGTCATTATAAAATCTTGGCTCAAGCTTTAGGGTACTGTTAAGTTATTGACCAAGAAATAGTGTGTGTTAATGCAGCCTGTAGTGATCTGTGGGTCATGACTCCTGGAAAGGGTGGAGAATGTGCTTAAAGTGTAGAGAAGAGACAAAGAACCACAGATTTTCTTAAGTTTCTGCTGATCTGGTGGTATGTATTTGCTTAGAAAATTAAAGCTATACTTAAGTTTAAGATGCAAATATGTTGCTGAGCACTGACCTAGTGCCTGAAATCTGCCTTTCAAATACTGTAGGAGCCTTGCTTGTTACAAAGTTCATGATGCAATTCAGAAAAATAAGTCCCTGGCCTTCTGTGGCATGCCTGACAATAGGTGTATAGTTGTTCTCTTGGGGTTACTCAATTCACTTTGCTCTGTTGCATTGTACAGTCATTGTTCTTCACGCTCTGTCGCAGCAAGTGGAATATTTAATCAGATGCATGTACATCTGAGTAAGTACAGGCATGTTTTCTCCCTGCAACATGTAACAGAGGATGTACTGTCAGTGTAAGCAAACTGGTAAGTCAGACAAGTGGTAAAGAAGCAGTTTTCTCTTTCTGCAGGTTTTGTGTGACTATATGTTCAGCAGACGTGCTAAAAATTGCTTTCATTTCGAGCCTCAAACTACTGGTATGGACTAGCTTGTTGTGCGAGAGGACAGGTGAAACACACAAACTTGTGTAAAAGTTACTAGTCTGTCTCCTACTGTGCAGTGCATTAGATCTGTAAGTTTAGTCCAGTTTACCAAGAAAAATGACTCATCTGTCCAGTTTCACCTTTCATGTGTTCTTTTACCTCCTGCATCTCAGTTTCTTTATGGTCTGACAAACAATGTTCTAGTTATCACTTTCATGTTTAGCCACTGTGTTCAGCAAGCTCCTTTTGTGGAAGGACTAATGTGGTCAGTAGTAACACTAACTAGCCTCTCAGAATAAACACTTTGAAAGCAGGAAGTTAATGAATTTGTTGTTTGTTCTGATCAATGCTTTTGTTTTTAATCTTACATTTTCTGTAGCATGACTCTTATAATCCTTATCAAATGCTGATATCAGGGACACATTTAATATCATGGATAGTGACATAAGGCTTGTCACTGGAGGAAAAACAATGGAACTTTTAGTAGCTGTGTTTCTGTGATATTTATAGCTTCCTTTGAGCAAAAGAGTTTTTTGTTTCCTTGAAATCTATGATGCAGGAACTGCCTGTCTCTTCTGGCAAAATTCTAGCATGTTTCATTACAAATCTTCAATGTAGCATCTCTATTGTTTGCAGCTATAATGCACTTAAGTAAAATGTGTGCGTGCAAGGAGTCTTTTCAGTCAGTTTTGTGTAAGGCTATTCTATGGGGACTGTACACAAAGGCATTTTCTAGGTTATTGCCGATATTCTCTATGCCTTCTGGACTTACATACTCTGGTTTTGAACCACGTCCATTTAGCTAAGACTTGCAAACTACTGATGTAATTTCACTGCTATGAATTCCCTAGCAGCCAACATGCCCCAGAGCATAAGACTAACAAAGTTGCACTTATGTTCCCACACCGAAAAGATTTTATAATTAAAAGCCAGTATTAACTATCATCTTCTGCTAAAGTGTATCATGGCGCTGCTTTTCATCTTTTGTGAGTAGTAAGTAAATGTACCGTGTTGATGTGAAATAAAACCTAAATATCTTGGAAAGAAGTGTTGCACTCTCTGTAGTAATGTTACTTTGGTTGCTAAAATACCCCTTAGTGTTTCCATATGGAAGGGGCATGTTTGATTGTGGACCTGTATGTGTCTTTGAAATAGAATGATAAAGAAACTGAGTATATATAAAGAAATATAATTAAATAGTGATAGAGTTGAAGGACACATTTTCCTGATGGTGGCTTAGGTCTTGCTTCTTAATGACTTGAGGTCTATAAATAAGCCATAGAAATATACAACTCTTATCTTTCTCTTGTCAGATTTGGATTGAGATTTTACCACAATTAAGACTTCAGACAAGGAGTTGCTTTTATATCTATTTTCATGATATCAAGAAGGTGATCTTGTGATCCCTTAATAACTATGTTCAGGTTTTTCGGTTGTTTTAAATAGCCGGAATTCAGTCTCTTACAATCTGACCCCAAGTTCATTTTTTGATTAGCACTTTGTGATTACACTCACTTTCTTATACTTCCCACAAACACGCTTTATAGGATCTGTAAGCTGATCTTGCACTTCCTAGTGACAAGTTTTTCTTCCCATGTTTCTTACGTGGTATTGCTCCATCTGTTTCAGTAAACACTGCCAAATCCTCACTACCAAATGCATTGCTTAGTAACAAATTTAGAGACCCTTTTATCTTGCAGGTTTTCAGAGAACATGTCTGTAGTTTCTTTCTTAGGCTGAGCTTGTCGCCTACACCAGGAATCTGTTATCTTCCCACAGTGTTTTTTAATTTTTTTTTCATGTTCTTTCCTTTTTTGACTTGCGAAGTTTGTTTTCAATCTGAGAAGCCTTTGGTCACAATCTGGTGCACTCCCATCTGGTTTGATCCACAGTACTCACAGCTCAGTATAGACGAGCTCTTCAGTTTCCTTTGACCTTGCATTAAATATACTGCTCTATTTGGTAAGGAAAAACTGTATTCCTCTTCATTCTCTAGTTAATTAGTTTCTGTTTTGTTGCTTGTCTCTTGTTTAGATTATTTGTTTTATAGTTTGTCAAAACGCTGTTACAGTTCTGCTGTAATTGGCTTAGTAAAGTTTCCTTTATGTTGTCTTTGCTGTATGAAAGAGGATTGACAGATAAGTATTTAAAATGGGAAAGCCTGTCTTAAAATACTGGTCAAAAAGCCATACATGTGTGGCTGCATTTATCAACTGAACTGAATGCTACAGAAGACATAAGTGATCTAGACTCTAATCACTTTGAAAATTAACCATTGATGGATATTGTCTACTCCAGCACTTTTTTCCTAAACAAGAAATCATAGGTAATAACTAAGAATACATGTACCACTGTAGCCCTTAAAAACTTGAACGCAAAGGTATTTAAGTATTCAATATGCATAACAAATGCAGAATAAATCACCCTTGGTAGACATAGAGAGCTAGTGAGGTGGCTGCCACTGAAGAAGTACCAGGCTGGGCTCTGTATTCTTAACAGTGTTGTTGTGCAAGCACAGCTTCTGGCTTGAAATGATTAAAACTCAGGCTCTCTTATTAGTTAGAATCTTTGGAAAAGGTCTCTAAAATCATTGAGTCCAGCCACTGACCTAGCAGTGCTATTGTCATTAAACTACATCCCAAAGTGCCATGTCCATATGTTCCTTGAATACTTATAGGGATGGTGCATCCACTACCTCCCTGGGAAGCCTACTCCAATGCCTGACCACTTTCAATAAAGTATTTTTTCCTAATATGCAATCTGAACCTCCTCTGACACAATTTCAGGACATTTCCTCTTTTCCTATCACTAGTTCAGAGAAGAGGCCAACCCTCATCCCACTGCAACCTCCTTTCCAGTAGCTGTAAAGAGCAATGAGATCTGTCATCCTCCCCTTCTCCAGACTTAATCTCAGTTCCCTCAGCTGTTCCTTGTAAGACCATTCTCTCGACCATTCACCAGCTTTGTTGCCCTTTTTTGGACATGCTCTAACAACTCAATGTCCTTCTCGTAGTGAGGGACTTAAAACTGAACACAGTATTCAAGATGTGGCCTCATCAGTGCAAGTCATGATTGCTTCCCTGATCCTGCTGGTCACACTACTCTTGATAGAGGCCAGAGTGCTGTCAGCCATCTTTACCACCCAAGCACACTGTTGGCTCATGTTCAGCTTGCTGTCAACCAGCACTCCCAGGTCCTTTTCTGCCAGGCAGCATTCCAGATTCTCTGCCCTAAACCTGTAGCATTACATGGGGTGTTTGTGACCCAAGTGCAGGATACAGCACTTCGTGTTCTTAAATGTCACACAGCTGACCTCAGCCCACCAGTCTAGTCTGTCCAAAGCTTTTTGCAGAGCCTTCCTACCTCTGAGTGAATCAGCACTCCCACACAATTTAATGCCATCTGCACAGTTACTGAAAGTGCACTCAATGCCTTCATCCGAATCATTGATAAAGATATTAAAGAGACTTTATGAACTGACCTAACTCAGTAAGTGTATGAAAGGCTTGGATGTAAAAGGTGTCACTCTCTGGAGAAGCCCTCATGTTTCAGAGTTGCCGTACTGAGTTACATATTGAACTGCCAGTTCAGGTATTTCAAATGTCTTCATTTTCTTATTCAGTGCTGTTACAGAAGTATCTTGAGGGAACACCTTACCAAAGAAGG
Source organism: Tricholaema leucomelas (assembly GCA_013400475.1). Classification (NCBI taxonomy): domain Eukaryota; kingdom Metazoa; phylum Chordata; class Aves; order Piciformes; family Lybiidae; genus Tricholaema lacrymosa; species Tricholaema leucomelas. The sequence goes on along the minus strand of WAAF01000853.1, from coordinate 18,137 downwards.
CAGAGCTAAATAAGCAGCAAAACACTTGGCTTTTTTTCCTTCAAGCCTGTTTTTTTTGTACTGCTTTCATCTTGACAGAGATACTTCAGATTTTTCTTTTACCTTCCATGTCTTAAGACCTTTATTGTGATCCTCAAGTATTTGTTTCCTCTGTAAACATGTTACAGCACTAGTTGGTGGTTTACGTATGAATATCTGAATGAAAATTAATATTCCGTGAGCCTTCCTTTATGGCTGTAGATTTTCAGGAGCTCTTACATAACTGTATTGATGTTATTTATTTAATATTAGTTTATGGCATGGAAAATAGCTCTCTATGGGGCTGAAAACAAGAGCTGTGCCAGCTTTCCATTGAAGAGAATGTATCTTGCCATTCTCAACATACTTGAAGGATATAATAAGCTCTTATTATCTAGAAGCCTTCAGAGTGCAGGCTTTCTGGTTAGACATGAGGAGGGAGTAGTTTATACTCTTTGATTTGGACACTAGTGTTAGAGCCTTTGAATTGCTTGTCCCTTTTAAATACCTACTTTTTTTCAGTGGAAAGATGACATCTTCAAGAGCAAAACCCAGTATGAGCCACTATCAGAAGTATCTGCCATAAGTAGTAGTTAATAGCTTTGCAGCCACCCTTGGAGACGGTGCTGTAGCATGTCTGAAACTAAATCCCGTGTAACTTCCACATTTTTTTAATGGAAGTTGAGACTGCAAACATAGTTTTTGGTGTGCTTTAATTTTAATGCTTGGCTGTTCAATTATTTTTTTCCTTCATTTTCTTTTCCTGTTGTAGTAGAGGTGATGGGCAAGCCTGTAGGTATTTCTACTTGCCAGCAGCTAGTGGAAGAGGTAACTTGGACATAAGCTGAAAGATGTGCACTTCCACTGACTCTAAATGAAAGTATGCTTTATGCTAATGGAGAAGGCAGTTACTGCACTGAGGCTTAGGAACTGTGACCTTTTTCTATTTTTCTACTTAATATCCAAAACCATTTTTGATCGGCAATAAATGGTGAGCACAGATAAATGCTCTCAATTTCTAGCAGTCTCTTATTCTGGCCTCAGACTGACTTAAGAACAAGTTAAAGTCTTGCTTTAAGAAACCTCCAAGTTATGTGACTAATGAGTTCGGTTTTCTTGCAGCTTATGCCTGACTCATTTGAAACTACCATTACTATCCCGGTTTTACAGCTGGAAGATGTCAGGCAGGTTACTTTGGAAGCTGTATGGTGGCATCAAAGTCTCTGGCCTTAAATGAGGAATGAACAGAAAATTAGTATGGACCACATAGGATGATGTTGTAGGTAGAGAAAAATGGAGGAAAAGACTTAACAGAACTGGATAGATTTCAGTTGGGGACTATGCCTGAATAGCGGAATTTAAGAGGTGATATCACATCAGGGCTTTCAAAAAGACAGTTGCATAAATTGTAGTTATTTTTTTTAATCTCACTCTCTGTATTTGCATAACACTTGCTTTTTGGGGTGCTTTATCAGTTTTACGAACTCAAAAATTGATGCTATCAGGAGTTAAATTATCTAACGAAATCACACTTGGCTGTGCTGACCTGAGAACTAAAGTTGTGTGTCAGGGAAGTGTATTATGTGTGAAAGGAAATTACTCTGATTCATCAGTTTCCTTTTGATGTAGAGGCCTTCCAATCCAAATCTACTTCAGGTAGGTTTGAGTAAAATTAATAGAGGAAAACATGTTGCTTAACTGTGAAACAAAACTATTACTTTAAATACAGCTTGCTGTACTGCAGGCTCTGCGACAATGATGAAATAGTAGATTACTGTTAAAATGGGATGATAAATCTTGCTAGGCACACACTCCAGAGAAAGCTGCTAGGATATGTAAATGCACATGTGTGTGTGCATGTAACACACTGGATTGCTTGTGTTTGTGGTAGCAGCTTGGCACTGCTGAACTTGCAAAGAGGAGAAATGCCAACACAAGAACAGGCATGCTGATCAACAGAACAGCAAAAAGAGCCTATCAGTCCTTTTATTCTCTTTGGGGAAATACCAAATGCATGTTTTCTTTCTTTTTGTTTAACGTCAGAATTAAGCTTTGCAAATTAAATTTGCAGCACAAAGGAAGATTTGAGATGGAAAAAAAAGTAACTTCAGTGTGTATACTTAAAATAATAAAGTAGACTTTTATGTAAGAGAAAAGAACTGGGACCACATAACTACTACTCCTCAAAACTATTTTTAAACCTGTGAAAGACTTCTAAGTCCCTTATGCTATATGCATGTTACCTGTTGTGTAAGCTAGTTACAGAGAGTGTAACAGAAAGTGCAAATCTTTAAAATGCTGCCACCAACGTTAAACTGACATTGTAGTGAACATGAGGAAGAAAACATGATTAAAGTGAAAAGTGAAAGCAGCGTGGGTTAAACTGAGTGCTGGAAGAGCAGAAACAACGTAATCAAGAATTCTTTGTATGGTCATATCACTAAATAATTTTCAAGTGCCATTCTTTTATGGGACTTGTGTAAGTATCGTGATTCTTTTTTAAGGCGGCACAGCTTAAATGTTATGGCAAAAACGTATTCTAACTAGATTTTAAAACAGGTGATGTTTCTTGTGTATTAATGTTTTAGACTTAGCTAGTTTATTGATGTTTATTGTAAACAGCTTTTCCTTATCTAAAAATGTTACAGGGGTTTCTGAAGTGTGCATTGCTTGTGTGAAATAACTGCTTTATAACATCTGCAGTAATGTTTTACAAATTTGAGGGCGTCTTACCTTACTATCTTCAAAGGATGATCAATTCATCTTGTATACTACTAGTGGTGTACTTCATGTCACCAAAATTACATTCTTCAATGTCTCTTTCTCTTGTTCAGTCTCTCTGAAGTTTACACCAGTGTAAATGCTAATTTCTGTTCAATCAGTGGGAAAAAAGCTTATATCAGTCTGACTTATTCCTACTTAACAAAACAGAAAAAGTGATCAGACACCCTGCAGTACCTTACGTGGCATAAGTTGTAGTTTAGTGTTCCAGAATTAGCTTGCATTATTAGTGAAAAGGAAAACTGATTCAAAGTATGAGAGGACTTTATTTGGTTTTGATGTTCTTGTAATTTTTTTATCCAAAAGGACAGTAAAAACTTTCCCTTTAAAGCACATCTCTGAAATACATCTCTAAAACCTATTTTTACTCTATAGTTGTTTGTTGTTCAATAAAATTTACACAAAGTGATTACTCTTACAAGGAACCACTTCTGAGAATAAGTAAAAGTTCCAGATCTACAAACTGCCAGGGCTATGTTCTCTGTGTTCAGAGAATCAAGCCCAGTCTTTTTCCCACACTGGTACAGTCAATTTTCTGCAAAGTAATCCCTTTGCTTCAGCTCACTGGAATTTAGGAAATAATTTTGTCATGCCCAAGAAGGAATAGAATTCAACTTAGGCTCTTAGCAATGTTGCCTCTGCAGGCATTGCAAGAGTAAATGTCACTGACAATTTTTTATGACCAAACATAGCAGACATTTAGGATTGCAATACGTAAGACAAAAAATGATGCAGGATGCACTAAATGCTATGGTTCGTGCTGTAGTTATTTTCCAAATAGCCATATCTACATTTTAGGTTGTGCTTTATATTTTAGTTGTTCTGCTTGATTTAGTTTCTTAAACAAAAATTAACTCTGTTCAATCTCACAACACTGAAGGGCAGTCTGAAAATGAAGCCTACAGGGAAACAATTGGGAAGGATGGAAAGATTTGGCCTTCTCAGATATTTGACTTGGTGATCCCAAGGAGAAGATGTTGAGTGTCTTGATAATTAATGCATCTTTCTACTTTGTGACTTTTGTAGCTTTGCAGCTGTGAAACAGCACCACTTCATGATGTTCTTGGTAGAGAAATTTACATTTGCCCTTCAGTTTTAAAGAATATTAGATTAATAAAAAAGCATTCATACACTGAAAACACAAATACATTTCAGGATGGTAAAATTAACACTTTAAAGCTTAAGAAATTATGTTTAAAGTGGTTTACAGTGGTGACAGAACTAGTGTCACTTCTGAAGCTGTAATGTTTGTATAAAAGCAGCTGAAGCTTAAAGTGTACATTGCTTTTTGGGAGGACAACATTTTTACGCTTTTGAAGAGCCATAGTAACATTTCAGGAGGGACTTTAATATAGCTGCTACAGTGGTGTAGGACAGAGAAAGGTGAGGGAATAACCAGATGTTTAAGGTGGCAGGATTTCTTATACCACCCTGTTGTGTTCTAGAATGCGGCTTTTGTCATCCTTTATCATGGTAACTTGTACATCAGTTGTTCTTTCCAGCAAGTAAAAGTCCTGTCTGGATAGCTGCTAAATGATGAAGTTAACCAATGGATTTAGGGAACCAGTTACTGTAATAGCACGGGGAGCTCCTGAGAAGTGTCTGTGCAGTGGATTGTAAGTACTAGTCACCTGAAAGGATGGAATTTCTCTGACTGTCCATGCCTGAGCATGTGTTCATTCCAGCAGGCAGTGAAGAAAGGGCATGTGGAGCAAACACTAGAAGCACAAACAGGACTGCCACACCTTTCTGATTTCTAATGCATGATTTCCAGACATCTGAATTAAAAGGTTAATAAAGAGGCTTAGAGAAATTCTGTAGGGGGGGACAATAGGTGTTTTACCAGTTCCATGATAGAGAACTCAGATTCTGCCAATTTAAAAAAGAGACCTCTCCTGATGATGCATTTCAAGAACTTTGGCCATGATAGAGACAGGTCCAGAGGAGAGACAGAAAAATGGTGAGAACCTGAGAGACTTGGGGATATTCAGCCTAGAGAAGGCACTGGGGAGATGCTATGGTGGTCTTCCAGTACCTCAAGGAGTGGCTACAGGAAAAGTTGGGGAGCCATTGTTTGTAAGGACATGTACACTAAGATAAGTGGGTAGTGGTTTTAAACTAGAAAAGGGTAGATTACATTTAGATTAGACATTAGGAGGAAGTTCTTTTGAGAGTGGTGGAACACTGGAAAAGGTTGCCAAGGAATGTGTCAGAGGCCCCATCCCTGACAATATTCAAGTTCAAGCTTAATGAGGCTCTCAGCAATCTGACCTAGTTGGGGATGCCCCTGCTTACTGCAGGGGGGCTGGACTTAGATGAACTTTTAAAGTCTCTTTGAACCCAGTGTTTTCTATGCCTCTTGTCCTAAATTACTTTGATGTAGCATGCAGCTCTCCTTAGTGTCAAACTTGGCACCTATTGAGTAGCACGTAAGTGGCTATGTCTGTAGGCCACTACTCTAATGGCTCTGCCCATGTATCTTCACAGACTTTCAGGCAATTGTGGTGAAATGATGAAGCAAGGCGTAGAAAACATGCAGGAAACCTGGGAAGTGGTGTATCTTCATGACACTGTGGCACAGGAAGCTCTTCAATGTGATACAATTGGAGTTTGGTAGTTGTTACACTAGTGAGGCAGCTAATAAAAAATGCCAGAGTCTACTGAAAATGTGTTTTGGTAAAGGGTACCTGACACTTGGATATGAAACAGACTGGTGGTGGTGGTGGTGGTGGTTTTAACTTAGTTGGTGAGGTGTTTTTGTTTAATTTACAAACAATAGGTATTTTTCTACCAACAACTACAATTCAACTCTGTGTTCATAGCTCTAGATATTGGCAGGGTAGAGTTGTGCACCTGTTTTATTAGGTATCATACAATTCCATTGCTGAAGGAAAAATACTTACTCTAAGTAGTCTACACTTAACTGTCATGTACCTAGTTTAGAAGTTGCCATACTGCAGCTCTTCAGAAAACCTGCTTTTGTCCTGTATGGTTATTGCATTTTCTTCTTTTCTTTCTGGCTTTTTTTTTTTTTTTTTTAGTTTTNTTTTTTTTTTTTTTTTTTTAGTTTTGTTATGGTGTTTTGTCTGGTTATGTTTGCTTGTTTGTTTTGTTTTGGTTGTGGTGGTGGTGGTTGTTGTTGTTTTTGTTTTTAAATTCCCAATAACAGTAGATGCGTAACCAGTAGCTGATTTTTGGCTGTATCTTCTTTTTAATAGAAGCTGACTATGCTTGGGGAACTGGGATGCAGTTACAGTGAAGTTGTCAATAATGCAGGAATCTGAAGGACCCTGAGAGAGCTCCATAGTGCTGTATTGTGATACCAAAACTTCCCTTATTCTGTTTGATTCAACCAGGTGGAAAGAGACCTCCAAGATCATCTAATCCAACCTATAACCCAGCCCTATCCAACCAACTAGACCATGGTGCTAAGTGCCTCATCTAGTCTTTTATGAACACCTTCAGGGATGGTGACTCCACCATCTCCCTGGGCAGCCCATTCCAATGTCAAATCACTCTCTCTGTGAAGAACTTCCTCCTAACATCCAGCCTATACCTCCCCTGGCACAACTCGAGTCTGTGTCCCCTTGTTCTGTTGCTGGTTGCCTGGCAGAAAAGAGCAACCCCCACCTGGCTACAGCCTCCCTTCATGTAGTTGTAGACAGCAATGAGACCACTCCTGAGCCTCCTCTTCTCCAGGCTAAACAACCCCAGCTCCCTCAGCCTCTCCTCATAGGCCTTGTGTTCCAGGCCCCTCACCAGCCTTGTCACCCTTCTCTGGACATGTTCCAGTACCTCAACATCTCCCTTCAATTGAGGGGCCCAAAAGTGGACACAGTACTCCAAGGTGTGGCCTGACCAGTGTTGAGTACAGGGGAAGAATAACCTCCCTCGTCCTCCTGGCTACACTGTTCCTGATCCAGGCCAGGATGTCACTGGCTCTCTTGGCCACCTGGGCACACTGCTGGCTCATCTTCAGCTACTATCTACCAGTACCCCCAGGTCCCTTTCTTCCTGGCTGCTCTCCAGCCACTCTGCCCCCCAACCTGTAGCGCTGCCTGGGGTTCTTGTGGCCAAAGTGTAGAACCCTGCACTTGGCCTTGTTGAATCACATTCAATTGGCCTCTGCCCACCCATCCAACCTGTCGGGGTCTCTGCAGGGTTCTCCTACCCTCCAACAGATTAACACCTGCTCCTAGCTTGGTGTCATCTGCAGAATTACTGATTTTGGACTCAATCCCCTCATCCAGATTATCGATAAAGATACTGAACAGGGCTGGTCCCAGCCCTGATCCCTGGGGAACACCACTAGTGACTGGCTGCCAACTGGATGTGGCACCATTCACCACCACTCTCTGGGCCTGGCCTTCCAGCCAGTTCCTGACCCAGCACAGAGTGAATCTGTCCAAGCCACAAGCTGCCAGCTTGGCCAGGAGCTTGTTGTGGCAGACAGTGTCAAAGGCTTGGCTGAAGTCAAGGTAGACTACACCCACAGCCTTCCCCACATTCACCAGGTGTGTAACCTGATCATAAAAGAAGATCAGGTTGGGACCTGCCCTTCCTAAACCCATGCTGGCTGGGCCTGATCCTTTGGCCATCCTGTAGGTGCTTTGTGATGGCACTCAGGATGACCTGTTCCATGACCTTGCCTGGCACTGAGGTCAGGCTGACAGGTCTGCAGTTTCCCAGTTCGTCCCTCTGTCCCTTCTTGTGGATTGGCATCACATTGGCCAGCTTCCAGTCTATGGGGATCCTTCCAGTGAGCCAAGATTGTTGATAAATGATGGAGATTGGCTTGGCCAGCTCATTTGCCAGCTCTCAGCACCCTAGGATGGATCTCATCTGGTCCCTTGGACTTGTGAGGATCCAAGTGGCTCAGCAGGTCCCTTACTGTTTCCTCCTGGATTACAGGAGGAACTGTTAAACTGACTGTTAAAGAACCATGTTTTCCTTTTTTTCCTGAGTATGGACTTATTCTGGCAAGACCAACAGACCTGATACACTAAGAAAACCACTATGTTTTTTTGATTTCTGCAATGGAAGCAGCATTGCCAGCATTAAACTGTCAAAAATGTCCAAGTAGGGCACAACAGTACAATAACAAATTCTGCTCTTGCAGTGATTAATTTAATATCGATAACTTAATGATCACAGGATGTTAGGGGTTGAAAGGAACTCAAGGAGATTGAGTTCAGCCCCCCTGCCGGAGCAGGACCACACAATCTAGCACTGATTAGAGGAATGCATCCAGACAGGCCTTGTAAGTCTCCAGAGAAGGAGCCTCCACAACCTCTATGGGGAGCCTGTTCCAGTGCTCTGTAACCCTTAAAGAAGTTCCCCCTTGTTCTGAGATGGAACCTCTTGTGCTGCAACTTACACCCATTGCTCATTGTCCTCGTAGTGCAGAAGATCTGCAAGACAAGGAGGGATAGGCTGGCCCCAGAAACAGTTCAGCAAGTAGAAAGGTGTGGGTGGTGCTTTTTTTGTGACCGTTATGAGCAGACAGCACTGCTTCTAAAATGATTATGTGGTAAGTTTTTGATCCTACTTTTTGATCCTACTTCTGAGTCTGATAGCAAATTCTGAATAATGAATGTACTGGAGACTCCCCCCATTAACAAAAGTTCTGAATCATGTTAATGCAGCTAGTAGAAGAGTAAAGAGCTATTGCTATTGCCTCAGCATATTCCTTTATAGGAAGGTTCTACTTACAGGAGTGAAGTTTGACAACTAAATTAGAAATATGGGCACTTTCTGACTTGATGCATTTTAAGTAATTAATGCTTGTTTATACTCGACTTGTGAAATTGTGACATGCCTCAGCTAGACAGACTATGCAAGTGTGCCTGTACTTGCTTGGAACTGGTGTTTTCATTTTGATAGAAGGCTGGACAAGGCAGCAAGGGTTACTTTTTCTTGCCAGGGAAAGCACAACACTCATTTAAAGGGCTTCCTTTTTTATATTCCTTCTTGGACTGAATAGGTACAAATACAGTGCTTGACTAGAAATTCACTTGCAACAGCCTTTTTTTCTTCTTTGTCTGCCTTTCAAACCTACAGATTTGCACTGCACACCATGTTGTTCTTCCTTTGCCCCCTTGCCCCCATGTTCCTGTTTGGACTTGTTAATTAGCTCCTAAACAATTTATATTCTTATACCTTCAGTATCTTGGGAGTATTTGCTGCACTTTGGGCTCAGGCTGTGTTGATGCTCTCTGTGAGATACTCTTCTAAGTATGTCAAAAGCTGAGTAGAAAACTATTTTTAAGACAAAGTACAACTGTCGATTTGACATTTCTTTCTTAAGAATAGTCTTCCAGAGACATTTCTAGCCATGCTATGTGTGGGCTTGGCATCTAAGCATTCCCAAAATAACTACCTGGCCATCTTTTGCTGAATTGTCTTGTATGCTTGTTGTATTGTCTCTTGTTTGTTTGTTTGTTTTCTGTGTAATAGACATAATTTCTATGTCCACCATTGGGATCACATTTCAAATGTGTCCTATATTATGAGAGGCTGCTCCTGCTTCTCTTGCATGGGTTGTGGTTTTGTTTTGGTGTTTCAAGTCAGATTTACACCACAATATAGTTTAGGATGCATTTATTCCAGTGAGTTAATTAAAATGAACTGGATGAACAGATTTCCAATGCTGGCAAACAAGTCTGGGGCTTTGCAGAAGTTTTCACAGGAGGGAGAAGTGGAATGGCTCTGAAGGGAATCCATTATTATATGTTCATCAATGCATTTCCCACTGAAAAATGGACTGCTTGAGGCCATGTGACAGTGAACCACAAAAATTATTAAGAGAGTTGAACATCTTCCTTATGAGGAGAGACTGAGGGAGCTGGGGCTTTTTGGCTTGGAGAGGACATAACTAAGGGGTGACTTGATGTTTACAAATAGATAATGGGTGAGTGCCAGGAGGATGGAGCCAGACTCTTCTCGGTAATGCTCAGTGATAGGACAAGGGGCAGTGGGTGGAAGCTGAGGCATAGGAGGTTCAACGTGAACCTGAGGAAGATTTTCTTCACTGTAAGGATGACAGAGCACTGGAACCAGCTGCTCAGGGAGGTTGTGGAGTCTTCGTCTCTGGAGATAGTCAAAAACTATCTGCATGTGTTCCAGTGTGATCTGCACTAGGTGATCCTGCTCTGGCAGGGGGGCTGTAAGAGGTGAACTTTCAGGGTCCTATCCAGCCCCTGACATTCTGTGATTCTATATGGTGGTGATGTAACTGGTCAGAATGCCTTTAAAGCAACAAGACATATCCAAAAACATTGATGAGTTCACATAGATGGCAAACAACTTAGCAAGGAAATACCAATGGAAAGACTGGGAAAGGTCAGCAGAGAGGAGTGTGTCTCATGGACCTGACACACACATAACTGTAATGGGATTACTTCCCTTAAAGGATTTGTACAAAAACAAGACAGGTCTTCATTCAGAGCAAGTTTGTTTTGATAGAACTTCATTGAGAAGCACTATAGTACACCCCTAGAAGAACAGTGAATACTTAGGTATTTCACTGTGTGTACATAAAAAAAAGTTGCTGCTGTTTGGATAAGCTAATGTCAGACTTCTAAGTCAGTAATCACAGAGGCATTTATAAGCTGATGAAGTCACTCTTTGCTGACTACTGAGGATATTATTATTAAATATTACAGCCTTGTTTTCACATGCAATTCAAGCACTAGAGCTTCCAGATGTGAAAGCTACTGCCAAAAAGAAACAATGTCAAGATTCCTGAAGATCCATCTTCTCCTGATAAGGGAACTGTTGTGAGCTGCATGCACAGTTTTCTCAAAATACCATGTGTGCCCTGATTGGCCTTTAAAGTTGAAGGTGAATCATGATGTGCAGCACCAGACTACTGCTTGTGAGCACAGATGATCATGCATCTACAGTTACTATTTTATTGTTATCCTTCTCTTTATAAGCAGCTTTTGTTCTAACTGCCCTAAATATTTTTTTTATCATAATCACTCTTTGTTTCTTCTGCAAGCTTTTGATGAATAGATTAGGTAACTGTAAATGCCTATTGGTGAAACCCAAGCATTGACAATTCCTAGGCAGGTCAGTCCCGTGTCTAACCTGTTAGAATACAAAGGCAATTTTCCTTTTTGCTCCAAGGAGATCAGTTTTTAAAGTAATATTTCCTGAGATGCATTTCTGTAAACATTTTGGAAATGAAAATATGCTCTTCCTTTGCAGCTTGTTTTTACATGCTTCAGAGAGCTCTCCACAGCGTTAGGGGCATTCACTAGCTCTGCTATTTGCTGCGATGTGTAACAGCTTGCCCTGCAGATAAATCAGATTTAGGGAGCTGTAGTGCTTGAAATCCCTTCTTGATATAATTTTAATAAACTGATGCACTAAACTGTGGTGCCAAAAGCCTGTGTCACGGACTTGTCCCTTTCATCATTCCCTGCTGTCCTAATCATTGATGAGTCACCTCTTACTCTGCAATCGCAAAGCATAGTCTGTCTAGAGCCACCAAAGTACTGCTTCTGCAGTAGAAACCCAGTATTATTCTTCAGTTACTTTTTTTAAGAAGCCAACAAAAAGAAGCATTAATCACCAAAAGTAATGAAAATAAACTTACTGGAAAGAAGGGGTGGTTTGTGGTATGATGTGACAGCCAAGTTACTAGTTGTAAATATTAAAAAAAATGCTGTAATATGTGTTTTGTAAAGGACAGTACTTAGTAGCTATACCAAGAAATGGGTTCTGATTTACTCTGTGGCTTAAAGTTGGGTTAAGCATCTGGAATAGAACAAGTTCCCTTTTAATTTGTGTCCCAAACACACTTCTTAAAAGACCTTTTGTCTTTCAGTCGTTTGACCTCATCTGGCAAATTTTCCTGTTTATTTAGAAAACATAGGCTACAATTGCTGGTTTCATCATGTGATGAGTGACACCATAATAGAATAGAATATTGTGTAAGCAGGTCAGAAAGCATACACTTCAAAAGATTCAAGAAGGTGCTGAATTTGCTAACAGCAAAGGAACTGTTTGAGATAATACACTATCCAGTTTAAAACAGATTCATTTGATGTAAAGTTGTACTTAAAATCAATCTGGAAGATTTGAGGTGGTCAGCTTTTTTTACCTGTGTAGAATCTTTTACCCTTCTGTCTTTTTCTGTATATGAATGGAATTGATAGCTCCTTTGCTCAGGAAGTCAGAAAGAATCAGATTTGCATATTCTTTTTTTGCCACTTGTTAGTTAGCAAACACCAAGTGATTTTGCCTGAAGGCTAAAACCAGTTGTAAGTTAGTTTTATAATAACTTTAGGTCTTTCTAAGCCTTCATCTCAATTTTCTTACTCCTGTAGCTAGAGAAGTCAGGTAGCATCCTGTATGTACGGAAGCCTTAATGAAAGCTGAGTATGCTGGAGGCCTGCTACTTGTCTATGTTGCTTAGGAGCTGACACAAAGTCTTGTGCTGCCTTCCTCCTGCTTCTCCTGCAATAGTTTGTAAAATCTTTAAGCAATCAAGATATTTCAAGTGGTCTCCTAGAAACTGTCCACTGTTTCTCACTGTAAGAGACTTGGAGAAATGCCTTAGGAGTGGTAGCAGCTTTGGTGTTCCAACAGTTGAAAAAGATTGCAGTGCCTGTTAGAACATCGTTATGTTGGGCTCAGAAGTTTGTTCTTTAAAATATAGCTGCCACTGAAATATGCTAGTTTCTAGGGAGTTGGTAGCATTTTCTTTTTTCTTTTATGTTACCTTAGTTGTGCTTCTCTGTGTATCTTCTCTATGCTGGAATTCTTGACATAAAGCATTTGAAATTTGAAGTTCTAGTTCTTCATTCTTGCTTCTTCAGAGTATGTGGTCTGCAGTTCAATGTGATCAGTGTTACAAAAATTAAATGTTAAAACTTTAAACATATGTTAGTAAAAGGATGGTGTTTCTTTAATATCATCAACTTTCATGTAGTCCTTACGGGTCTTATAAATGCTGCAGTTGGCAGTGTAAGTTCATCAGTTTTAAATGCTGGGAAAACCCAGCATATGCCACAATATTCAAGGGAGTATTCAGGAGCTGTGCAGCCTTTTTCCTCCAGAATAACATACTGGCTCTATGATGATCCTACGCATCCAGCCATTACTTTCACAGTAGCAGGTGCCGGGAATGTGTGAGCATTCTAGCTTTATACATGTACCTGCTTTTTGTTGTTTTGGGGAGGGTTCAACATGAATCTCTATGTTCCAAATTAGGGAACAAAGAAGAAGAAAAAAATGTGTCTTAACTATGGAATGTACAAAAACAAATGAGGAACACACTTGCCCCCACAGCCCCTATATGTAGGAGGTGATGAAAGATGTTTTTAAGATCTTTTTAGGTAATGATAGTGAGCCAATATTGGAAAAATAGACAACATTGGAAAAATGTTGCTCAGGCCATAGCCTGTCTTTAGAAACAGCCATCCGGTGCACATCAGACCATTTTAGGAGCAGAACAGCATGTATGTGGGAGGACTGAAAGTTCCCTCCATAGAGCAAGCTGATACTTCCTCTTCTGAACAAATGTCTGGCTCTTCCTGTGTGATAGCCTGTGGAGGATCGACTGGGTCACACAACATTGGGACTTCTGCTGCTGGTCCTCTTTTTGGAGCAGATACAAAAAGCAGGAGAGATCAAAGAAGAAAAGTAGAATGATGGTTACTTTTCTGTCTGACATTTTCTACTGTAACCATCCAAATCCCCATCTTGAAACAGCCAAAAACTGTCTTGTCTTGGATTACACCCTTTCCTTAAATTTCTGTCTCAGTTTTATCTTTAGCCCGTACTGCTTTTGAAGTTCCTGATGAGTTCTTGAATACAAAGCTAGCAAAAAGTTCTGGTTCAACAGTGTTTTGTATTGTTGAAAAGTGTAACAGATTACTTTGTTCTCGGTGAAAAGTTATGAAAGACCTCTCTTGATTGGTGGCAAAGAGCACAGGGAGAAAGCAGATTGAAAGAACTTGCTTTTTACATTGGGTTAGCTTTGAGTTAGCAGTAGAATGGTTATAGAGAGCTCTCCAAAAAAGGGTCGGTGCTTGAGGATTACTTGCAAAACAAGTTCTGTGAGACTCCATATAAATTTCTTTTGTTGTTGGAAAAAAAGGCAAGTCATGTACATAGCTGTCATTTTTTGATAATGCATCCATACAGTGTTGAGTGTATGAGCCAGACCAGGTCTGCATCATGAGAACTAAAGGCACTAGATGGATACAGAGGAGAGTCAAGAATGTATATGGTGATTGCAGTTGTCCTATCTACCATAAAAACAGCAGCTGTGGTGGCTCTTCTGAGATGAATTTTTTTGGGGGAGATTTGGGATTTGTATTGTTGTCTTGTGGAAGGATGTGTTAACTCTAAATCTCTTGGTGTGGTTAAAAGTTGTTATGCTTTTATGTTCAAAATACCCTGCTGGTTTTTAAAATTCAAGCTTCTAAGGAGCTGTTGCAGAGAGCAGATTGCATTTTGCTGTATTTGATGCCATTTTACTGGCTTGAGACATCAGTGACTGAGCAGTCTGAAAAACTGAACCTCATATTGTGGGGATGAGTTTAAAATACATGTAACTTCCTAGCGATCTTTCTGCTTTGAAAAGAGCAGGGTTGTTGTTTTTTTTTTTTTTGTAATAAATGCAATGCTTTGGCCGCAGAAACTCATTCTTTATGAAAGCCACTTCTCAAAGTGGCTCTTTATAGAGTACAGATGGGTTGTTCGCTTTTGTCACCAGGGAGAGTTCCGCAGTAGGGAGTCAGTAAATAAATTTATTAAGTCTTGAACCAGGCTTCAGAGAAGAATTAAATGTTCTTTACTTATCATCTTGCCAAGACAGATAAGCCTGTTTTATGACAGCAATCATTTAAGAAAAGGAGAAAAACTGCATTTTGTCCTGGCTAGACTACTGAGCCTCTAAACCAGCAGTAAGCACTGACGACAATTAAGGCAAACCTGGCTGATAAATGGGACCCACTGAAGCCTCAAATGCTGCTGCCCAATTTAATGTGGATTATGAATACATTGATTTCCACAATCTGTACTCCCTTTAGAGAAATAGGGAGTTTTAAAAATAGTTTTAAATTGAAGAGACAGATACTAGAAAATGAATCTCGGGAGCCTGTTACTTTGGCATCTCAGCCAATGCAGGGCAAAAGTGGTATGTTCGCTGATAATGTATCAATGCTGTTTTGAAATTGAAATACAAAAGATTGTTATCTGTCTCAAATTCTGTAAAGACTGCGACACAGTTTGCCACAAACTCCTTTTCTCTAAGCTGGAAAGATACAGATGTGATGGGTGGGCTGCCCAGTGCATAAGAAATTGGTTGGATGATAGCATCCAACTGGTAGTGGTCAACAGCTCGATGTCCAGATGGAGACTGGTGACAGTTGGTGTCCTTTAGGGGTCTGTACTGAGCTCAGTGCTGTGCAATGTCTTCATCAAGTATTTCAGTAGTGAGACTGGGTGGACCTTCAGATAAATCTGCAGATGCTGAGTTGTCGTGGAGGGCCCATAGGCCCAAAATCAGACCTGCATATGCCTTGCTCTGCCTGGACATGTTTTTCCTGCTTTTAGTCAGGGGTGAGCACATGGCCAGCACAGAGGGGCACAAAGGGCCTGGAGCCACGTGGAGTCTGGCCTGCCCAGGCTTTAGGTTGTGGAAGCCCCCACATGCTCAGCTCATGCTTGCCGGGTGCTAGGCCCATGTGAGCCCCATGTTTGGAAAGTCCAGGCCTGTGGCTCCTTGCCTATTATGGCAAGGTTGGCTGACTGCAAGCCCGATTGGTTATTGGTGGCCAATGAGACCATCGATCTCAGCCCACAGTTAATAACTAGAGGTGCATTCACGTGGCAGCGTTCCTCTTTCGCTTGCCTGTGCATGCACTCAAGCCTGCCTTTACGGAGCTCAGACTCCCCGTNTCTGTTAATAGTCCTATGCTAGTCATTGTATTATAGTTATTAGTAAGCCATTTGTGATTATACCCTTAATGTCTTCATAACCGTGTAAGAATAAATATTAATATTATAAGTTCAGTGGTTGGGGGTGGCGAGAGTTGAAAATGTTGAAGTTTAATAAACATATATTTTTATATAACTATCTCGCACCCGTTGATTTCTTCGCCACAAATGGGCGATAAGGGCAGAATTACCCTCCGCCACATGAGTGCTGTGGTCATCAGTCTGAAGGACAGGATGCCATTCACAAGAGACCTGCACAGGCTGGAAAGGTGGGCTAAGGAAAATGGCATGAGGCTCAATAAGGCAGTGTTAAGATCCTCCACCTAGGCCAGAGCAGTCCTCAATACAGGCTGTAGGATGATGAAATTGAGAGCAGCCCTGCAGAAAAAGACGTTGTGGTCCACGTGGATGAGAATCTGGAGATGAGGCAATACTGTGTGCTTGCAGCTCAGAAGGTCTAATGCATCGTAGGGTGCATCAAAAGAAAGGTGCATCTGCTGGTGGCCAGCAGATCAAGAGAGGTGATTCTCTTCCTTTGCTCTGGTAAGACCTCACCTGGGGTACTGTGTCCAGTTCTGGAGCCCTTAGCATAGGAAGGACGTGGACCTGATGGAGTAGGTCCAGAGCAGGGCCACAAAAATGATCAGGATACTGGAACACCTCTGCTATGAGGACAGGCTGAGGGAGCTGGGTTTTTTAAGCCTGGAGAAGAGAAAACTCTGGGGAGATCCAATAGCAGCTTTCCAGTACCTGAAGGGGCCCTACAAGAAGGCTGGAGAAGAGACTGATTGCAAAGGCTTGGAACAATAGAACAAGGAACAATGGTTTTAAATTAGAGAAGAGTAGATTTGGATTGGACATTAGGAATAAATTCTTTACCACTGAGGGTGGTGGAACACTGAAACAAGTTACTGTGGGAGGTAGTTGAGGCCTCATTTATGGAAGTCATAGAATCAACCAGGTTGGAAGAGACCTCCCAGGTCATCCAGTCCAACCTATCACCCAGCCCTATCCAATCAACTAGACCATGGCACTAAGTACCCCATCCAGGCTTTTCTTGAGGCTCATTGAGGACAGTGAATGTTCTGTTGCCTTCTTTCTTGCACTTTACTTCACTGAGATCCTAATGCATAAAAAGCCAGGACAACATACAGCTGGGTAAAGAGCATTGCTGTGTGGAAAAATATTTGGCAACTTTTCTTGCGTGTGAAGCAAAGATAAATGAAATGGTAGGTGGTAGGAGAAAAGTGCCATATGTAGGAATATTAATAAAGCAGCATTGTTTCCAGAAATTCTACACACTCACAGTATGGCAATAACCTATCATCCCCTCTGAATTTCTTCAGCTTCCACAATGTATCACTTTATGCTTAGAAACCATATTCCTCATCTGCACCCACAATACCACTTCCATTTGAGGACTGACCAGGACTGAAGTTTAACTGCAGGTTAAAGCCACCTAGGCTTTGGTGTTGCAGGATCTTTTTGAAGTTCTGTTTCATTAGTATTACACTCAGATTTAGATTTGGGATGTGTATCTACTAGCTATCACCAAGAGAAAAATGGTCAAAAAGCTACACGTACATACTTTTTTGCTTGCTAAAGAGCAAAGATTTCTTTGCTTTTATCCCTAGCCTATGTAGGTTAACACTTTGGGATACTCACGTTTGATATTCTGATTGATATCACTTGCAACTTCTGCTTTCAGCTTCCAGAAAAATAATTATCAGCCTCCTGGGATCTGAGGCATAACTCAAATGTTTTCTGATATATTGGAGACTTTGATGTTACTCTGCGTGCCTTTTGTTGTCATCTCTTTTTTTGTGGTCGTGTATATTTGTTTGCTTGTTTCATTTTTGTTTGGTTGGGTTTGTTTTGTTTTTTTTCCTGAGAAGGCCTATCTTGAAAGACAGACAGGGATGTATAGCCAAGCAAGGAGACAAAGTATTTTCATAACAATTCTTTTTTAGATGTATATGTATAGAGAGAACTTGTCCAATTTGCAACTGCACCATTGCTGTGAATAGGCTTGAGCTGGAGAAGCTCAGCCCAGCCTCTAGACAAAATTTGCAGACAATTGAAAAAAATCATTTCTTAATGCAAGCCAAAAATAGAAGAGAATAAAAAGGAAGTTTTACTTGCCTCTGAACTCATCATTGGCAATTAATTAATAAGTATGGTTTTGAGCTATGAAAACAGTATTTCAATTAAAATATTTGTGGCTATGCTGCAAATCACAGAATCACCCAGGCTGGAAGAGACCTCTAAAGGCCATCTAGTCCAAGCCTCCCAGCAATGAGCAGGGACATCCTCCACTAGATCAGGTTGCCCAGACCCATGTTGAGTCCTGCCTTGAATATCTCCTGGGATGAGGCCTCAAC
>WAAF01000852.1:681-11144 GCA_013400475.1 Tricholaema leucomelas | reverse complement strand
GTTGCCCAGGGAGGTGGTGGATGCTTCCTCCCTGGAGGTGTTTAAGGTCAGGCTGGATGAGGCCTTGGGCGAGCTGCTCTAGTGGGAGGTGTCCCTGCCTGTGGCAGGGGGTTGGAGCTGGATGATCCTTGAGGTCCCTTCCAACCTAAACCATTCTATGATTCTATGATTCTATGATTCACACTCAATCTACTTTGCTTCCCATGCACAATTTACTGTCTCCTAGCTGACTGGAGACACACAAACCTGTTAGTGATGAGCACTGGCAGCAAGAGGGCAAAATAATAAAAAAAAAAGCCAACTATGAAAAAAAAAAGAAAAACAAAAAAAATTATGCCCTACAAAAAAAAAAAATCCAAACAAACAAAAAAAACACCATAAAAACTGAAAATACAAAACAAACAAAAACCCATAAACAAACAAAGAAACAAAACCCAAACTAAACCAAAACCAAACACTGCCACACTGTCATGGCTTTGAAGTGATGGGAAGGATTCTCTACCATAAGAAATGTGCACATTCACACTAAAACTCTTTCTTCAGATGTGGGGAGAGCATTTATGTCTGGCTATCATTTGTTTGAATGATGGATTTGAACCCACACTTTTTACCATCTGAGCAAGTCCATAAGCATCTGTTGTGCTAGTTTGAAGCTAGCTAGAATGTTTTGGTGAGAGGGATTAGATCACAGGTTATTAAAGAGAAACAATGGTGATGTCTACTTCACTCATAGGCTTGCTGAGAGGTATAAGAATCAGAATATAAACATAGATAAGGCAGTTCGTGCACTGCCTGGGCTTTGAGCTGCATTTCTCTCAAACCTCACCTTCCATCTCTCTGATTAATCCACTTTGCTTCCTAACCCCCCTGGCCAACCCTCCATTCTTCCTTGAGGCACAAGGGAACATCTGGGGTAAGGTTGAGGGATGGGAGAGGTGGAAGGGTGGTTGGAAGCCCCTCCTGGGGACTCAGGTTTCTGGGAGGGCTGTTGTGTTTCTGTATTACCTTTTACCTTGTATATTTCTGTCTGTAACTGTATATACTGTAAATATCTGCTTGTACATTGTGCCAGCTGTAAATATAAGCTTCATTCAAATTTCCAGAGCCGGCTGAGTCTAGTCTGGGTGATTTCCAAAGTGTGTGGGGTGGATAACACCCAAACCACCACATCTGTACAACAGGTTCTAACTAAACTTTAAAACAGCTCTTTTAAAAAGAAAAAACTGAAAGTCTTCCAAACCAAGGAATTTAGGACTGTTTAGAGGGAATGTGATTCTGAAGATGAGTTTGTTGTAGGAGTGACAGCTGTTTGCTTCAAGGCTTTATTAGAAATCCGAAGGCAGCATCTACATTTATTTTCTCACAGTTTTTGTTTGGGCTGCTATTCTGAAAAAAAATATCTTCATTTGTTAAGAAGGGAATCAAATTCATTTGTTAAGAAAGGAATCAATTCAAGAGAGATATTGAGGTGCTGGAACGTGTTCAGAGAAGGGCAACAAAGCTGGTGAAGGGCCTGGAACACAAACCCTATGAGGAGAGGCTGAGGGAGCTGGGGGTGTGCAGCCTGGAGAAGAGGAGGCTCAGGGGGGACCTCATTGCTGTCTACAACTACCTGAAGGGAGGTTGTAGCCAGGTGGGGGTTGGTCTCTTCTCCCAGACAACCAGCAACAGAACAAGGGGACACAGTCTCAAGTTGTGCCAGGGGAGGTCTAGGCTGGATGTTAGGAGGAAGTTGTTGCCAGAGAGAGTGATTGACATTGGAATGGGCTGCCCAGGGAGGTGGTGGAGTCACCGTCCCTGGAGGTGTTCAAGCAAAGCCTGGCTGAGGCACTTAGTGCCATGGTATAGTTGACTGGCTAGGGCTGGGTGCTAGGTTGGAGTGGATGATCTTGGAGGTCTCATCCAACCTGGTTGATTCTGTGATTCTATGATTCTATGAAATGAAACAATTTAGTTCTTGTTTTAGTTTTTTTTCATCATGGTGTAACATCAGTGTAGAAGAATTTTCCAGTAAGGTAGTTTAACCAAGACAATGACTGGGGGATTTTTTCCAACCTTTCAACTACTCTTCTCCATTAGAGCAGTCATGAGCACAGCAGCAGTTCATGAGCATACAATATAAGACAAACCAGTTATAGCATCAATATTTGGACTTCATGGGTCTGATATAACAAGTATACATTCTTTTTGTGTAATATTGGGTTTAATAACTTACCAGGGTGTATTCTGTGCCACATTTTCTTCCAAATGTCCAGGCAGCCTGGAACATGGAAATTCATTAAATTGGATCTATTCATCAGTTGAGAATAGCTTTGCTTTCCTTACAGCAAAATTAATGGCATGTATTTTTTTCACCTAGAACGTTGGGAGAACTTGTCATAGGACTTAGTTTCCAATGTTGATATCTGTAAGGCAGAGATCTGCTATGAGGACAGGCTGAGAGAGTTGGGGCTCTGCAGCCTGGAGAAGAGAAGGCTTCCAGGAGACCTTAGAGTGGCTTTGCAGTATCTGAAGGGAGCCTACAGGAAGGCTGGGGAGGGACTATTGACAAGGTCTGGTAATGTCAGGACAAGGGGGAATGGGTTTAAACTGGCAGAGGGGAGATTTAGACTGGATGTTAGGAGGAAGTTCTTTACAGTGAGGGTGGTGAGACACTGGCACAGGTTGCCCAGGGAGGTTGTGGATGCTTCCTCCCTGGAGGCGTTTAAGGCCAGGCTGGATGAGGCCTTGAGCAGCCTGCTCTAGTGGGAGGTGTCCCTGCCTATGGCAGGGGGTTGGAGCTGGATGATCCTTGAGGTCCCTTCCAACCTAAACCATTCTATGATTCTATGATCTCTAAATTGCACTGATTTTTTTGTGGTGGTGTTGCAAATTTCCTTGGATTTGTGACCTCGCGATGGTACCGAAGCAGTAGAGGAATTCTTTGGTAATAAGTGTGCACTGCTCTGCAGTGGAAATAATTCAGTGCTGCAGCAGAATTTAAAATGGGAGCATGTGATGAGAGTCATCTTGTGGTTTCCATGGCAACCAGGGACTGCTGGGCTGTTTGTGTTGTGGAAGAGAATGGATAGTGAGGACTCCAATGCATGCTAGTATTTATTAAGATTGTTAGGGCAGCAGCTTCTGTCTACTGCAGTGCAGCTTGCGTCTAATTTAAAGTTCCTGTCTTTTTTTTTTGCAGTGCAAGCTGCTTTCAGCTCCCATTTTCCTAGTGGAAATGGAGATAATTGGCAGTGGTTAACAATGTGTCCTGATGCTAGCAGCTCCAGGTGAACCATTATTCTGTAAGGATGCATGACGTGTATAGGGAAGGCAAAGAAAATTAGCTGCTCTGCTGAGGCTGCAGTGGCTTTCTGGTCTGTGTTATAGGTTTTGTTTGCTTCTTTGGAGTTGTTTTTTCTTGTTACTGGTTTTAGGTTTGGGGATTTTTTGTTTGGTTTGCTGGAGGTTTTTATGGGGTTGAGTTTGTTTGTTTTTTTTCTGTTTTGTTTTGTTTTTTAACCAGTAAGTGCTTCAAAAGTAATTTTGGACACTTCAAGAAGAATCACAGGATGTTGGGGGTTGGAAGGGACCTCCAGAGATCAAGTCCAAGCACCCTGCCAAAGCAGGATCGTCTACAGCAGGCCATGCAGGAACGCATCCAGGCAGGTTTTGAAAGTCTCCAGAGAAGTAGGGTTAAAATCCCTGCATTTATGCCAACATACCCAGAATTTTCTCTCTGTAGGAGGTTCAGTTTAATGATCTTTGGTAGCAGTATAAGACTTTATTACATGATCAAAAGTTTGGCAGAGTTTAGTTTAGTTACTAGCAGAGCATGAAGTCCCCTTTTGTCTAGAGCATCCTTGCCTTCTGTGGTGAGGAATTTTTACTTTATAATCAACCAAGTTCTCAAAATCCTGACCCATGATATTGTTAGCAATGTGAAACTCCAGATGCAGATATGGTGGCTTAGGAAACAGATTCACAAGATAACAGTTATAGCACAATCTTTGTCCAGATATGCTTGTAATTCATGTGCACTGGCTTAGTGGAAGAAACTACCATGACTGCTTCAGATGTATCAGGAACAATGTGGCCAGTAGGACAAGGGAGGTTATTCTGCCCCTGTACTCAACACTGATCAGGACACACCTTGAGTACTGTGTCCAGTTCTGGGCTCCTCAATTCAAGAGAGATGTTGAGGTGCTGGAATGTGTCCAGAGAAGGGCAACAAAGCTGGTGAAGGGCCTGGAACACAAACCCTATGAGGAGAGGCTGAGGGAGCTGGGGGTGTGCAGCCTGGAGAAGAGGAGGCTCAGGAGTGACCTCATTGCTCTCTACAACTACCTGAAGGGAGGTCATAGCTAGGTGGGGGTTGATCTCTTCTCCCAGCCATTCAGCAATAAAACAAGGGGACACAGTCTCAAGCTGTGCCAGGGGAGGTCTAGGCTGGATGTTAGGAGGAAGTTGTTGGCAGAGAGAGTGATTGGCGTTGGAATGGGCTGCCCAGGGAGGTGGTGGAGTCACCGTCCCTGGAGGTGTTCAAGCAAAGACTGGATGAGGCACTTAGTGCCATGGTCTGGTTGACTGGCTAGGGCTGGGTGCTAGGTTGGACTGGATGATCTTGGAGGTCTCTTCCAACCTGGTTGATTCTATTCTATTCTATTCTATTCTATTCTATTCTATTCTATTGTTATATAGAGTTGTGGATAGTAATCCCATTCAAATTTCCAACCTTTCCAATTCTACGTGGAGTGTTTTCTTTTACTCCTTTGGGGAGGGGTAAAGGACATCTCTTCGCTCCTTAAACCTACAACAAGCTTGAAGCAGTCTTCTTGAAAGTAAGCTAAGACAACAGCTCTATAGCACTCCCTGAAGAGTATGAAAAAGCTGCTGGACTCAGGGTGTTTTCTTGGTGGCTGTCTTAACATTCACTCAACTCTTCAGATGCTAGAATGAGGTTAGTCCAGAGCCTCTTGATTCTTTATATCAGCCATTTCTTTCTCTAGAATTCCACTCTTCAGCTGTTAATATATTTTTAAAACTATATACATAAACAATTAAGGTTTTTGGTTTGGGTTTTTTTTTTTGTTACTCTTTACCTCATTATAATACTTCTCTTAAATTTTGCTATGTGGGCTATGAGAAGTATCCGGACAGATGATGTGAAGCACCTGTATTTTGAGGTTCAAGGAGATAAAAGCAAGATATAAGACTGACCTTTGCTTTGGGATCAGTGGGCTTTCAACCCAACTCTTACTGTCAGGCATTTTTCACCACTTCTAGAATACCTTTACTTTTAATTAAGGAATGTACTCTATTTTCAAGCAGGGGTAGTCAGCCCCTTGAGTGGGAATATGTCTGAAGAAAAGAAGAAGACCTCCATACTTGAAGAGGGAAATGGTGAGTGACCTTCAGAACCACCTAGACATACATGAGTCTACAGGGCCAGATTGGTTGCACCCAAGAATGCTGAGGGAGGTGGTGAATAGGCTTATCAAGCTACTCTTCATGATTTATCAGCAGTTCTGGCTAGATGGGGAGATTAGCACATGATACTTATCTACAAGAAGAGTTGAAAGGAGGATTTGGGGAACTATAGACTCATCAGTCTGACCTTGGTGGCAGGAAAGGTCATGGAACAGATCATATTGAGTGCTATCATGCAGCATGGGAAGACATTGGATGAAGTGAAGGGTAAATTTTACTAGATTTATTCTCTTGTGTTGCAGCTGAGCCCTCAGATTAGAGGGGCTAGGTGTGGCTGGGGTGTTCTGTTACTAGGTGTGCCAGGTCTGACACCAGATGACTGACAGCCTGGTTTTGTTGTAAATCAGGCTGCATTTAAGCATTCAGGTGCACAAATAACATAGCTTCCTTATGCTTGCAACACACACAAATTCTTTATGATTGATGGTGATAAGACCTCCACTTGCAGAGTTACCTCTCGTTGCCAGTAGTATGGACAAACTCAGTGACAACTTTTGGTTTGGTGCAGGTGCCTTGTTATTAAATGCAGGTGTCTCTTTATTCCAGCTGGTGCTGGTACCTCCTTATTCCATGCAGGGGTCAGTTTTTATACCATCATACAAACTGTGCATTAACATAACACAGATGTTGTACAGCCCTGTTTCTAACAGACCTTCCCCTGGGCCTCCTGGCCTCTTGTCTTAGCTGGCCCATTATCTTAGCCTTCTCTTCTCTCCCACATGGGAGAACCAAGGCTGTTCATTCTCTACACAGCTCATTATTTTCCTTCTTACATTTCTTCTTCTTGCTTTCTCACAATTTCCCCTTTTTGGTTTTAAACTATGAATGCAGTGTTTATCATCCAGTGCAGGGCCTTTTGCACAAAGGATAACAAACATGGCACTTTAAGCACTACTATACAGAGGATTAATAAAACAACTATTCCCAACTCTACCCATGAGTGCATTCAGCCCTTGAGCTAATAACAAAAGGTCGATAGCAGCTCTATTTTGCCGTGTAGCATGTCTTACTGAAAAAGGATTGCTGGAAGCTTGTGAAGTAGCATTTGCTTGTCACACTAACCTAATTCATCAAGTGTGGCTAAAGCTTGTGCAAAAACAACCCCTAGCATTAGAATGAATACAGCTATTATCCTTCCCATGCACACTTCCTCTTGTTTGTTTATGCTTATAGGTTATAATCATAGACATCACAGTATCACAGTATCACCAAGGTTGGAAAAGTTCTTTACTGTGAGAGTGGTGAAACTGAAGCAGATTGCCCACAGAAGGTGTGGATCACAGTATCACAGTATCACAGTCTCACCAAGGTTGGAGAGACCTCATAGATCATCAAGTCCAACCTGTTACCACAGGGCTCAAGGCTAGACCATGGCACCAAGTGCCACGTCCAATCCTGCCTTGAACAGCTCCAGGGACGGCGACTCCACCACCTCCCTGGGCAGCCCATTCCAGTAGCCAATGAGACATGTTTGGTGTTAACAAGGTTAACAACATCTATATTCCAAAATATGTCTCAATTCCTCACCACCGTGTCTGCATGGCCATTTGAGCAAGACTTCTGCTCGCTACCAAAAGCAGGTTGGACACAACGAGCTGGCATCCACCGAGGACCTGTAGGCAACAAAACACAGACACATCCCTTCCTTACACTAACAAACCTATTGGCCTTTTCTAGGCTGACTCTTTCTGTGTGGTGTATCTGGACAGTTGCCTCTTTTTTGTCTTTAAGAGACAGGGCTGTCAAGCTGACATAGGCAGGTGTGACTATTGCCTATGCTGCGATGTTACAGGGAATGCTTGTCTTGTAAGATAATCGTATGCTGTGTGCTGCATAGGCAGGTCTGCTATCTGTTTCAGTTTCTTCCTGCACTTTTGTCAGTGCAATCTAACTCAGCATGTAACTCCATAGGTGTGATGGTACTTTTTAATAGCTGCAGTGGCATGTACCAAGATATCTTTTAAAAGGCATCACGGAAGTTCTTCACAGAGAGAGTGATTGTCATTGGAATGGGCTGCCCAGGGAGGTGGTGGAGTCACCATCCCTGGAGGTGTTCAAGCAAAGCCTGGATGAGGCACTTAGTGCCATGGTCTGGTTGACTGGCTAGGGCTGGGTGCTAGGTTGGACTGGATGATCTTGGAGGTCTCTTCCAACCTGGTTGATTCTATGATACTGTAGAGAGCTAGTACCCAACCTAGTATGCTTCCCATGAAATCTCACTGTGTGAAAACTGAATCTGGTAACTTCTGCCATTTTAATTTTGCCCCTGCATCATAATAACAACTCTTGTATTCTTCTAAATCTTGACATGATCCTTATTTTAAAGCTCTACTATTGATACAAAGCCAAAAATCATTCTGTAATATCCCTATTCTAAACTCTTGACCTATGCTAGCACTAGAAATCAATGGGAAACTAAAAAAAAAACCTGTGTAAAAATTAAACTGTTGTATTAATTTCTGGGAAAAAAAATGTATTGCATGGAGTGCTCTTTTGAAATGCCATGGAACAGAGGAAAAAAACACAAACCTTAAATCAATCAACCTAAAAGAGGGCCATTAACTCAAACAACTTACTCTATTTACAATTACTCCAAACTTGTTCTAATTATAACAGTGATTTGCCATTGGAATGGGCTGCCCAGGGTGGTGGTGGAGTCACTGTCTCTGGAGGTGTTCAAGAGAAGACTGGATGAGGCACTTAGTGCCATGGTCTATTGGACTGGATAGAGCTGGGTGCTGGGTTGGACTGAATGATCTTGGAGGTCTCTTCCAACCAGGTTGTTTCTATGATTCTATGATTTTGTCCAATCACAAGAACGTTGTAATTATTTATCACCACCATTACCACTATTTTACTCTTATCAGTTGCTATAATCTTACTGCTATCAATATTACTCCTGTTATTGTTGGTTTTATTAGTATCAGGTATTCCTCTTGCATTTCACATGCTTTCCATCCTTATCTACTACAGTTTTACTCCAGATTATATTATTCATATTGACACTCTTAGCCATTAACTTCTAATCTCTAAGATCTAGTACAATCAAAAGCTAACTCTGAAGTCATAATCCGTACCAAGGTTTGCGCTCACAAAATACTGAAATATTCTTTGTGACTAGAATACAAATTCAACACTGCCACTTTAAGACTCAAAGCAAGTTCTGGAGAAGGTGAAAACTGCAAGAGAGGGAGGCGTGGAAGGAGGGGGGGCATAACTGAGTCGGGCTGTAACCAGACAACAGTGAACGTGGCAGCCCCTTGCTCTCCATCCACAACCCCTTGCCTCTGGAAATGCACAGACTCCAAACACCAGAAGCAAGGGCTTCACTGAGAATCAGAGAATAGAATCAACCAGGTTGGAAGAGACCTCCAAGATCATCCAGTCCAACCTAGCACCCAGCCCTAGCCAGTCAACCAGACCATGGCACTAAGTGCCTCATCCAGGCTTTTCTTGAACACCTCCAGGCGAGGTGACTCCACCACCTCCCTGGGCAGCCCATTCCAATGCCAACCACTCTCTCTGCCAACAACTTCCTCCTAACATCCAGCCTATACTTCCCCTGGCACAACTTGAAACTGTGTCCCCTTGTTTTGCTGCTGGTTGCCTTCTGCTGGCAGAAGAGACCAATCCCCACCTGGGTACAACCTCACTTCAGGTAGTTGTAGACAGCAATGAGGTCCCCCTTGAGCCTCCTCTTCTCCAGGCTAAACACCCCCAGCTCCCTCAGCCTCTCCTCATAGGATTTGTGTTCCAGGCCCCTCACCAGCCTTATTGCCCTTCTCTGGACACGTTCCAGCACCTCAAGATAAAAAAGTGGATAAGATTTTATTAGTCCATTACTTAACTTTTAATTGGGTTCCAGGTTTATACTAAAGCTTTTCTGTTGTAATCATTTATTTCCCGTGACCAACATTTAATGCTTTAGATAGTGTCTACTTAAGGACCTTGTTTCCAGCTAAGTCAGCATGCGTGTTCATTTTCTTCTTTAAACACACCTGCTTTTGCTAGAACAGTTGTCTGCATTGTAAAATAAGTGCTTTACAAGAAGGTTTTAAGGAAAACTATCGTAATTTATTTTGCTTAACATCAAACATGAGTCCATGGCACAAGAGAAGTGCTCTAAATGTCAAAACAAATTAATTTTGCAAATGTCAGACCAACTTTAAGTAATGTTCAGCTCTTCCACTCAAGA
This sequence comes from Tricholaema leucomelas, assembly GCA_013400475.1. Lineage (NCBI taxonomy): Eukaryota > Metazoa > Chordata > Aves > Piciformes > Lybiidae > Tricholaema lacrymosa > Tricholaema leucomelas. The sequence goes on along the minus strand of WAAF01000852.1, from coordinate 1,480 downwards.
TGCTCTCTGAATTCATAATAGATACTACAGACATAACCATAGCTTATACCACAACCATTTATAGCAGAAGACATATTTGCAGTTGCTACCTTTGTTACGGATTTGGTTTCACATTCCAGGTGTGTCATTTAGAAGCCTTTCTAACAATGACAGGGTCTTTGAATCTCCAAACACTATGAGGAGGGGCCTTAGGAGGCTAGCTGGTCTACTGAAAGCAGGGCCCACTCCGAGGTTTGTTCAGGTTGCTCAGGGCTCTGTTCAGTTAAACTGATCGTCTTCAACTACAGAGATTTCAGTCTTCCTGGGCGAGATGTTTTAGTGCCTAGTAGAAGCAAACTCAAACAGAAAAAAACCCTTCACTTAACAACACCTCTGAGAAGTTTTATTCAGTCTTGTTCATAGCTCAGCTTTAGGTAGGAGAAGAGTGTAGTAGCTTGCCTTTTTTTTTTTTTTAAGCAAATAGTTTCCTCAGCCTCTCCTTTCATGTGTTTCAGCTATAGAATAGAATAGAATAGAATAGAATAGAATAGAATAGAATCAACCAGGTTGGATGAGACCTCCAAGATCATCCAGTCCAACCTAGCACCCAGCCCTAGCCAGTCAACCAGACCATGGCACTAAGTGCCTCAGCCAGGCTTTTCCTGAACACCTCCAGGGACGGTGACTCCACCACCTCCCTGGGCAGCCCATTCCAATGCCAATCACTCTCTCTGCCAACAACTTCCTCCTAACATCCAGCCAATACTTCCCCCAGCACAACTTGAGGCTGTGTCCTCTTGTTCTGTTGCTGGTTGCCTGG
>WAAF01000851.1:72003-102572 GCA_013400475.1 Tricholaema leucomelas | reverse complement strand
TTCCAACCTTGGTGATACTGTGATACAGGTGCTGCAGAAGGATGCTGTCTGGGCATGGTTCTCACGCTGGCTGGCAGGCTGATCGCATGTGCAGATAAGAGGGTCTGCTCCTGGTATCTCAGCAGCAATGGCTTTTACCAGGTAATGAAGGCAGCGGGCATACACAGCTGGCTGGGGAGTCTGAGCTCCACAAATATGCAGGCAATGCAGGATCAAATCCCGATTAGCTCACCACAGCCGGCTGGGAGATTCTGTCTCCGTAACAGCATAAGCAAAGGCCGGTGAGTTTAACTCTAATAATAATAAGGTGTGCCCAAATGTTAGCGATCTTGAGTAGGGGGGCCTGAGTGTGAGTGTGAGCATGCTGGTGAAGCGAGTGCAAGTAAGTGAAGCTGCAGGTGAGGTCAGAGAGAGTGAGAGCGCGTTGTTTACCTGTGTGCGTTCATTTATGAACTGTGGGCTGAGATTAATTGCCCGTTGGCCATTACTATGACCAATCAGAGTTTGTCAGTGAGCCAAACAATACCATAATAGGTTAAATCACTTGCCTGGTACCTCCAAATATGGGGAGAGCATGAGTGGGCCACATGCTGACAGTGTGGGCTTATGCAACATGTTTACAACTATGTTATATAACTTGTTTACAACCTGGACCTTAGGCAGGCCAGACATTGTGGCACCTAGGCCTATTGTACCCTTTTGTGCCTTTAATGTGTTTACCCCTGGTTTGGGCTTGTTTACCCCTGGTTTGGGGAGGAAAACATGTTTGGGCAGGCAAGGCAAAGCAAGGCATAAAATAAGCCTATTTTCGGCCCTACAGGCCCTCCACAACAGATGTTAGTTGTTTATTTCTCTCATTATATATTTATATATTCTTTAGTTTTCATAGCTATTGTCAAAGATTCTAAGGGAAGGGTGTTGAAACTGACAGTTGCAAACCCAGATGGGACCCTGGAGCTGTACGCCTTTGTCCCCCAGGAGGTGGCACCACCATGCTGCAGTGCTGCTGGTCCTCATTCTAGGGAGAGAAGTTAGGAAAATTACCAGTTAATGATAAATAATTTTCCCTAGATATTGGCAAGGAAAAGAATTATGTTGTGTTAGATGAATTGGTAGAGAAGGGCAATAAATTCTCAAGTTGTATAATCCTAATTTAAATGAAGAATTCTAATTTACATTGGGAATTTTTAAACTTGAGACAGAGGTAATTGCTTTGATTTAAAAGCAAAACAAACAACTGCAATTCAAATAAGCCAAGTACTCATATGGCATTGTTATTCTGATTTTGTATGGCAATTTAATTTCCAGTTTTCAGATAATGCATTTACCAGAAAAGTGAGCATTTACTAATGGGTGCTTGCTTTGCTGATAAGCTAATATAGTTTTAAATTGAAGGGTCGTACAATTGTTTTTAATACAGTGATTGCATACTGTACTGTAGTGAGAGGAGAGAAGGCATGCACATGCTTAAAACTGGAAATTGTCTCAACCCTATTGAAGTACAGATAGAAATGACTTGCAGAAGCATTGAATATCCCCGTAACTATCACTGGACAGATACTGAGGAGTGTTGAGGTCATTGTCCTAAACCAGCCACTTGTTTATGTTCTTTGAAGGGACCAGAAGAAAAAGTGGCTTATCTTAAAAAGGAGCCAAACCCTGAACATAACTGGCAGCTTTCAGTCCAAAGAAATATTCTTTTTGAGGGATCTAGTTACAGCAATACTTTACTGTCATAACTCCATAATCCAAGCTGTCCTGTACATCAGCTGGTCCATGGTAACTTCCAACATCCACTTCCTGTGACTTAAATGTGAAATTAACTTGTCTATTTGCCTTGAGAGAGGATTCAGCTGTACCTTTGGAAGAGTAAATATGTGGGTACATTTTGATCTGTCGTGGAGGAGTTTCTACACTGTGAAGCAGCATTTGTGTGTCTCATGCCAATATGCATGCTTTACTTTATTTCAGCTGTCACTGAAAATGTTGCAGGGGCCTCCAGCTAGAATGGATATTTTCAAATAGAGAAGGATTATTCAGCAGTCTATGAAGGTTTGTTGGCATCGTTGTTACAATGTCCTGGAATTTTCAATAATGTTTTTCTGTCTGTAATTTATTCTTCTTTGAAGTCAATTTTGGATGTAAATCTTTCCATGTGGAACAGTGGCATCATGGACAGCTTGGATGTGTTCATTTCTCAGATGTTACTACTTCTCACATTTCCTGACCTCATTGTTAGTGCTAGGAAATAGAAATCCAGGAATTTAAATCAAAACAATGTAGTGATATAAGTGAAACGAGCATGGGAGGGTGAAGACTGAAACTGTCTACCTGCTTGACATGCAGGTAGCAGTGATACTAGGGAGGAGGAGAAGAGTAATACTCATATAATGGTGGTTCCAAATTTCTCCCAAGTTAGGGAGGGGAGAAAGGCGGGTTTTATGTGCCATCAATCTACTGAACTGCAAAAGGGGACAAATTTTATCTTTCAGGCTATCTATAAGAGTTTAATTTTGTGCTTGACTGCCTCACAACATTTATCTCTTTTAACAGATGTTCTTTTTGATATATGGCGTATGTAAGAGGCTTTCAGTAAATTGGAGTTGTGAAGAGTCTACTTTAACCATGATCTCTTTCTCTGGGAATCTGGAATAGTATAAATTGTTAGAAATACTTTTGCTTCTAAATCTACATGGATATTTCTGAGTTCTCAGTAAAGAATGTGAAATTGTTACTAGGATAACTAAATCTTCCAGTGCAAAGCATAGTAATACAGTAGATTTTAATCTAAAAGGGTTTAAGTATGTCTTTCTACAGGAGCAGGTGGGCATATACTTAAAAACAATTTCTAGCAAACATACTTGAACCTTTTCCTATTTGTTACGCCTGTCTTCTCTTGCATCTTATCAGGAGGAAGATAGCTGCCTGCCTCTCCATCTCTTGTGCCTGTTCTTGTACAATTATGCTACCTACTTTCATGAGTCTTTACCACCTCTTCATGACTGCCCTTTTGTATCTAGGATGCTCTTGTTGCTTTATCCAACAAGATTCCAGGCACTCCTTGAAACAGGTTGCTAAGCAGTGTTCTTGTCCTCTACGTGCTCTTACACAAAGAGCACGGACTTTAAGATGGAGGGAGCATCAGCAACTCCTCAGATGCCATCCTAGGGAAGACATAAGTCAGGCTCTTGCATCTTTTTTGTCTTTCATGTATGATTGTGAAGTGCAGGATTCTGAGAAGGAAAGATAACTTCCCTGGGGATCTTGTACTTCATACCATCTCAGTGGATGATAAACTAGACATGAGCTGGCAATGGCATCATTCTCCCACCCTGTGGTGGATACTAGGGATTGCCCTGACCCAGGAGCAGGACTTTGTCCTTGGCCTCACTGAGCTTTGTGAGATTCACATGGGTCCACTTTTTAAGCTTCTCTGGGTTCCTCTGGATGACATCTCATTCCTCAGGCATGTCAGCCACACCATTCAGCTTGGTGTTGTCTGCACAATTGATGAGAGTGCACTCAGCCCCACTCTCTGTCACTGAAGAAGATATTAAATAATATTGGTCCCAGTATGCACCCTTGAATGACAACAGTTGTCACCAGTCTCCATCCTGACTTTGAGGTGTTGACCACTAACCACTATTGAGACAATTCCTCGTTCACTGAGCAGTCCATCACAGAATGGTACCTGAAGGGGAGCCCACAAGGAAGTCAGGAGGGGACTTTTTACAAGGGAGTTTATTGTGATAGGACAAAAGGGAATGGATTTAAGCTTGAGGAAGGTATTAGAGTATTAGAATACCTGAGTATTAGAAGAAATGCTTTACAGTAAGGGTGGTGAGACACTGGAACAGGTTGCCTAAGGTTGTGGATGCCCCCTCCTGCGAGGTATTCAAAATTCATGTAATTGAATTCTTTCAGAGGACAGTGCTACATCTGTTACTAAAAAAAAAAGTTATTGATGCATCTGAGAGAAATGGAAGTAGAACATCAATTTTCCTAACAAGATTTTAATGTACTTTTTTGAAAGCTCTTAAAGGATCTAGTTTTGTTTGCGTCATTACTATCTGCAAGTTAATTATAAATTAGCTTGCATTTAAACTCAGATGAAGAAAATCATCATTTGACCTAGAAGATGCTGCAGACCACTTATTCCCCTTCTGGGTAACTGTTTTTCAGACAGGTTCTGTTAATGGCTGTTTAGTGTAGCCTTGGGTTGTGAAGAGCAGGAATTTAAGGTATTATAGGAAGCTGTGAAGCCAGTGCAAGCCAAGTAAGCTGCTGCTCCTCTCTGCTGGATTTCTCATGTTTGCAGAGTGAACGCTGCCAGAATGGTGCTTCTCAGCTGTTAGGGAATGTGTAGTGCTTGCTGATTTAAAAGTGTACAGACAAATTAAGATGTAGAAAACATTCTTGAAGCTAAGTAGAAAACTGAAAATGAAGAAATTAGGAATAAAAATTTTATTATCTAAGCTGAATGTCAGAAATTACATGTGGCCTGGGTTTCAGAGCGAGATTCAGGCCACAGACTCAATGTGGTATAAGAATTTCAATGTTAATGCCTTTGGGCTTTCACAGTAAAGAGATGTTTTCATGACTCTCACAACTGACTACTGTTATGATTAACATGGCTTAAATTATTTTTTGGAATTTGTATTTTGGAACTTGTTTGCTGTTTATTACTGAAAATTGTAATTTTTGCAAACCATGGCACAGTAGAAACTAACAACTTCACCAAGTGAAAAAAAAATTGTAACCCTGTAGTCATCTTCTGGTATATAATCGTCATACTATAAAATGTTATTAACTAAAAAGCAGTATGTTTGATTTTTAACATTCATGATGTTTCACCAATAACTTTTCAGTGATATTGGTGGATTAAGCAATTGCTTCTGCTTTTGCACAGCCCCTTTCATGAGTCACTGGAACAGGCTGGCCCAAGAAGTTGTGGAGGTTCTAAACCTGGAGTTATTTAGAGCTAGTTTAGATGGGCCTTGAGCAACCTGGTCTAGTAAGAAGTGTCTCTGCCTATGGGATTGGAACTAGATGATCTTTAAGCTCTGTTTCATTCCAAACCATTCTGTGATTCAGCACAGATGTTTTTGTGGCTTCATGATGAACTGCAACAGGTAACTAGAACAGGTCAAGAACTGCTATGGTAATTTTTGCCTGTCTAGGATTCTTGTCTCAGTTCACTAAATCGTCATACGCACTTCTATGACACTACAAAAGCAAAGAGGTAAGAATGAAGATTTTGAGAGTGGCAATGGCAAGGCTGGTTTTTGCATTTGGTGACTGTGTTAAATCTATCAGTTTGAATTGATGGTAAGGCTGTACTCCCAGTTGTGTGAGTGCTATGCTCTAAAAAAGATCTCCGATGTGATAAATCGAAAGAAAAAAAAACAACTAAATATAATTATTTTTCATTTTTGTTTTCTTAAAAAAATAATTGCTTGAAGCATTATCATGTTGACAGTTACACAGTTTTAGGTTGGTTGTTGAGAGAGGACCTAGCTTGAGCTGAAGTCCCCTTATTAGTGCCCATACACTTAGTATTTCAGATGCAAATTATATTAAGAAATAGATATCTATTAATAGAAATGTATTTTCAGACTATTCTGTCTCATTCATTGCTGTGAGTAGAATGCAGACTAGAACCTTGTACCTTTTATAGTAGCCATAGGGAGGAAAATTCTTGTGGTTTTGTTAGAAACGTTCTTTTGGGACAGATTTCAATATGCTATACCAGCAGCTTTGTGTATTTTAAAATTGAGTGAAAAGTATATTTTGAATATGAAAAATCCTTCTATTCCTTCTAATCTGATCCTTCTATCTAACATTGTAAACATTTAATTTGTTGGTAGTAATAAAAAGAATATTCTGTGATTTTCTTAAGTCTTGACTTAAATCTAATGTTAGAGTGAATACCAATTACTATTAGAATTAAGATACTATTTTTTTTCTTCCATTTCTGTCTTTTTTTGTTTTAAAAAACCCAATCAGATCTGCCACTTCTGAAGTGTTTTTTTTCTTTTTTTTTGTTCTATTCTACAAAGATGATGTGCAATGATACTGAAAATTGTATTTTGGGTAGAACTTTTGCAAGAGAAAACATTCACTTAAATCAAGCCTCCAAAGTGTAAAGATGTGATAAATTGAGTTTAATTTTTGACTCCTGATCTTTTTTTTTCCTGAAAAAAAAATACCATTAAGGCTTCATCTGTTTCCCTCAAATGTATTTTCCAGTTGTAAAATAATTTAACTGGCTTTTTGCTGTGACTCATTGATCGTAAATACTGGCAAAGCAGTTGTATGAAAAATACAGTGCATAGCATCTGTATGTTACATACTGAAGTAAGTTACAGGAAAGGTAACTTCCTTGCGTTATCACTTGTATTAAGTTTCCATGAATGTGAAATCAAGGTGAGTAGCTATTATAGATTAAATTATGCCATTTTTAATTAGAAGAATATGGCAGTGACAATAAAATTTTGTATATAGAGGGCATAATTATTAACACTCTTAGTATTTATCAAATTGCAAATGTCATTGTGTTGAAGCATCTTTGTACATCTCATGGGAAAGCCTGAAATAATTTGAAAAATTAACAGCTTCATCACATTTAATGGATTCTTAAATCCGTATCAGCTTATCAAAAGAAACATTAATTAAAAGTGTAATTGACTAGCCAGCTGTTTCCTGTTTTCTGTCCAGCAGGCTTTATCGAAAACATTACAAAACATGTAAAGCTCTTTAGCTGAGGGAGATGAGAAGTTCGCTCTGCCAAATTCTGCTCAAGCAGGGAAATATAAATGGTAGTTTCTTCAGTGCATGTTGAGTGACCAGTATCTGATGGCATCAACTGTTATATGTGGAGGTGGGCTATGTTGCCAGTTGGCAGAGAAACCTATTTTAAAACATGGCATTGAGGGTCAGCATGCTGCAGCATGGTGTTCCCAGAGGGGAGCACAGCATGACTAAAGCTGAGCGTGTGGTTGCATTTTCCTCCCTGTATGCAAGAAATCCTTTGCTGGCAGTGCTTTTATGTTGAGGGCAGTGCATAGGCACGTACAGAAAATGAGCTCTACCTTGCTGAATTGGCATACTTTAGCAACTTAATGTACAAGTAATTTTCTGCATGAGTAGAATATGATTTGTTCATTAAGTTTGCAGCTTTCATTTCTAAAGTTGGAGATTGTTCTCCCCAGGTACAAGAAGGGGCTCATGGAGCCATTCCGTATTTCAGTTTTCTTTTTCTGTGTTGGTTGGGAGCTGCAAATGTGCCCTTGGTCATGGGTAATCTCAGTTGTTCTTTTGGGCATGCACAGTTAACAGTGGAAATGCAACTAGCCTACTTTTATATTGATACTACACTTTCCATTGGGCCAGTGCAAGACAAATAATGACCAAACTCAGCAGCTGCCTGTGCAGAATGCAGTTACACCCTCCTGGGGATTAACATAGAACTCTCAGGTTTGAAAGAGTTCTTTTAATGTTTGTCTACTGTTTTCAATGTATGGTGGGGTTTTTTTGGTTGGTTTGTGGGTTTTTTGGGTTTTGAATTAATTGTTTATTCTTATATGTGTGTTAATGCATGAGAACTAAATTTCTGTTTGAATTCAAATTACTAAAAGTGAAAATTCCATTTGTCATTAGTGTCCGTGACTCAAATAGCGAAGCCATGTGCAGAGGCAAATTCAGTTTGATTATTTAAGCTTCTGTAGTGCACAGGGGACTTGAACACATTAGGTGCCTCAGATGCTGATCCTGCAAGTGGAGGGGAAAAAAAAAGAAAACACAGTAGACTGATTAGTTACATAATCTATCATATCCTTTTGGATTGAGTCAATTCAAGTGATGTTGTCAGTAGCATGAGAGGAGAATGAAATGTGAACAGCAAATTATGCAAGTCAGAAAGAAAAAAGAGACTTGTGCCACAATCTCGTCTGAAAAATATGGTCAATATCCTGCTCTTTCTGTTGCATATAGACTTTGCCTTTAGAAAAGGGAAGGGCGTATCTTTTCGTACCCTAACTACTGAGTGGTTAAAGTCATCTCTGTGAAAATGTATTAGTAGAATTCCTTAGTTTTTCAATGAGCATCCACTGCTCAGAGCACAGAACTTGAGCTTTTGAGATGTATGGGTAAGATTTCTGTGGATTCAGGTCATGTGAGACTACGATGTGGTCACAAACCAACTTCAGAACCATAATTATTCCAGTGTCAGATCTATATCTGATCTCATTAGTAGCTCTTTGTAAGCAGTATGTTAAGTGTATGCTCATCTTTTGTCTACAGCACAAAGTGCTTACTAGAACTGCTCTGTGAGGCAAGAATGGCAATGCAACCAGTCTGTATATTCTTCTTGTCACTGCAGTCAAGCTGCAACTGGCTTACATTGTGTTGAATAACTTTCACAGTTTCTTAGAATCATTTGCTTCACAAAATCTTGGAAATGTTTGGTTTGGATGGGATTTCTGGAGGTCATTTTGTTTAACCTCTTGCTCAGAGCAGCAGGCAGGCTTCAGTGGCAGGTGAGGTTTCACGCAGTTTTTCCCAACTTGGAAAATCCTCAAAGAATGGAAGTCCCCAGCCTCTGTACCACAGCTGCTTATGTGCTTAATTGGTCTTGTGGGCAAGATTTTTTTCCCCCTGAAGTCCTTGCAGAATTCCAAACAAGTTAGAATCATAGAATGGCCTGGGTTGGGAGGGACTGCCAAAGGTCATCTAGTCCAGCCCTCCCCTCACAGTGTCTCGGTTCTAATTTAAATTTCCAGAGACTCCCAATAAATTTGATAGAACCAATAGCAATTTTATAAGGTGCCCTTCCCTCTTCCCCCTTCTTTCCCAAAAGAAAGGGATTAGATGGAGAGAGAAAGAGAAGTAAGCACACCTAAATAAAGGAATCTCACTCAATTTGGAAGTTAAAAGGAAGGGAAGTTACAAAGGATATAGGGAAGGGGAAAAAAAAGGCAAATACAAAATGTATAAATACAACCCAGTTGTGATGGTGATGGCTTTGTCCACCTCGGGTGACAGCCACATGGTAAAACAGATGGTAATGGTGGTAAGAGTGAGGCAGGGAGTGCAGAGAGAGAGAGTAAAACAGGAAGTCCCCCTGCTTTTATGGGACAGGAAGGGGGAGTGGGCTAACCATCACCTGGTGGTGTTCAGACCCACCCCTGGGGAGTGGTCAAGACCACCTAGGGTCAGGTTCAGGGTTACTCCCTCTGGAGTGTTAACCCTATACACACAGTCAGCAGAGACATCCACAACTGGATCAGGTTGCCCAGAGCCCTGTTGAGCCTCATCATGAATATCTCCAGGGAAAATGGCTCAACCACCTCCCTGGGCAGCCTCTTCCACCAACCTTATAGTAAAGAACTTGTTCCTAACATCCAATTTAAATCTACTTTTCTCTAGTTGGAAGCCATTGCCTTTTGTCCTGTCTCTGCAGGCCTTTGTAAACAGTCTTCTCCGTTTTTCTTGTAGGCCCCCTTCAACTACCAGACGGCTATTAGGTCAGCAGATCCAGAGCAGAGTAAAGTGACAGAATCACCTTTGTCTGCTCGCAGTGCATCTTTTGGTGCAGCTCAGGATGTGATCAATCTGAGCTGCAAGTGAACACTGTCTGCTTATGTCCAGCTTCTTGTCCATCAGCACCTTCAAGGCCTTTCTACAGGGTTGCTTTCTATCTCCTCATCCCCCAGTCTGCATTGATAGCAAGGATTGTTCCAACCCAGGTGCAGAACCCTGCATTTGCTCTTGTTGAACCTCTTGTGGTTCACCTGGGCCCACCTCTCCAGCTTGTCCTGGTCCAACATCACTTTCTGGATGCAACCATCCAGCCAATTCATTATCCACTGAACAGTCCACTCATCAAATCCATATCTCTCTAATTTGGCGAGTAGGATGTTGTGGGGGACTTTATCAAAACCCATACAGAAGTCCAGATAGAGTATCCAGAGGTCATCCGTTATCTGCTGATGTAGTCACTTTATCATACAAAGCCACTAGGTTTGTCAGGCAAGATTTGCCCCTAGTAAAGCCATGGTGACTGTCTTGAGTCACCTCCCTGTCCTCCATGTGCCTTAGCACGGCATCTTGGAGAATTTCTCCCCAGGCACAGAGGTGAGGCTGACAGGTCAGTAGTTTCCAGGGTCTTCTTTTCTACCCTTTTTTAAAAATTGGGATTGTGCTTCCTTTCTTCCAGTCCCCAGGGACTTCACCTGGCTGCCAGGACTTTTCAAATATCATGGAGAGTGGCTTGGTAACTACATAAACTAATTCTCTGCAGGACTCTGGGGTGCATTTCATCAGGTCCTGTGGATTTGTATATCTTCAGGTTGCAGCTTGCAACTGCTTGATTTCTGCCCCCTCCCCCCCCCCTTTCATATTGTGTATCTGACAGGAGTCTTCTCAAGGCTTTTCTAAGGCCTTTTATATACTAAAGAATATATCTGGTTGGAGGAGACCTCAAAGATCATCCAGTCCAACTCTGAAACTAGCACTGAAGGGTCAACACTAAACTATTTCCGTAAGTGCCAGCTCCACACCTCTCTTGAACACCCCCAGGGATGGTGACTCCACCACTGTCCTGGGCAGATTATTCCAATGTTTTAGAACCTTTTTAGTGAAGAAATATTTCCTAATATCCAACCTAAACTTCCCTGGACACAGCTCATAACCTCTAGTCCTGTTGCTGGTCATCAAGGAGAATAGGCTTCCCTCTCCTCTCGCCAGCCTTCCCTTCAGGCAGTTGTAAAAAGCAATAAAGTCTCCTATCAACTGCCTCTTCTTTAGACTGAACAGTCCCAGCGCTCTCAGATTAGATACTGCCTTAGCTTTCTCCATTCCAAGCGTGTTACATTTCCTTAGTCCTCTTTTACTATATGCTTTAGCTCCCTACTTTTCTTAGAAGTCCTCCTGGATTCCCTCAAGTGTGTGAATAGGTGTCTTATACTGAGGCGTAGACTGGACTCAGTACTCCAGATAGGGTCTAGAGGATACCAAGTGAAGTGGAATAATCAGTTCTCTTGATCTCACTGTCCTTGTGCAAGCCAGAATGGCTTAGACTGCACTGCCACAAGAAATGTTTGCCTTTGTAGTACTCCTTTGTAGTACTTAAATTGCTTTATCTTGGTGTGATTCCCTTTTTTGGTTTTTTTTTTTTGGAGCAGAATTCACACCAGTATTCCTTCTTGTTCTACCTGCATGGAAAAAATCATGTCTGAGTGACAAGGATGATTGGGGTCTGACTGTAAAGGAAATAGACAAATGAGCACCAGTTTGTTAGCACTGATACCAGTAGCTGTGAGGCTCTCTGCATCACATTCCTTTTTTATAGCGGAATTATAATTGCTACATTGTGGCCTAAATGTATTATTCCATATATGTCTTGTAGTCCTATTTAATGCTAGTCTGAGATTGGAGTGTTATGTGATATGTGAATAGCATGCCGTTGGTTTTCTTTTCCTCTGCAGACAGGATAAATATATTTCCCCTTTTTTTAACAAGGAATAATATCCAGAGGAATGGCTACTTATTTTGCTGATAATTAATAATAAAAAAATATTATTTAGGAATCATAGAATCATAGAAAGGTTTAGGTTGGAAGGGACCACAAGGATCATCCAGCTCCACCCCCCCGCCATAGGCAGGGACACCTCCTACTAGAGCAGGCTGCTCAAGGCCTCATCCAGCCTGGCTTTAAACACCTCCAGGGAGGAAGCATCCACAACCTCCCTGGGCAACCTGTTCCAGTGCCTTACCACCCTCACTGTAAAGAACTTCCTCCAAACATCCAGTCAGAATCTCCCCTCTTCCAGCTTAAACCCATTCCCCCTCGTCCTAACATTACTAGACCGTGTAAATAGTCCCTCCCCAGCCTTCCTGTAGGCTCCCTTCAAATACTGGAAAGCCACTATAAGGTCTCCTCGAAGCCTTCTCCTCTCCAGGCTGCAGAGCCCCAACTCTCTCAGCCTGTCCTCATAGCAGAGGTGCTCCAGCCCTCTGATCATCTTCGTGGCTCTCCTTTGGACCCGCTCCAGCAGTTCCATGTCCTTCTTGTATTGGGGGCTCCAGAACTGCACACAGTACTCCAGGTGGGGTCTGACGAGAGCAGAGTAAAGGGGGAGAATCACCTCCCTTGCCCTGCTGGCCACACTTCTCTTGATGCAGCCCAGCACTCGGTTGGCTGTCTGGGCTGCATGTGCACACTGCCGGCTCATGTTGAGCTTCTCGTCGACCCAGACCCCCAGGTCCTTCTCCTCAGGGCTGCTCTCCAGCCATTCATCACCCAGCCTGTATCTGTGCCTGGGATTGCACCGACCCAGGTGCAGGACCTTACACTTGGCCTTGTTAAACGTCATGAGGTTGCCCTGGGCCCACCTCTCCAGCCTGTCCAGGTCCCTCTGGATGGCATCCCTGCCCTCCAGCAAGTCAGCTGCGCCACACAGCTTGGTGTCATCTGCAAACTTGCTGAGGGTGCACTCAATTCCTCTGTCCGTATCACTGACAAAGATGTTAAAGAGCACTGGTCCCAGCACTGACCCCTGAGGAACACCACTTGTCACCGGTCGCCAGGTGGACATTGTGCCATTGGTCACCACTCTCTGCATGCGACCATCCAGCCAATTCCTTATCCAGTGAGTGCTCCACCCATCCAGTTTGTGCTTTTCCAGTTTGGTGACCAGGATGTCATGTGGGACAGAGTCGAATGCCTTACTCAGGTCTAGTAACTAGTGCAAAAGTGTCTGGATAGAATGACCCAAATCTTGAAGACATACTTCGGAATTTTCCTCCTTTTTGTTATAAATTGTTGGAATAATGTGGTGTTTTGAGCAAAGACTTCAAAAACAATTGCAGATTTTCTGCCCAGTTGCCAGGTGTAATGACCTGTCAGCATAGTTTGGAAACACAGTAATGTGTATACTTTCCCTTCAGATTTAAAGTGACATGTTACAGGCTGAATTTTGACTTTCTCTTCTTTTGTTCCTTAATTTTTTTTAAGTTGTTCTGTAATCCTACAGGGTCATGTGAAGTCTTCATCTTGAGGATTCAGTGTTTTTGTTTTCTTTGAGAGATTTTTTTTCAGATATGTGTTACTAGTGGACATCTGCCACTTTGAGAACTAGTGAGTTTCTTCTGACTGAACTTGGCTGAGGAACGCCTATGAGAAATGTTAGGCCATTGTTCCTGCTCTAAATTGGCTCTGCACTCCTAGTAAACTGAAAGAAGAAAATCTCTGTTTTCTACTAGTTTATTTAAAGTACCAAGCCTTCTTCAGCTGTGAACACAAACCTATGGGTCAGAGGGCAGAATTAGTTATATGTAGCTAATTTTGACTGCAAGAGTCAGAATATTACTTTCTGTAATGTAGACAAAGCATAGATGGATTCTTCCTGGAGGCCTTTCAGCTCTTCCATTCCCATATGACATCTGTGTGGAAAGTACAACCATCTGCTCCCTGGCCTTCTCCCTCCTTCAGGCTGTCCCTGGGGAACCTCCGCGTTTCTCTAATTCCCTAGTACAGCAGTCCAGCCCAACAAAACAGCCAGACTGTCATCTTATACCAGTTTTGGTTTTCTCTATTGTTACTGTAGGTTTATTGTAGAGATCTCTGAGTTTCCTTTGCAGAAAGCTGAAAACCGAGCAGTGGGCATACAGTGCCTTTACAGAGGACAGGAAGGTGTAGGCGCCTAAAGAGGAGCTAGATGTCATCTTCAGAGCCATTAACATAAATTACTTTAATGCAGTGATGAGTGGAAAATCCAGGTATGGCCTTCCTACTTGCAGAACCAATATACTTAGTGTGGTTTAGCACCCCTAGTAAATTTTCACAGCAATTCTCATGCTGATTAAAGAACAAGATTTGTATTTTTGACAGCTCTTGGCGGGTGAGCTGTGGTAGTAGCGTGAGAGGTTAGTTCAGATTGATTTATAACAGATACGAGGATGGACTCTCTGTTATCATCTCCATTATTTCTTAGATAATCATTGGAAATGATGTTTCATAAACTGACAGTGACTCCCATTCAACTTCCCATTTATGCTGTCTGTGATAATAGAATATACTTTTATCCATCACCTGGGCTAATGCATTATTCGTACTTCAGCCACAACGCTCAGAAGCACCGTGAATTTTCTGTGACTGAAACATTCTACAGTGTTTGGCTTTGATTTGGGATTCTCTTTATTCTTTTGGAGAAATCACTAATTTGAAATCAAGATTCTGTCCAGAAGTATCTTGTATTGTAGACATCTGCTTTTAATTTGTGCTTGTTTTAACCATCTCATCTTGGAAACACTTTGCTTCCTCGGACAAGAGCAATAAGTATTTTTCATATGTGTGTATAGGATCCAGATAACTTGGAATGTTTTGAGGGACAGTCATATTTAAATACATAAAACTCGAAATGCATAAGAGATTTTTTCACAGCATAAGGGAAAAAGACATCATAAAATGGGTGGGAACATTGTTGAGCACTGAGCTAGACTTGATTCAAACTGCATTTGGGCCATTACTTCTGCTGCTAGGGAATATGTGTCTTTGAGTAAGATGTACTCTACTGATATCCCCCCTCATCAGCTTGATCCTAGAATGAGATAATGGTGAGTTTTAGTGACAGTAGGCAGTGATTTGTCAGAGAAGCAATGGTTGTGGCTTCACTGCAAGATCTGGTAGGTAGAAAGCTTTATTCAGAAAAATCAGAAGAGAAACAAAGAGAAATGCTTTGTATTGAAAAGGTTTTGCTGTTAAAAATAGGAAAGTTTCATGTTCCTGTCGCTCAACACAAGTATGATCAGACAATATGTGATTTTACGAAGCGAAGAGCAGTATGTTCGCTTTTGAGAGATGTAGAATACAGTGAAGGGAAGATGTAAAAATCGGGGAGTGTTGTAGAAAAGCTGCCTTTTAGAGTGAGGTAATAGTCCAAAATTCATGTATTTGTACTGCAGTTTCTAAACTGATTTTGCATCAAGGTTGCTTTGTCCACTTTTCCTTCACTTTGCATGTCTGGAACTTTTTATATACTTTTTTAATTTATTTTTTTTATTGACAGTGTCTATAAAGCACTCTTTTTAATATTTCTGGTTATGTAATATGTAATATAGAGGTTCTTTTTTTCAGTCTGTCATGCTATTGTCTGGTGGTGTAGACATTCTTTTACAAATCCTTTTTGGTAGAAAAGCATGATAACTTAGAAGGGCTTCTGAGAGTCGATTATCACTGTATTAGAGGATAATTTAAATTAGTATTAAATGGTTGCTGTAGATCTTCCCCTCAAATATGAAATTACCTAAAATCTTTATATGAGCATATTTAACTGTGTTTTACGGTAGGGCATCATCTTTGTAAAAATAAATAATTCAGAGTGGGCTGTGGCTGGCTTCAGGGGAAGACATATCAAAAGCAGATTAAAATGATGATATAATTCCTGGATTGCATTTCTGCTTTCTTTTCCAGAGAGCTATGTAGATGGCAGTCTTTATTTTGACCCTGACATTGTTTCTCTGAGTGAAACCTCTTTTCCCTAATGACCAGTTTGTTTGGGAACAGCAGTTCTCTTTTTTTTTTTTTTTTTTTCTGGCATGTCATGTGCTGGAAAAATCTTGGCACTCAGCTCCTTGTCATGGTTTCAGTTAGGAGCAGTTAAAACTCTTTGGTTTCTTATGCTGCAGTATTTCCTTCTAGCACGAGGCTGCATTAGCAGATAGATGTGCCGTTGTCCTATGCTTTGTCTGTGGGAGCTCAGGGTGTAGCTCCTGCAGCTGTGGCATCCATCCCACAGCCTTTGCTTTTATGCTACGTTTTAAAATTCACTTTGGTCAGAACTTGGACTTGCTCTTACAACATGCTTCTCATTTTTGTCATCTCCTTTATTATACCAGTGACAGACATTTACACAGTTTGGTGAATCATAGAATAGAACCACAGAATGGTTTATGTTGGAAAGGACCTCAAGGATCATCCAGCTCCAACCCCCCGCCGTAGGCAGGGACACCTCCCACTAGAGCAGGTTGCTCAAGGTTTCATCCAGGCTGGCCTTAAACGCCTCCAGGGAGGAAGCATCCACAACCCTCCTGGACAACCCGTTCCAGTGTTTTACCACCCTCCCTGTAAAGAACTTCCTCCTAACATCCAGTCTAAATCTCCCATCTTCAAGTTTAAACCCATCCCTCCTCGTCCTAACATTACTAGACCTTGTAAATAGTCCCTCCCCAGCCTTCCTGTAGGCTCCCTTCAGATACTGGAAAGCCACTATAGGTGGTCTCCTCGAAGCCTTCTCTTCTCCAGGCTGAGGAGCCCCAATTCTCTCAGCCTGTCCTCATAGCAGAGGTGCTCCAGCCCTCAGAGCATCTTTGTGGCTCTCCTCTGGACTCGCTCCAGCAGTTCCATGTCCTTCTTGTGTTGGGGTCTCCAGAACTGCACACAGTACTCCAGGTGGGTTCTCATGTTGGCATTGATCCTTCTTCAAGTGAAGAGCTGGACAGCTTGACTTCCAAAGCTCTCTCAGTGATTTCTGCAGTTTGAGAGGCAGAAGTCAGGGTTCTGTGCTGCTCACTGTGATCATTCCTGACATTCAAAGTAAAGTTGATAAGCAATGTAAATATGAAAACGTGGAGGTGGAGAGGGCAGAAAGGCCAAGCAGTGAGAGGCACTACGGGATGAGTCTTGTTGCTGACAAACCACAAGAGTGAAATAAAGCTTTGGGCCCTAGGGAGAATTGGAAGAGGACTCTGACACAAGCCTGACACAACAGGCAAAGTCCCTAAAGCTTTCTGGTGGCAAGCTTTTGCCACAGCCTCCCTTAGAATGATCAGAGCTGCTCTATTCATGTCACTATCACTGTCTTTTCACTTTATTGTTACTGAGCCTTTTAGCCACCCTAAACCAATAAAAATGTGGTTTTTTTTTTTTTCCTCAATGTGTGTTTTCCACAACATAGTATGCTCTGAATACCTGGTGTGGGGTCAAAAAAGCTCTGCAGCCACTGGAGGAAGAAGTGGGAATAAGCAGCCATGGACAGGGTGGGAACTGTGGTACCAGGATAGTCAGTACCTACATTGACGTAGGCATGCACAGAACTGCGTCTGCAAAGTAATTGAGACCAGACACAATAAGAGCTTCTGAAGTAGATCAGTATGTATCCTCTTCATAGAAAATATGCTTGTCTAGCTATACATTGTTGTATAACATTTAAGACCCAACTGTCTCCCATAATATCCTTGTAGGTAAGCCTAAGACGCATGGGTTAGGTGAAGTGGATTGAGAACTGGCTGAAGGACAGAACACAGAGGGTTGTGACCTGTGTTTCAGGGTCTAGTTGAAGGCCTGCAGCTAGTGGTGTTCCCTGGGGGAGCAGTGCTGGATCTAGTCTTGTTCAACATTTTCATCAAGGACCTGGATGAAGGCAGAGTGAACTGTCAGCAAGTTTGCTGATAATACAAAAGAGGGGGGAGTGGCTGACACATCAGAAGGCTGTGCTGCAATTCATTGAGAGCTGGGCAGTCTGGAGAGTTGGGCAGAGGTGAACCTCGTGAAGTTTGACGAGGGCAAGTGGTAAGTCTTGCATCTGGAAAGGAATAACCTCACGCACCAGTACAGGCTAGAGATTGACCTGCTGGGAAGTAGATCTGCATAGAAGGACCTGCCAAGCTTAGTGGACAGTAAGTTCATTATGAGCCAGCGATGCACGCTCAAGGCCAAGAAGGGAAATGGTATTCTGGAGTGCCTGAGGAAGAGTGTGACCAGCAGGTCAAAGAAAATTCATCTCCACCTCTGCTCTTCCCTGGTGAGACTGGACCTTGGAATATTGTGTCTAGTTTTGGGCTTCCCAGATCAAGAGGGATAGGGAATTACTGGAGAGAGCCCAACAGAGAGCCATGAAGATGATGAGGGTACTGGAACATCCCTCTTACAAGAAGAGGCTGAGACACCTGTGGCTCTTTAATTTGCTAAAGAGAAGACTGAGAGAGATGTTACATAAATGTACACTCTTACATAAATATATATTTATAAGCATAAAAATATCTAAAGGGTGGGAGTCAAGAGGGTGAGGCTGGGCTCTTTTCAGTAGTGACTAGTAATAGGACACATGAAATAGAACACAGGAGGTTTCACTTGAACTTAAGGAGAAACTTCTTTGATTTGAGGGTGATGGAGCACTGGAACAGGCTGCTCAGAGAGGTTGTGGTCTCGTGGATATATTCCTGTGCAACCTGATCTAGGAATACCTGTGTTAGCAGTGGGAATGAACTAGATGATCTCCAGCAGTCCCTTGTAACCATTGTATGATTCAATGTGAGAAGAAAATACAGATAAATACCCTATCTGTTGCAAGAGAATGCAAATAATTAATGTTTTATTTAATTCTTGTCAAAAACTTGGGCTTCAGTGAAAAGGAAATGATGCATTCTTGAGAGGAAAGAAGAGGGTGAGGAGGTGAGAGGAGTTCAGAACTGGAAAATGATCCTGAAAACACAGTGTGGTGCTTATGAGTTTCATGGCCTGTCAGCGAGGTGCAGAGAAAGAGACCTGCAGAGGAGTCTTCCACATGTGATTTTAGAACAAATAGCATAAATATGGGGTTTCATTCACTTCTGTTGCCTTTATGTTTTTTATCTTTGTAACTACATTGTCTGTTTGGATTTTAGGAATACATATATTTGCTTTTATATTACCTCTCCTTACTCCCACTCCAGGATTAGTGTTGGCTTGAAGCTAAGGAGCAAGCATCAAATCACTCCAGTCCTTCAAAATTCTTCATGTTGGTACATTGGATTGCTCTGGCAGCATGCAGCAGTTTATCATGTTTTTCTGTATCATAAGAAAGCTCTGTGGGTCGTGGTAAGGCCATATTAGTGTAGTATTACTGATGTCTTTTTGGAGAAACATCTAGTGACTATTAGCTAATGAATCTTTTGGCACGCTCCTATGTGCTTGAACCCTGAGTGTTTCAGGGAGTGCAGAATAGCATGCAACTGGAATGAAGCTGTTCTCTGACAGAAAGGCACCACAGTGAAATCATCTTTATAAGAAAACTAAACCAAATTGTGTGCTAATTCTGGTGGAAACTTCCAACCTTACATTTGTATAACTAATGTCAGAAAATTCAGAGTAGAAGTAGTCGCAGGTCAGTGAAACAAGTCCATAAAATATGTCCTCGTGTGGGAGACTTCCATGGTGTGCTGAAAAGAAAGACAAACCACAGAAGTGGCTATCGTGAGTGAATAATTAGATCTATGTCTTCACTCTCTTTGCAATCGCACTTTGATTCAGAAGGAGGTGTTTTCTGTGGTGGGGTGTGGCTGAAGGAGCATTATTTCATTGTTGTTAATGTAGTATGACAGATATTAGGCAAGGTGTTCCTGTATTTTTTGGTGGTAGTGTTGTTGCTTTGGTTGTTTTTTTCTTTTTTTTTGTTTAAAGCCCTGTAAAAAGAAAGATTTTTGCTGACTGGCATTATCCCAAATGGAGAAATCATGGCACCACTGCTGATTCTGGGGATAAACTTCCACTGCTGGTTTATGAAGTTGTCTCTAGCATCTTACTGTCAGGGGCGCAGGGAGAGTTTAACACCACAACTAGCACATAGCAGATTAGTCCAATGTGCTTTCAAGTTTCGTGGCAAGACCAAATCAGAGTGAGCTGCATCCTCCCAGTGTGATGTTCCATATACCATATGCAAAACACAGGGAATTGTTGCTGGAAGCTGTGTTGACTTTTGAAGAGCAGTTGTATGAGCTGACACAGAACCTGCACAAGGCACTGAAGATCAGTTCAAATAGTGCAGTTCATTGGATGTGAGCTGCTCTGTGTTATCATTTTGCAGGTAAACTCTGG
The DNA here is from genome assembly GCA_013400475.1 of Tricholaema leucomelas. Taxonomy (NCBI): domain Eukaryota; kingdom Metazoa; phylum Chordata; class Aves; order Piciformes; family Lybiidae; genus Tricholaema lacrymosa; species Tricholaema leucomelas. Next base: position 82,720 of record WAAF01000851.1, on the reverse strand, counting down.
ATGTCTAATGGAAGTTTAATATTAGAAATTAGAACTCTTGCATATTTATCCCACAGTCTACTTGTACATGTGTTGTTTATTCACAAGTTTACATGATGGAGAGAACTTACATTTTTATAGGTAACTTCTCCACTATGTTTTGAGCTCAGTTTTGGTTTTCTGACATTTTGTAGTCGCCTCAACTTGATACCTTTTTGAAGTTGACTGGAATTGCTCTTTTCTTTATGTCTAAGCGATAGTTAAGTATTGAGTGCTAGCAGAGGCAGTATTAATCTTCATGGAACTTCTTATTTTGTAATGAGTATGTCACATAAATCATGCATATGAAGTTCAGTTAGGGGAGTGTGTGAAATGATAAAAAATAATCTCACCAAAGGCAAGCGTGGCCGTTCTGCCACAATGCCCTGGTTCAGTAATGGCAGCACGTGGTCATCAGCATGCAAACACCAATGTGGTGGACAGCAAAATGGCGTTTATTAACGTGTAGCATGGGATTATATAGGATAGGTAGCAACATCACTTCCTTCTGCTTGCATCACAGACAGGAAAGTATAACAAAGGAATCATAGAGAGATCATAGAGAGCACAGAGAGGAGCCCTAACTTTTGCGTGACAGCACGCCATCTTCCGGTCGCCAGACCCTAACTGCAACAGACAAGCATGGAGGAAGTCACAGGATCACAAGGTGTTAGGGATTGGAAGGACATCTGGAGGTCATCAAGTCCAGCTCACCTGCCAAAGCAGGACCATAATCTAGTGTGGATCACACAAGAATGCGTCCAGATAGGTCTTGAAAGTCTCCAGAGAAGGAGACTCCACAGTCTCTCTGGGGAGCCTGTTGGCAGTGCTCTGTGACCCTCACAGTAAAGAAGTTCTTCCTCATGCTGAGATAGAACTTCCTGTGCTGTAGTTTACATCCCTTACCCCTTGGCCTATCACAAGGTGCAAATGAGAAGAGCCAGTCCCCTCCTTCTTGACACCGAGCCCTCAGGTATTTATTTATAGATTAGATCCTCTCTAAGTCTTCTCTTCACCAGACCAAAAAGCCCCGGGTCCCCTAGTCTCTCCTCATAGAGGGTTTGTTTCAGCCCCTTAATCGTCTTCACAGCCCTAAAAAGTCATGTCCTTCCTGTCTGTGCACAAAATCTCTTCCTTTGCCATTAAAGGAAATTTAATGGATTTGATGAGATTTTGTTTTTCTTGGCAAATCCATACTGGCTATTACACATCTTAATTTTTCTAGGTCCTCGGAGATAGTCTCCTTACTGTTCTTGACCTTTTCTTGTAGGTTTCCAAGAAACATCCATTGTTCAGATAGACAGATGGAAAGAGCCTCAGGAGGATTTATGTCTATTCACAAATGCAATAGCTGCTGGAGCACAACCATGTTTGTATTTTATCCTGTAGTACCTAACTCTCTTCTCACAGAAAGTGTGGAGTGTCATACAGTACCTACAAAACCCTCCGCTCTTAGCTTTTCTGAAAGCCTCTTTGTTCTACTTCTTTGACAGCTTCTGCTTCTGAGTTTCTAAAGCTACAAGAACGTTTCTGTGCTTATAGATCTGGTTGGAGCTTCTTTCATCTGTAGTTCTGCTAAGGTGACTAGAGTCAGGATGTATGTGTTGAGAAATATTGATAGTTTGGATAGTTAAAGGCAAGGAAGGAGCTTTTCCCCAGGTTTATCTGTGTGTGTATGTGTATGGATACATGTACATAAAATATACATATTGTGTATACATATTTATTAATGCATATCGGAGTTGCTTCTAAGCTCTTCAGCCACCTGTATCCTAAATGATGGGTTTGGGTGGGATGTTCGAAAAGCTAGAGGTCTTGCAGGGTAGTGCACTGTGTGTGGTGTATTGGCAGCATACATGCGGTGATAATTCATTGGTTATTACAGCAGCAATGATTTATCTCATTGGTATTCAGAGCAGGTAACTGTACTGCCATTTTTCTTGCAACAATATTGTCTCCATCTCTGTTATCTGAAGGCTGTTCAGAGCAAACGTGGGAAAGTACTTCACTCTGACAGGAGAAGGAAGCTGTTCTTATAAAAATCTATGCACTCAGTGCCAAAAGAACAGTTGCTTGGAAATGTCTTTGAAGCTTTGCCAGAGAAGCTACTGGATCTCCATGCCAAGATTTACCAAAAAAGGAAGCATAGTTCTCCAATTTTCATAGACAAGTTCAAACCTAAAGCCCCTGAACTAGAAGCAGTTGTATAACAAAGATAACACAGTGATGACAAATAAAGCAAATGCAGCTTCTTCTGAGTATGTTAGTAATGGAAGATGACATGGTATGATTGGATTTCTGAAGGGACTAATGCATTCAAGTTACCTTGATGTGCTGGACACTTACAGCATTTTTTCCCTGCCATGACAGACTTGTCTCTCTAGCACAGTGCACTGTGAAAAGTGCAGAGAAATAGCAGTTAGAATAAAGTTTATAGGAAAAGTAAAATAACCATTATTTGACCTTTACAAAATGAGTGGAGTGCTTACTTTAGGTCGTGGAGAGGGACCAGAGAAGGACAGTGAAGCTGGTTGAAGGATCTGGAGAACAAGTATTATGAGAAGCAGCTGAAAGAGATGGGTTTGTTTATTCTGGAGAAAGGGAGGCTGAGGGGAGACTTCATTGCTTTTTACAGCTACTTAAAAGGAGATTGTAGCAAGGTGGGGGTTGACTCTTACCCGTAGTAACAAATGACAGGAGGAGAGGAAATGGCCTCAAGTTGCACCAGGAGAGGTTTTGATTGTATATTAGAAGAAACTTTTTTAATGGAAAAGGTTCTCAAACACTGGAAGAGACTCCCCAGAGAATCCTTGGAGGTGTTTAAAGATGGCAGAGATGTGCTGCTAAGGTACAGCATTTAGCACCAGGCTTGGTAAAGTTAGATAATAGCTGTCATGATCATAAAAATCTTTTCTGACCAAAATGGTTCCATCAGAAATAAAAAACTGTTACTGAATTTTAGGAGTGGAGGAGGTCTTCCTTCCAAAATCAAGTATCATGTATGAACTTGTGCATTGATACATGGAAGTATAGTGAAGTACTGGTGCCTGCAACTCTGCATTTGAATAGCCTTAAGGCAGAATGATCAGGGCAGAATAGAGCAGCATAGGTTGCAATGCCTTAAAATTACACACACACTTTTGTGTATATGATATATCAGTGTAAATGTGTACATTTTAGCATCTTATACTTGATATATTTGTGGATACATTGATTTCACATTCTTAGTTGTGGTTGATGATTATCTCTTCAACTTTCATAGTACCTCTTTTGAGGAAAGACAATTCTGCAACAAATCTCGGTGTTAATGAGCAGGAAATTTTAATATGAGGCACTGCAGGTTAATTCATACTGTAAGCTGACAGTCTGGCACCATGAAACATACCAGTTTGCCTAATACCCAGTTTGGGTGATGGCAGAGGAACTTATGAAGGTAAAAAAGCTTTGAAAAATTGAGGTTTGCCATTGACTGACTCCATCAGCATCATGGGACATGAGGATGGCTTGTTTTCAGAATTACTGGAGGGGATGTCAATCAAATACTGGAGGAGTTGCACAGCAGTTCATTGTAGGTGTTGAAACAAGAATGATGTTTACAAAAGCTGATGGCAAATTGACTTCTGATTTAAATAGGCATTGGTAGCTGGAGAGATGAAGCAACAACATACAATTCTGGCTGTAATCAGAAAAATGGCCTGTGGGAGATTGTCTGGCTAAACAAAGGACAGATAGGAAACCATTCTGCAGAAGATTTTTTGTTTTCATGTATCTTAATAAAAAGTCCTGTGTTTTTCCTTATGGAATAGGTACCTGTAACCTAGCTATTTTACTTTATCTAGAGTATCAGATACATGCTTTCAGAAAGGCATTGTCAGATACTGTTTGATGATACCTTATCTACCATAAAAATATCAAAATATGTGAAGAGCTTTACAGATCACTGAGTTGCCTAATTCTAATTTGATCTATTTCCTACTATCAGTAAAGCTGATGAACAGATATGCAACTGTAAGAGGACACTCAAATTATATTGATTGTAAGAGTGACTTGCCAAAGTTTATGCTAGCAACCTAGATAAATTTGGTTGTGAAGTGAAAGAAAATCACAAATACATTAAAGAAAATGGTAACAATTATTTTTTTATTCATTACTTTAAGGAGGTATGATGTGGATCATGCAGTGTATTATTTCACCTCTACCCCCGAAGCCTCCTGTTTTGCATTGGTTCTGAAAATTAGTTCTGCAGACCATGCTGTGGTCTTGCCTTTTCTGAAGGTGATGTTTATAGGTAAGAAGTAGAAATGGCAAAAGGATTTCTCCAAGTTTGTACTCACACATTGTTAACAAAGAAGCCCTGCTGTCTCGTGGGACTATTTCATAGACTTGTTCAATGCTTACCTTCTTCAGTTCTTACATAGTGTTTTAAAGAGTTTGGTGCTGAAGTTGTATTCTTGCAAAAGGCTGTAGTAAGTACAAGACTAATTTACTGAAAAGGATAAATGTGTTAGAGGAGATTATTGGTGAAGGTTGGAGCAAATGGAAAATGCAAACAACAAAACAGTTGATTGCTGTTGGAGGCTGAAGAACACAGACTAATAGTCTTCTACAGAAATCCATTGGCTTTGAAAATATTTGCTCGTTCTGAGTAAGTTTGGGGCAGAGGGGAATCCCAGAGAGTATAAAGACTGGAAGCTTAATTGAATTAGTCATTTAAAACTAAGGTACTTGAAATAAGCAAGGAATCATGTAGGATGTGCTGAGAAAAGTCAGACCTCTATGACTCTATTAGTCTGACACCTATTACAGGAAAATAACACTAATTTTTCAGAGTTGAGCCTTAGAGGCATATTGGTCGTTTCAGATGGGAATATGAACTGTGTAATGCAGACAACTTGGCTGTTTGTTTGGGTTTTTTTCTTTGAAGTTGTAAAGCCTTGCAAAAGAATATTGATTAGTATCCTTCCTATAATACCTGCACAGTCCCTCTCACTGGCATAATTCCAATGTCCTCGAAGTACTTAATTCGTGTCCCATTGGTGGTATGAGACTGGATACGCTGAAGGCAAGCAGGTTTTATACATGTCTTTTACTGTCAGCTTTCTACTGGCTGCTTCTTCAGTGCTCATTCTGTTTCTGTGTAATTATGCTCAAGCGTTGCAGCAGGGGTGTCTTTTTTCTTATTTTCTTTTTCCTTTTTTCTCAGTTTTCTTTTTTCTTTTTTTTTTAATTTTTTTTTTCCCCTCTTCTTTGCTGAATTAACAGTGTACAAATCAAATTGATAATGCAGCATCCAGTTTTTATTTCAGTGAGCAGTTAGAGAAAACAGCCAGTGCAGAAAGCTTGTGTCTTGTAAATACCAGACATACTCTTCCCTGAGTCAGGTTTTTGCTCCTTGAGTGTACTGCTTGACACTTATGCCCAGGTACTGAGCAACTTCAAGCTCACACACATTGTGACAAATAAAGGTTTTTGCCATGGTCTTGCATAAACAGGCTGTGAAAGCTGAGGTCACAGGCAGCAGGCTAGGTTAATTTCTCATGGATTGCAAAACTGGTTAAAATTCTACACTGCTGTGATTCTCAGCTACATGGTGACATTAGCAAAAGATTGATGGGATGGATCTCATTTAGCTTAATAGCAGAACAAAGGTATGTTTGCCACATTTGCTGGTACTGTTAAAGTGGGAGGAATTGCTGACATGTTGTGAAGACTAAGTTTTCATTGATAACATCTTTTACAACCTGGACTGCAAAAAGACTGAAAGAAATACAGGAAAAGATGTGATAGGTAATGTTGCAAAAAGTTGTATAGCATGAAACAAAGCCTTTAGGGATAAAGGATGATTAAATATGGGAGTAGGTAGCATAGGAGAAATACTTTGTTTAATCATCATAAGTCTTTAAGAGCAGATAAGGGAAGTACTTGTTATGACTGGAAACATACTTACATCTCCTTTGCAGCTATGCTCGGCAACCTTTTGAGCTCTATTTTAGGCTTGCTCGTTGCTGTTTTTGTTTTATTTGTTTGCACTTTCACGATGGAAATAGGAAACATTTTCAGAAAAAAAACCACCAGACTGTTAGAGCTGTTCTGAGCCCATGCAATTAGCTCATGTCTTCATTCTTTAACCATTTGATTTTTAACAGAAACAACACCTTTGTACCCTACTCTAATGTTTTTCATGAAAAGCATGAATACTGAAAGCAAATTATTACTGTCTTTCAGGTTACGTGATGATAGAATTAGGATAGAAAGGATGGAAAACTTCCACTTTGAATACAGCCATGCTTTCCAGCTGATTACTGATTTTTATGCAAAAGAAGTGCCTGATAGTACAGGTATGTCACAGAATCATAAAATGCACTGGTTCAAAGGGGTCGCTCTAGAGGTTGTCTAGTTCAACTGCCTTGCAGTAAGCAGAGACATCCCCAACTAGATCAGGTTGTTCAGAGCCCCATCAAGGTAGACCTTGAATATCTCCAGGGATGGGACCTCCTGCCTGGGCAACTTGTTGCAGTGTTCCACCATTCTCATAGTAAGGATCTTCTTCCTAATGTCTATGTCATTAATAATGTCTCTGAAATATGCATCCTGGTAGGCTTTATGTAGATAAGGAATAAGTTTGGGTGCATCCCATCAAGTCACATGGACTTGCCTATGTCTATTTTATTGTAAGTGTTCCCTGGCTTTATTCTCCTTTGTAAAGGAAAAATCATCATTGCCTCAGAATTTTCCACTGGTTTGAGAGGCCTTGAATTTCCCAAAGTACATGGGACAAGTGAAGACCAAGACAAAGAAGGCATTTTGTTCCTCAGTTTCATGCATGTCCTTTGTCACCAGATCTGCTGTCCCATTCAGCACTGGGTCTACATTTTTCTTTTGTCTTAATTTTGCTACTATTGTACCTGTAGAGTCTCTGAGTGCCCTTCATGAACCTTACTGGTGTTAGCTCTAGATGGACTCTGTTTTTTCCTACCCCTATCCATGCAAGCTCAGACGATTTTTCTGTATTATTGCTGGGTCATCTCACCCTGCTTCCACCTCTCATAGTTCTTTCTTATGTTTGAGCTAATCAGGAGCATCTTGTATATCCATGCAGGCCTTCTGCCACCTTTGCTTAATTTTCTGCGCACTGAGATCTTTTTTGATGTTTGAGGAAGTGAACCTTGAATGTGAATGTTAATTAAATAGAAACTAATACAGGGCTACCATCTCCTTTATCATGTTAAAATTCACACATACAGGAAATTATTCACCATCTAAAATATTCAAGATGCATGTGTGCATTAGCACTCTTAAGAATAAAAGAACAGCTTTTAAAAGCATCTCTGAGAAAACAACTACATAAAGTTTTAAAAACTAGTATTTTAGGTTGAGGTGTCACGGAGTGAATTTTCTTATTGTTACATCTGCAACAGGCCATTGTTTATAAATGCTATCAAATGCAAATTGCTGTCTCACAAATAAAAAAGTCATACAGACCATCTGAGGCAGATAAATCATCAGCACATGTGCTAAGGCCTGTTCACTCCTAACTTGCATAAATGTGCCTCAGTAATGGAGATTCTAGGATTCAGTTCTTAGTTTGTGTGCTTAAAAGTTTCTTATGCTAACAGTTAATTGACATAGTTATGAAGAAATGGGAGTCAAATGTTTGGTGTTTCATGATGGGTTTACATCAATGTTCTGTATTTTTTGGAGCGATAAGTATTAGCTTGGAACATCACTTCAGGTTGGTTTCTAAATAACATGCAGCACTGCGTGTGTATTACTGATTTCTGTTTTATTAAATTGAAAAATAGATTATGCTTCTGCTAAAATACATAAGTAGCAAATAGTGAGTTAACAAGAAAATAACATTATTGGGTTTTGGGGTTGTTCTTTTAGGTCCTCAAAAATTATCTGTAATATTGAGCTTGGATAAGCCTGTTATTTGCTCTCTGTCAGCAGTAATTGCATACCTCAAAGAATTTAATTTGGAGAGGATGCTTTACAGTCCAAGGTAAGTTGCCTTATATAAACTTCCAGTTCAGAACACTAATGCATGTACCAATGCTGTCTTGTAAGTTTAGCAGACAACTTCCCTTCCATGTAATGAACCCACCTGCTAGAGTGATAAACACAGTCTTGTGAAAATTAGAGCTTACATTTAAGCTCCTAATCAGAACTGAAAGAATCAAGTGATTTCTTTTTTTTTTTAAGTGGTGTTTCTTGAAAATGTTTATGAAGTATATTTGTCAAGACATTGCTATGAGTAATGCAGATGAATATGTACTGCTGCCAAGTATTTTTGAAAGTAAAGTACAAAAACTAGATACTAGGGGTAAATTCTAAAGTATGTTGATCAATATTAGCAGGTCTTTCGAGTTGATTGACCTAATTATGAATTACTGAGAAAAGAGACATCCAGCATGTCCTGGCTTTCTAAAAAATACTTTGTGTTGGCTCATTGGTAACCAAGAGTGGAGGTACAGTCATCTAAAAGGCTGTTGATAGATGTCACTGTTTGTGCAGGATACTACAAAAACACACAGTCTTCTCTTCCCTTATGTAATTCCAGCACCTAGGTGTATTAGATATGCTCAAATGAGTACTCAAATTTTGTAACAGGATTGTGCAGGTGGAAGCAAATGAAAATGGAGAGACACAGCTACTCAAGCATCTTTTTATCCTGTCTTGCACAAGTATAAAAGATTGTCATCCCACCTGTCTTAGGTTTGAGGCTTATTGTAAGTGCTTTACAGCTTTATTGTCATGGGTCTTGTGCAAAATTTTCTCATGGTTATCTCACTACTCCTCTGTCCTGTAACTAAACAGGATTTAAAAAAGTAACTCCGGCTGCAAACTGGAAACTTAAAAGTGTCTCGTTAGTTGTAGATCATTCACATGTTGTAGGAGATTCTTAAAGTTTCAAGCTTTATTTTGAGGAGCTCCCTACATTACCATTTTTTAAAATGCAGCTGCAGTAAAAAATTTACTGCAGATGGCAGTTTTAAATTATTTTCAGGTATCCACTAAAATATTTGGAAATTATTTATATCCTTTTTTTATGGATTTTAGAATGCTTTTGCTTCCTTAAGTTGCTGTCCTGGGTTTGGCAAGGATAGAATTATTTTTCTCACAAGAGACTGGGAGGAGTCACGCTCAGAATAACTGGCCAGATCATCCAGTGGAGTATTCGATATCATATTGCCTACTATTAAATACATTTGGTGGCCAAGCAGAAGTAGTAATTCCACAGGCATCACTACTGGGGCCAGTTCTTTTTAATATCTCTGTCAGCGATCTGGAGGGGAGGATTGAGTGCTGCTTCTGTAAGTTTGGAGATGAGACTAAACTGGGAGCGAGTATTGATCTGCTTGAGGGTAGGAAGGTATACAGAGAGATCTGGACAGGCTGGGTTGATGGCCCCAGGTTAATTGTGTGATGTTCAACAAGGCCAAGGTCCAGATCCTTCGCTTGAGTTACAGCAACCCAAGGCAATGTTACAGGTTTGGGGCAGAGTGGCTGGAAAGGTGTCTGCAGAAAGGCCTTGGGGTGCTGGTTGACAGCCACCTGAGCATGAGCCCACAGTATGCACAGGTGGCCAATTAGGCCAGCAGCATCCTGGCCTGTATCAGGAACAGTGTGGCCAGTAGGAACAAGGTGGTGATCTCTGCTCCTGTACTTGGCACTGCTGAGGCCACACTTTGAATAATGGGTTCAGTTTTAGGCCACTCACTCCAGGGAGGATATTGAGGAGCATGTCCAAAGAAAGAAAAAACTGGTGAAAGATCTGGAGAGCAAGACTTAGGAGAAGTGGCTGAGGTGGTTTAGTTTGGAGGAGGCTGAGGGGAGGCCTTACTTCTCTCTACAGCTGAAAGCAGGCTGTACTGAGGTGGGGGCTGGTCACTTCTGCATAGTAGATTTAAATTAGATATTGGAAGAAGCTTACTGAAAGGGTTCTCAAACACTGGAGTAAGCTCTCCAGGGAGGACTTTAAAAGATGTGGAGCTGCTGTATTAAGGGAAGTGATTTAGTACCACACTTTGTAGATAGATAACAACTGAAATTGAAATAATCCAATGATTGTGAGGTTGAGGGTGGGAGAGGGTTGCCACAGTTATATTTTTTTTTTAATTTTTTTTTTTTTTGGTGCCCAGCATAAAATTTGATGTGATTGGGTTTTATATCACTTAGTATATATTACTTCATTAGTATTAGTTTTATTCCTATTGTTCATTCCACCTTTTTTATTGTTCTGTTAAACTCTCCTTACCACAAGGCAGGTGGGTTTGTATTTCTCCTCCAGTGTTTTCTTCTGATTCCAGCAGGGGTGGAGGGCAATGTGAAAGCAGCTGTGTGGGACTCAGCTGCTGGATGAGTCTAAACCATGACAATGTTTGCTGGGCTTTTAGGCCTAATGGCTAAAGAATCTTGACATCCTCTAAAACAAGGATCAGTGCTGGGCCCAGTCCTGTTCAGCATCTTTACTGATGATCAGGACGATTGAGTCCAGCATCAGTAAGTTTGCAGATGACACCAAGCTAGGAGGAGGTGTGGCTCTGCTGGAAGGTAGGAGCCCTGCAGAGGGACCTAGACATGCTGGATGGGTGGGCAGAGGCCAAGGGAATGAGATTTAACAAGGCCAAGTGCAGGGTTCTACACTTTGGCCACAATAACCCCAAGCAGTGCTACAGGCTGGGGACAGAGTGGCTGG
>WAAF01000851.1:0-71774 GCA_013400475.1 Tricholaema leucomelas | reverse complement strand
TGGATAGGGCTGGGTGATAGGTTGGTGTGGATGATCTTGGAAGTCTCTTCCAACCTGGTTGATTCTATGATCTACTTTGCCTCATCCAAAGAGTGCACTAATCTGTAGATCTGTGGTGTCCCCACGTGGTTGGCTCCTTTGTTTTTGTTGAGTTTCAGTTGTGTGGGGTTTGTTGTTGTGTTGTTTTTTTTTTAATGCTTGAGTGGCCAGAAAAAATCTTGTGAGACTTTCTGAAGAAGAAAGTGTACTCCAAGGAAGTGCCATTCCATTGTAACAGTTGTAGATTACTGTTGTCACAGTACCTTATATGCAGTCAGACATAACATGAATGTTCTTTCATAGAGTCTTTTAGGCTGGAAAAAAACTTTAAGATTATTTGGGCCAACCATAAACCTAACACTGCTATGTAGGCCTTCTAGTTGTTTAGCTTTGGGGGGAATATAAGCCTATGGGCAAGTATCAGTGCTCTGGGATATAGTTGATGGGGGAAATAGAGTATACATCTCTTACACAGAAGTAATGGATTAGCGGAGTAGAAACATCATTATGTGAAGGCTTCTGTAGTAAGCAGTCACATTTGTAATAGCTGCATCTTGAAATGAAGTGTAATTACATGCTGGGAAGGAAAATCACTAAATCTTAGGCTTCACATTTGCCTATTCGGGGTTGTTTTGATGGACATTATGTGAATATGTAAGTATCTGAGTGGAAGGCAGTGAACTATTTGGAATAGTGTTGATAAGCTATGTAGAAATAAAATACATTCCTAGAGATAACTTTGTTCCTGTGCTCAGAAGGTTGTATTTATATCTGAAACTTTTACTGCTTTGGCTACCTGATACTGAATTTTACTTGATGATTTTAGTATTTCTTGTGCATTGAAATAGTGAGACAAATGCTGAGGTAAACTCAACTTCATTGTTTTTCATAATGGCAGTGAAATAATACCTAAATACTGAAAAGTGAAAGCTTGATAAGCATGCCAGGCTCATGCGTCTTCTGTGATTCCTCAGAAAATAGAGAAATACTTGCAGTGCACTGTGAAGCAATTAAAAATTCCTAGAGAATTCAGGTCACTGAGCATATACTGATGAATCAGTGAGCATGGAGTCAGAGTTGTGAGGTAGTTTTCAGTTCATTAATGTAGGTGACACAAATCTGATTGAAAAATACCTATGTGATAGGAAGGATGAAAAAAAAAAAATCCTTACACTTCTGTACCACCTTCTCCCAGCTAAAAAAGATTTCAGCTCCGTGCAATATTGTGTCATGAAATATTGCTTCAGTGATGAGGGATCTGCCTTAGTGGAGAGGAAGCAAGTTTTATTTTAACATTTACGTCAAGCTTTCATATTTACTTCTAATAGCCTAAATAATGCACAATATTAAAAAAAAAAATCTACCACAGCAGGACTCTAGTATATGAGTAGACTTCATTTAGAGTTCTAGCAGCAAGTAAAAATAGATTTAACAATTTTGAGATCATTGTTTTCTAATACCGTTATCTACTGAGAGTTTTATTGAACAGGAAGTTGGTACACATCTAGGAGAGGTCTCCAAATTCAAGTGCATACACAGTTTTGCTTGAAAAAAAACCTATCATTTGCGTAGCAGTTGCTGTGAAAATGTGTCTTAGTGTGTTTTAATTTTACCTACATATTTTCTAGCGTATTGGAGATGAAAGAGTGAGACAGTAATCCATAGATTTTGAACAGGGATAGATGAACTTCCAGAAACGCAGGGAATGAAAGAGCCAGGTGTCTTTCTATAAGGAGAGTAGCTTTAGGAATGGAGAACTACCAGCAGTGAAGGTAAAATACAGAGACAGAAGTGAGAGAGGAGAGTTAAAGTGGCTTTGAGAGAAGAAAGGAAGAATTCAAGGAAAGAAACATTTGATTGCACTTTATAGTAGCGGTGGAAGGGAGTTGTCAAGGTGAAATTAAGAGAAAAGTTGAAATGCAAGTTCTTCAGCTTACCATCTTTGATTTTTCATGGGAAATGGAACTAGGAATTGAAGGAATGGTGTTCATAAGGCTTTCTTATCTCTTGGATGCCAACGATGTTGGAAACACCATGGATGCAAGATGATGCATGGGCTTATTTACTCACTGTAAGAAAAAGATCACTGAAAGTGTTTCATAAGGTTTCTAGTGGGAGATGCCCCTGATTATGCCAGGGGGTTGGAACTAGATGATCTTTAGATCCCTTCCAAACCTAACCATTCTATGATTCTCTGAAAGTTAGCTCAGGAGCCTGAGACACTGAATAAAAGAAAGGCATGGTTTTCAGACACTAAGAAGAGGTGCTTAGCAAAGGATTTGCTATCTCTTTTGAGACCACAGAAGAAAGGCAGCAGGTGTGATGTCTTGCAGCCTGGACATTTGAAGCTTGTAGAGTGTTGAGGCTGTGTGCAAGGAAAAATAGCCTGAGTGATGGCAAACATTTGAGTGGAACAAGGTTGGAGGCTTGCTTCTTGTGGTGAGTTTGGTGGAGAAAAGGAATACTAATTCAGGATTAAAATGAGGGAGGTAGTTTTTGTTTCTCTTAATCTGTCCCACCTAATTTCTGTTCTTGTCCCTTGTTTTGTATTTATCAATTTTATTTTGTATATATGTGTTTGTGTGTCACTTGTATAGCCAGAACTTTCTGGACTCCTATAGTATCTAGATCAGAAGTTCTATCCCTGTGGCAATATTCACTAGTTTATTTAAAGCTGGTTAATTACATACAAAACATACTCTGGGCCTGGTATCCTTTGCTACTTAGACTGTTGTCAATGTCTCTCACACCCAAAGAAATCTGATGCTTCTGAGAAATAGAGAGACTTGATTTTACACCTTAAAGGTGAGCAGGGATTCTTGCAACTGCTGTCTAAATATATAGGTTTGTTCTGTGTTTATTCACCCTTAAAAATCTAAAAGACGTGGTCTCTAGAGGACTGTGAAAGCTAATTGAGCAAAGAAAATGTGCTGCTTAGTATGCTTTCAACACAGTGCCTTGTAGCTTTGCTGGGAAGTTTTTACAGATTGACAGAATTAAAATGGTTGACAACTACTGGTCTGAATAATGTGCATTCACTGAGACTGGGTTACTGAGTATGAAATTATGTATTCGATCTGCTGAGGAGAAATGAGTAAAGCATAAAAAGTGTCCTTCACTGCAAGCTTGTCAGGAGGCAGAATGGCCAAGAAGATTCAATTTCACAGGTAACACACAGAATTTAAAGTCTGAGGATGTAGTTTATAATCCTAAATCAACTGTACTAACCCTTTAACACTCACCACAAGTGTGTTTCAACTCTGAAAAGTCAGTTTATCAATAGGAACCTCTTTCTCATGAGTATTCCCTTAAAGTTTCCTAAACCTTATGAGAAGCCTTGTGTTTATTTTTTCCCTCTTTTCGTTTTTCTCAACCCAGATTACATCATCCTGCCTTGCATTGTTCCTGTGTTTGCCAGCTCACTCCATTGTGTGTTTTGTGTCGAAGTATTCAAAACAGTCGCAAGTCTGTTCCTTGAAACTTGGGTCACACTGTCAGCTGCAGAAGGCATTTTGGCATTATGATCCAGTTGAAGTGATTTTGATGGGTCATTTTTACTGATGCAGGAGATTGTTGATTGCAGTACATTAACATTTCTCACAAGGAATTTGTGACATCTTCCTGTAAAATCAGCAGCAATTTAATATTTGTTTACAGCTTTTTTTCTTATGCTGTTTGTTCCCTACAAAGAATCTGTCTTTGTTCACATTTATATCAAGTTCTCATCCCAAACTGAAGGGAGATGAGGAGGTGGAAGTAAAACATGTTCCATGCTGTGACATTTGGAATTGTTGGTTGGGCATGTACTGCAGCTGATCTTGGCTGTTACTAATACACTCTAAGCGCTCCATTACCAAGGTTAATAGTAGCATGGAGTAACTCAGATAAAGCAAACACCTGGATAGTATAAACACACATAATGTATGCAGTGAGAGGAACTTTAGCTTATCGAGTTCTGAAAGAAGAGTAAATATAGTCAGCAGTGGAGCACAGTTAGTTGTCTTTAAGTACTCCTTATTACCAATACTCCTTAATTTGTTGTGAACAGAGTATACTCTCTGCTAAGTGTTCTGAAGTCAAGTTAAGTGGGGAAACAACACTAGAAACAGTAAATCTGCAGTCTTGAAACTTATGTATAGGTGAATGAGGGATGATAGATAGGAATAGCCTAAAGCATCCTATTCATTTTTGGGCAGCGTTAAGAGATCACAGGCTCAAGTAGTGGCAAGCTGAAATGCAGCAAAAGCAAAACTACAGTTTAGGTAAGTCCTAGGTGCAGAAGAGGTGATTTTGGAAGAGTGGGTGGAATTTGTTGTTGATCACAGGGATTCGAAGCCAAGCAGAAATCATTCGTATGTAAATTTTGCTAGCATCAGCAGTTGTGACTGAAGGTGATACAAGGAAGCATTGTGTTGTTGCTTTATGTTGTGTATGTTGGATAATACTGCTGCTTTTGCTTCTGTGGTGGCAAGTAGACAACTTGTTAGTTGTTGGGGTAGCACACTAATGACTATAGGTACAGTTGTGAGTTGGCTCACTGGAAGCTGGCCAGTGTGGTGCCTATCGACAAGAAGAGTCAGAAGTATGACCCAGGAAATTACAGCCCTATCAGCCTGACCTCAATGCCATGCATGACAGTGAAGCAGATCATCCTGAGAGCAATCACAGAGCATCTACAGTATGGCCGGGGGATCAGACCCTAGCCAGCATGGATTTAGGAGGGGCAGGTCTTGCTTCACCAACTTGATCTCTTTCTATGACCAGGTGACCTGTCTGGTGGATGTGGGGAAGGCTGTAGATGTAGTCTACCTGGACTTCAGCAAGGCCTTTGACACTGTCTGCCATAGCAAACTCCTGGGCAAGCTGGCAGCCCTTGACTTGAACAGGAGCACTCTGTGCTGGGTTAAGAACTGGCTGGAGAGCTGGGCCCAGAGAGTGGTGGTGAATGGTGCCACATCCAGTTGGCAGTCAGCTACTAGTGGTGTGCCTCAGGGATCAGTGCTGGGCCCAGTCCTGTTTAATATCTTTGTAGATGATCTGCATGAAGGGACTGAGTCCAGCATCAGTAAGTTTGCAGACAACAAGAAGTTGGGAGCATGTGTCAATGTGTTAGAGGGCAGGAGGGCTCTGCTGAGGGACCTGGACAGCCTGGATGGGGAGGCACAGTCCAGTGCCATGAGTTATAACAAGGCCAAGTACTGGGTTCTGCACTTTGGCCACACCAAACACATGCAGTGCTAGAGTCTGTCTGGAGAGAGTGGCTGGAGACCAGCCAGGCAGAAAGGGACCTGGGGATAGTGGCTGACAATCGACTGAACATGAGCCAGCAGTGTGCCCAGGTGGCCAAGTGCCAGTGGCATCCTGGCCTGTATTAGTACCTTGAGTACTGTGTCCAGTTCTGGGCCCCTCAGTTTAAGAAAGATGGTGAGGTGCTGGAACATGTCCAGAGAAGGTCAGCAAGGTTAGTGAGGGGGATGGAACACAGCCCTACCAGGAGAGGATGATGGAGCTGGGGTTATTCAGCCTGGAGAAGAGGAGGCTCAGGGGAGATCTCATTGCTGCCTACAACTACCTGAAAGGAGGTTGTGTAGCCAGGTGGGGGTTGGTCTCTTTTCCTACAGCAGTCAGTGACCGAACAAGGAGACACAGTCTCAGACTGCACCAGTGGAGGTTTAGAGTGGACATTAAGAAGAAATTCTTCACAGAAAGAGTGGTTTAGCTTTGTAATGGGCTGCCCGGGGAGGTTCTGGAGTCACCACCCCTGGAGGTGTTTAATAGGAGTCTGGATGAGGCACTTAGTGTCATGGTTTAGTTAATTAGAAAGGTTAGGTGATAAGTTGGACTCAGTGATTCTAGAGGTCTTTTCCAACCTGGTTGATTCTGTGATTCTGGCTGTACTAACAAATTATCACTGAGCTTCGTGAGGGAACTTGATTGATTTAGTGTGCTTCTTTAGGGGAAAAAATGTGGGAAATACTTCTAATTTGACCCATTTGTTAGGTACAAACTTGATAGCAGGCTCAAACACCAACATACAATATAAGTATATACTGTTGGCCTCTCAGTATTTCATGCTTCTGAAAGTCTCAGTGCTGGTTTTTTTTTTAGTAAAGCAACAGTGCAGCTGCTCGCACCTAATAGTAAAGTTTGTGCATTTGAGTTCTGCCAGGGAGTTTAAAATCCAGTGCACCGATAAAAATTTTGTGAGAAGTCAAGAAAGCAGTTTTAACTGCTACCCAGGAAGTCGTTCTGTTTAGTCTAAAAAAAAATAGTGTCCTAGATTTTGTGCAAAGGGCAGTCAGCAGAATGATTAACCTAGACAATCATGACTTGATTTGTCAGAAGCATTTAGTGAAGATCTTTCACTTCATTTCACAGTCCTGACTAGCACATGTAGATGTCCGAGACTGAAATAATTTTCATATCTAACATGATTGTAAATCTAATGCAATTATTAATGTTGATTCTGAATGAACACTGCCTTTGAGTTGATATCATCCAGTTCTCTTGGGAAGTGTAAAATAATCAAGTAATTAGGTCATGGCTACTTAATATTAAAAATAAAATGATGTGGTTTTAGTATGCCCTATTTTTATTTTCTTCAATAATTGCACTAAAAGTCTGTTTAAATTTGTGGTAGTAGTAAAAAAAAAAGAGGAAATGTATTTTAATATGTTCTGATGATGACTTGTGTTAAAAGTCTGTTCCATTCTTGAAGTATTAATTCTTAGGTAGCAAGAGAGTTCGATTTTATTCTAATCATTGTCAGTCTCTGTAGGAAGCTGGGAAGCGAGTAGTAGATATTATTTTACCAAGCAGCAAATGGAAATAAGTTGTTAGTCTTCAGATATTTTTATTTGAGTAGATTTTAATTTCTTGATTAAAAAAAAAAAATCACCCCAAAACTGATGAATTCTCTCATTTGAGAAACTTGACAATACTTCACCATTATGTCTGCACCTAATTTCAAATATAACATATGAAATTTCTTTCCCCAGCAGTTTCAAACAGTTGTCAAATGAAGCTGAGTACATGAGAATTAATGGGGCAACAATGAAAAATCTGGAAATTTTACAGAATCAGGTAAGGACAAGTGTAGTTGTTTTTGGTAAATACTGAGATTTTCACAGCTGTTTGGCCTACTTCTCCCAGTGAAGTTAGCTAGGTTGGTTTGCAGATCTTACCCAGAAAGTTTACTCCTAGCAGGATTATTTTTTTTCATAGGCATGGCTTTTAGAATGTGTTAGGACCCTTACTGCAGTTGGATGAAGAACTTTCCTAATTGCAGTCAAGTAATATGACTACAGTGAGGTTTGGTTTTTTTCTTTTGGGTTACTGTACAAACCTTTGTGGACTTAATTTAACTTGTTTACTTTATTCTGGTCATTTTTCAAAAAGAAAAACATGCTTATGTATCTTGTGACAGCTGGAGGTCATTTATGTAAGGCGTTGCTGCTGAACAAGAGTGGTAAATGAACATGCAGTTGCTATATCCTGAAACCTGAACAGAAAGTTGAAGAGGCATGATGAAGATCCTTTCACTACTTCATTGACTGTTCAGTTAAAAATGACGATATTATTATTGTCATTTTAGACTGATACGAAAAAAAGGGGAAGTTTGCTCTGGGTCTTGGATCATACTAAAACTTCATTTGGACGTCGAAGATTGAAGAAATGGGTAACCCAGCCTCTCATGAAATCCAGGTGAGGTAGCTCTTTAACTTGGACTAAATCTGTGTTTTATAATTATGATATGAAGTATGCCACATATATCTATTTTCCTGAAGGCCTGAGATCCATAGTAGAGTTGGCAGAGGAAATGATGTGAGAAAGATGTAGATGTTATATGTTTATATATGTTCAAAAGAGTTAAACTGCTCTGTTTGGTCTCAGAACATCTAAGTAGTTCAGACTAGTTAGTTTGAAACAGATAAAAAAATCCTGTGCAGAAAACAGATTGGGTGCCATCATCTTTTTTTAGACAATGAGTAAGGATTACCTGCTATTGGAGGAGGTTTTATTCCTAAACTTGCCAATTAATGTTTGATGTCTTTCTTGTTTCGCATGACTTTGCACTCTTAATCCATTCAATTTGTTCTAAAGTAGCTGTGGATGTTTCTTTTATCCCTGTGTACAGTGTATAGCATATGAAAGTATTTATTGTTACTAGTTTTGAAATGGGATGATTATGTAGTCACTTGAGCTATGCTTTTTTAATTAATGCTTTAGAAATGCTTTATTTTGTAACATCACCATGCGTATTTTTACTTGTCTCTATATCAAAATGGACTCCATTTTTTTATTTTTATCTTTTCAGGCTTTTTGTATCTGAATAGGATGCAATAATTATCAGCATTGATTCCATGTAGTGTTTTTTGCCTACGCTTTAATGTTTTGAATCTATTTCTTTGAATGCACATTCCTGAAGCACTGGCAATGTAGGGTCTACTCAGTCATCACTTTGTTCACTTCAGCTTTTTAGAGCAAATACTTTTGGTTTTGTTATCTAAAATAATTTTTCCCTCTGTTTCTGTAAATATATTAAACAGTATTGTTTTTTATTAATATTGTGATATGCCAATGTTAATTTGGAATATTAGAAACCTTTTTAGTTTGTAGAGGCCATACTGGTTAGACTGTTTCACACGACAATTTCTAGCAAGGATTTAATAATTTAATTTTCTTGAAAATATTTTTATTCTGATGATGGCTTTAATACATGTTTTACTTTAAAAAAAGGGGGTTGATGTAACCATCCTAAATAATATTAGACTTTGTAGAAGTTGATTATATTTTTGGTGTTTACCTTAAACGCATATAGGTAGAATTTCTGGGCTGCCTTATGGTAATAAATTGAAATAAATCAGTTTATTTCCTTTCCTGTCCTTGAAGCATCTTACGTCTTTCTGAGAATTGTTTGTGAAGCTGTCAGCGGGGGGAGCCAGAACACAGGTTCTCGTCGTCTGCTGTATGGCAGCGCAGAGGATGGGGACCTGAGAAGTGCCTCTAACTATCTCTCTTCCAGATGCTTGCGTATGTGTTGCAGAAGGTGACATGTCATTCAATAGTAAAATAGAGTTCTTATCCAGACACAGGCAGAGAAATGGCTTGCCTGAGGACTTCAGACCTCCTTTCTTAACCAGTGATTTCAGTTTGATATTCTCCCTGATCTCAATGCTATGCCAGCTTTAAAAGTTTGCAGTTTTGGTTTCTTTGCTTTCTGCTCTGCTCTTTCTTACTTCTAGAGAGTGATACTTAACTTTTTAAACCTCCTTTCTCAGTATGGAAGGATGTTCCATGGTTGGAGATGATAGTGACTCTCAGTTGAAGCTGTAAAAGCTATTTTATTTCTTTCTGTTTCTCCCATATTGACTGTTTAAGTTGTAGTTCCACATACTTAGTACTGCTGAACATATGATGCACTTTTTCCAGTAGTGCACATAAATGCACTTAGAGAACATTCTGTAATTGTAATTCACCTGCGCCTTCTGGAGTGACATTTTCAGAGGAAGTAAGATTTCTGTACTGTATCTTTTCCAGTCAGTGGGTAGGTGCTTTTACCTTGGTGTGTCAAAAAGTGAGATGGTGTAATTATGCCTTATAGTTGAAAATTACTTGGGATGATGACTAAATTTCCAGGAGAGAAATCATACGCAGGGTTGAATAGAGGAAGAATGTGTACATAGAGCTCACTTGGGCAAACTTGAAGATAACAATTAGATCATTGGTGATGCAGTACATTTAGAGACTTATAAGAAGAGGTTTTAAGCATTAGACCCATGCAGTATCAGAAGAAAAGGAGGCTTAACTAAGGGAGTTGTAACATACTCACATCAGTATAAAGAGATGATGAGATAATGTATAGGTCATTGAGGAATGAGTTTTTGAGGAGGAATTAGGAAAAATTACTTGGTTTTGTAACAGTTGCATCTTTATTTTTTTGAGTAAAGGAACTGTTAGCTCACCTTTCCTACTTGCCTACTCGCTCAGCTTTTATAAGAGGAGTGGAGAGGAAAGGAAATAGAAAGATAAGTTGGTTGGAACATTTAAACTGAATGAAATCTGCTGTTTCCTTGTCAGGCAGTGGAGTTTCAGTAGGAAGAGTGGTAGAGCTGTATTATATCCTGCTCAACATCAAAAGGGCCGAGGACAAGTCTCAGGATGTAGTATGGTGTGCTATTTGTGGGTTTTGTACATGTGCAGCACTGAAAAATAATTTCTTAATGCAAAATTAATCTCACAGCCTTTGAAGTTGATGTGAAACAGTCACTGTATTTTCAGTAGCCACAGGAAGACCAGAAAGATAAGCTTAACATAGGCCTGGTTAGGCAAACTCAGATCTGCAGGGAAGTTGCTGCCCTGCACATGGGCGATCTGAAGCCTCACATCTGCAATATGTGTCTTTGCTTGTCTGTTGTATCTGTGGTTACTCCCTACCATCCTCATCTTTGCATCTTCCATTCCTGTTCCTGCATTGAACAAAAACTGTCCTTCTCCTCACTGAGTATTAATTTGTGTCTGTGCCTTGCTCAGCTCTTGATTCTAGTATCCTTGTAGAGAATTTTTTTTTGAGACTGAACAAACACCTTCCTTGACCTCATCAAGGTTGGCTGGAATGGAACAACGATTTTTAAACTGCAAAAGGCAGATAAGCTGCACAATTATATAGACATTTACTATTTCTGTACTAGATTAGGCCGTAAAGCCAATAAAGCTTGTCATATGAGCAATCTATAGTCTGTAGGGGAATATTTGTAAAGCTCCATTTCAGTGCAGAGAACTCTGTGGCCCATGTGTGTGGAAGGCATCATGTAAGAGACATTATTTATGCCTGCCCTTCCCCCCAGCTCCAGTTTATTCCTGGAGAAATAGGATACCTTTTAAATGTCAGTGGGTGGATATGATGAAATACTGTTTCTAGTACTGTAGCCAGGGAGAGGATAGAGACTTTGCTATCTAAATGGAAGTAACGTGGAAAATGTTCACTTCTGTTGCAAAATTGTTTAGTTTACGAGTTAGAAGAGTATCTCGTGGAAAATTTTAAAAGCTGAGGTTGTGGTAGTTGCATAACTTAAAGTAATAAAATGTTTGAGGGGGTGCGTGTCGTGAACATCTACTGGTTTTTGAGGCTGTTCATAATTTGAAATAGCTTAAACAGCCACAAGTACCTATATCTTTAATATTGTGTTGACTGTCTTAAATTTTTTTTAAATATATGATGTGCAGAAGCTAATGTAATGAGATTTAGTAAAAGAATTGTGGCGAGCAGAATGCCCTAAATGGAAAGTTCTGAAGCTATGCAATTTCCAGCATAGGAAGCTTGCTTAAGGCCTTGGGGTGAGTAGGCTTTGAGCATGTCAATGCCTGTTGAAAGAGAAAAAAACCCAAAGCAAACCAGCCAACAGAAAAACCCAACAACAACAAAAAACAACAAATGAACAAAAAACATCCTTTCTCCCACGCACACAACTTCACATTTGTGATTTGGAGTGCATGTGTCAGTTCTGGTGTACTGCAAGCAGCACGTTGTTTGGTCTACTGGAGTAAATACAAAGCAGAAAATTAAAGCCTCCAATATAACATAGAGTTCCACAGAAGGAGTGATAATCTGAAGTTTCATCAATGTCTTGGGCCTCTAATGTAACAGAGAACTTGCAAGAAAAAAATGCACAGTGCACATCTCACATGGAGGTTCAAGGTCACTCTTCTCACTTTATGAAGGCTCTGAGCCTGTGTCAAGACATAGCCAGCATATGGATCTAGGCTTTCTCAGTACTCCGAGTGCTATCTCTGCTGCTATTTCTGATGTCAGAGTGGTGGAGAAATGCTTAGAACAGACCATTAGTAGAAGTTCAGAAGCATAGAATTATTTAGCTAAAAAGCATTCCAGACCACATCAAACCATGATGATTAAGGTGCTGCAAGGGTTGCCAGGAGATTAAACACTGAAAGTCTTATTAGGATGAACTTGCCTTTTTGGCTCCAGATTCACCCCAACCTATTGATGTATTTCAACATTGTTATGGTATGGATCACATTTTTTGCCTCCAAGGCACAGTGTTTGGCAGAAATGAGTATGGGACAACAGTGGTTGGAACACTATGCTTCCTTGCTTGCATCTGTTTATGGTCAGTTTATACCAACTTGATCTTTTTCTAGTTAAATCTGATATTTAAATCTAATAGAAAGAGAGAAGTTTTATATGTTTGGAGACTTGCCAAAAGCATTGTAACCTTTGCTTTGCTGGCTGAAAAATGAATTTTTTTATTACCCATTACAAATATGTTTCCCACCTTGAATTTTTTTTCTTTCTGAGAGCCTAGTAGCCTTTGCGACTCATTTGTTCTAGTTCTGGATTAGAGGATGCTTTTACTGAGGCCTTGTAGATTATTATTATTAAAAATATACCTCAGAGTGTTACTACAATGCTGTAGGCAGTTCCTTAATCTACAACTAAAGAAGAGAAAATGTATAATTTAATATTACTAATGCATTGTGACTTTTGTTTTGAGGATGTGTTCTGTAGAACTGGGAAAAGGGCAGTCCCTTTATAGTGATGTTGGCAACAACACATCTTCCCTAACATAAAAATAGCATATTCTAAATCATATAACTTAGAATGTATTGAGCACTGTTTTATTTATATTTCTATACACAAAGTACAGACCTAAAGGAAAGTGTTTCAAGTTCGACTTTGTGCTAGTTCCCATAACTGAGATACCTGGGCAGTAAAACGAATTACCTGAAGGTCTTTAACTCTGAATTAAGAAGGGCAGAAAGGAAGATCCAGGAAACTAATAGAAAGATTGTCTAGTACAGGCCTGCTGCCAGAGCAGGATCACCTAGAGCAGATCACACTGGAACACTTTCAGATAGTGCTTGAATATCTCCCAGAGAGGGGGACTCCACAACTGCCCTGGGCAGCTTGTTGCAGTGCTCTGTCACCCTCAACCTACTAACTATACACCTTCTAATACACCCAAAAATGGCATTGTCCTTCCTGGCCACAAGAGCATGCTGCTGGCTCATGGCTATCCTTCCATCCACCAGGACTCCCAAGTCCTTCTCCCCTTCACTGCTTTCCAGTATGTCAGTCCCCAACCCAACCTATACTGATACATGGGATTGTTCTTTCCCAGGTGCCGGACTATCCATTTGCCCCTGTTGAACCTAATTAAGTTTCTCCCTGCCCAACTCTCCAGCCTGTCTAAATCTCTCTGAATGGCAGCACAACTCTCTGGTGTGTTGTGTCAGCCACTCCACCCAGATTGGTGTTGACATCAAACTTGCTAACAGTGTACTCCACGCCCTCATGGTAAGGACAACCTTCAGTTTTTATGGGTAAGGACAACCTCCAATGCTTATTAGATGGAGAGGGGAATATAGTGACAAAGGATGAGGAAATGGTAGAGGTGCTTAACACCTTCTGTGCCTCAATCTTCAGTAGTGGGACAGGTTGTCTCCAGGACAGCTGGCCTCCTGAGCTGACAGATGGAGCCAGGGACCAGTATAGTCCGCCTGTAATTCAGGGAGGAGAAGGGACCTGCTGAGTCACTTGTATCCTCACAAATCTATGGGACCAGATAATCCATCCTAGGTTGCTGAGAGAGCTGTCAGATGAGCTGGCCAAGCCACCCTCCATCATTTATCAACAGTCCTGGCTCACTGGAGAGGTCCCAGAAGACTGGAAGCTGGCCAATGTGATGCCCATCCACAAGAAGGGCTGGAAGGCGGAACCAGAAAACTACAGAGCTGTCAGCCTGATGTCAGTTCCAGGCAAGGTCATGGAACAGGTCATCTTGAGTGCCATCACAAAGCAGCTATGTGATCAGGCCCGGACAGCACGAGTTTAGGAAGGGCAGGTCCTGTCTCACCAACCTGATCTCCTTTTATGATCAGGATACCCACTTGATGAATGTGGGGCAGGCTGTGGATGTAGTCTACCTGGACTTCAGCAAAGCCTTTGACAGCATCTGCCACAACAAGCTTCTGGCAAAGCTGGCAGCATGTGGCTTGGACAGATTCACTCTGATATGGGTCAAGAAGTGGCTGGAAGGCTGGGCCCAGAGAGTGGTGTTGAATGGTGCCACATCCAGTTGGCAGCCAGTCACTAGTGGTGTTCCCCAAGGATCAGTGCTGGGCCCAGTCCTGTTCAACATCGTTACTGATGATCTGGGTGTTGGGATTGAGTCCAGCATCAGTAAGCTTGCAGATGACACCAAGCTAGGAGCAGGTGTTGATCTGTTGGAAGGTAGGAGAGCCCTGCAGAGGGACCTAGACAAGCTGTCTGGGTGGGCAGAGGCCAATGGGATGAGATTGAACAAGGCCAAGTGCAGGGTTCTGCACTTTGGCCNAGGAGTGGCCTCATTGCTGTCTACAACTACCTGAAGGGAGGTTGTAGCCAGGTGGGAGTTGGTCTCTTCCCTCAGGCAACTAGCAACAGAATGAGTGGACACAGTCTCAAGTTATGCAGAGGGAGGTCTAGGTTGGATGTTAGGAGGAAGTTCTTCCCAGAGAGAGTGATTTGCCATTGGAATGGGCTGCCCAGGGAGGTGGTGGAGTCACTGTTCGTGGAGGTGTTGAAGAAAAGACTGGATGAGGCACTTAGTGCCATGGTTTAGTTGACTGGATAGGGCTGGGTGATATGTTGGTGTGGATGATCATGGAGGTCTCTTCCAGCCTCGTTGATTCAATGATTCTCATCCAGGTCATTCATGAATACATTGAGTAATACTCGTCCCAGTACCAAGCCCTGGGGAACTCCACTAGTTACAGGCTCCAGTTAGACCCTGTCTCATTGACTACAACTCTCTGACTTTCCTTTAACTAGTTCCCAACCCACCTCACTACTCCATCACCCAGACCACACCTTCTCAGTTTAGCCATGAGGTGACAGTGTCACATGCTTTACTGAAATCAAGGTAAAGCACATCCACTACTCTTCCATCACCTATCCACCTGCTTATGTCCTCGTAGAAGATTATGAGATTGGTCAAACATGACTTCCCCTTTGTAAAACCATGCTGACTGCTCCCAGTGACCTTCTTATCTTGATACAGCTAAGTACAGCATTATCGACCTGTCAGTCTGACCTCAGTACCAGGCAAGGTCATGGAGCAGGTAATTTCAAATGCCATCATATATCATATAGACAATAACCAGGGGATCAGGCCAAGTTAACTTGGATTTATAGGGGCAGGTCCTGTCTGACCAACCTGATCTTCTATGAGAAGACAACCCAGCTACCGGATGGGGGAAAGGCTGTGGATGTTGTATTCTTAGGCTTCCGAAAAGCCTTTAATACTGTTTTCCACACAATTCTTGTAGATAAATTGGCTACTCGTGGCTTGGATGAGCACACTTTGTCCTGGATAAAGCACTGGCTGGACAGGAGGGCCCAGAGAGTGGTGGTCGGTGGAGTTAAATCCAGTTGGCGGCTGGTCACTAGTGGTGTTCCTCAGGGATTTGTGTTGGGGCTGCTACTTTAATGTCTTTTTTGACAACATTGATTCGGGCATAGAGAGTGCCATCCGTAAGTTTGCAGAAGACCCCAAGTTAGGTGGCAGTGTTGACCTGAATGAGGGTAATGAGGTTCTTCAGAGGGACTTGGATAGGCTAGATCAACGGCCCAACATTAATGGGATGAGTTTCAACAAGGCCAAATGCCAGGTCCTGCACTTGGGTCACAACAAACCCAAGCAACGCTACAGGCTTGGGGCAGTGTGGCCGGAGAGCTGCCTGGATGAAAGGAATCTGTGGATTTTAATAGGCAGGCAGCTGAATATGAACCAGCAGTGTGCCCAGGTGGCCAAGAAGGCCAATGGCATCCTGGCTTGAGTTAAAAATGCTGTGTCCAGCAGCAGTAGGGAGGTGATTGCCCCCTTGTACTCAGCTTTGGTGAGGACACACCTCAAGTATTATGTTCAGTTTTGGATGCTGCAATGCAAGAGAGATGTGGAGGTGCTGGAGTGAGTCCAGAGGAGGGTAACAAAGTTGGTGAAAGGCTTAGAGAATAAATCTTATGAGGAGCGACTGAGGGAGCTGGGGCTGTTTGAAAAAGAGGAGGCTGAGGGGAGACCTCATTGCTGTCTACAACTACCTGAAGGGACATTGTGCAGAGATTGGTGCTGGTCTCTCTCACAGGTAATTGGAGACAGAACAAGGGGGAATGGCCTCAAGCTGAGACTAGGCAGGTTTAAATTAGCTATTAGGAAAAAGTTTTTCACGAAGAGAGTGGTCAGGCACTGGAATTAGCTGCCCAGGGAGGTGGTTGAGTCACTGACCCTGGATGTGTTTAAGGGTCATTTGGCTGTGGTGCTTAGGGATATGGTTTAAGGTGAATCTTGTAGAGTAGGGTTATAGGTTGGATTTGGCAATTCTGAGGGTCTTTTCCAATCTGTATGTTTCTGTGATTTTGTGGTTCTGTTGCTGTTCAGTACCATTATCATCCACAGCCAGATTAGAATCCTCTTTTGCTGCAGTGATTTGGGGAAAAAAAAAAGCCATCCATACTACAGCAGAATTCCAGGGTCTAATTTTTTTTTCCTGAGAATAAAAATTTTACAGCGTCAGTGCCAATACAAAGTGCATAAATGCAGGTTGCATCATATGCCTGAGGTCTCAAAATTGTTGTAGTAAAGAAAAAGATTGCAACATCATCACATGCATTCATTTTTGCTAGCTATGTCTTGCTGCCATTGAGTGCTGTGTCTAACTCTTATAAATTTAGTAATCAGGCATTCATTCATGTTGCTGAAGTAGCTAATGGTTCCCTTTTTGGGCACACATAGCTAAAATACATTGTGTGTGAACATAAACAAAAGTCTTTGATTACCATTTGCATATTTTAGGCGTTCTTTTGACAGATGTGAAGACAAAGTCTATAGTACTTGTATCTTGCTGTTAAGTATTTGTGATCCATTCAGCAATACTGTCTTCGCGTGGCTGCTCTTCATGGGAACTGGACTTCTCTGGAGTATGTGACAGTAGGAGTTTTGAGAGTAAATGACTTTCTTCTGCATATAGAAAAGCAAGTTAATAGATCCGGAGGATTTTAAGTGTTTTGTAGGTTTCACTTAAATTTCACTGTAGTAATTGCGTAACTGCCCTTGCTTATACTTTTTCATTGTTGATAATCACAGAATTAACCAGGTTGAGAAAGACCCTTGAGATCGAGTCCAGCCTATCACCTAATACCTTCTAATTAACAAAACCATGGCACTAAATGCCTCATTCAGTCACCTTCTAAACATCTCCAGGGGTGGTGACTCCACCACCTCCTGGGGCAGCCCATTCCAATGCAGATCACTCTTTGAAGAACTTCTTAATGTCGAGCGTAAACCTGCTCTGGTGCAGTCTGAGACTGTGTCCTCTTGTTCTGTCACTGATTTCGTGGGAGAAGAGACCAACCCCCACCTGGCCTTGTTGCTCTTCACTGGACATGTTCCAGCACCTCAACATCTTTCTTAAACTGAAAGGCCCAGAATTATGCACAGTACTCAAAATGTGGCCTAACCAGTGCTGAGTTCAGGAGCAGAGTAACTTCCCATGCCCTACTGGCCACACTATTCCTGATACAGGCCAGGATTCCATTGCGTCCTTGGCCACCTGGGCTCACTGCTGGCTCATGTTCAGTCAGCTGTCAACCAGTATCCCCAGGTCCCTTTCTGCCTGGCTGGTCTTCACCCACTCTGTCTCCAGCCTGTAGCGCTGCTTGGGGTTGTTGTGGCCAAAGTGCAGAACTCAGCACTCATGGTATTGGACTGTGCCCATGAATCCAGCCTGTTAGGTCCCTCAGCAGAGCCCTCCTGCCCTCTAACACATTGACACATGCTCCCAACTTCTTGTTGTCTGCAAACTTACTGATGCTGGACTCAATCCCTTCATGCAGATCATCTACAAAGATATTAAACAGGACTGGGCCCAGCACTGATCCCTGAGGCACACCACTAGTAGCTGACTGCCAACTGGATGTGGCACCATTCACCACCACTCTCTGGGCCCAGCTCTTCAGCCAGTTCTTAACCCAGCACAGAGTGCTCCTGTTCAAGCCAAGGGCTGCCAGCTTGGCCAGGAGTTTGCTATGGCAGACAGTGTCAAAGGCCTTGCTGAAGTCCAGGTAGCCTTTCTCAGCAGGTCACCTGGTCCTAAGAATGCAAAATGCATCCATTTACAGCAGTCACAATACAGTTTAACAGTTCAGGATTTATCACCATTCTAACTCAGCTACCTAAGTAAAAAAGCCAGAGATAGCCTTGTTTTTAACTTTTTTATTGTTCTTTAAAAATATACATTTTTGATTGCATAGTGATAATTCTACCTTGGCATTGAATTTTGATGTCATTAATTTATTTTTATGAAGGAAAATGTGCTGTCTAACTTGGTCTTTAACTTAACTGGCTTATATAAAATCTTTATTTGTAAACTGTGTTCTGATGGAAGGTCAAAGAAAAGTTAAGTGTTAAAACAACCTACAAACAACAAAGACCTTCTCCAAGTCCTCTGTTTGGAAGTGGTTGGTATCAGAGTGGAATATGAGAACAGGGCAATGGAGCAATGTTTCTCCCCCAGAGCACTCTCCAGCTTTCAGCAATTTGCAGTTCAGGGACTTCCTTAGGCATGATTCATAGCCAAGTGCACCTTGTGTTTTCGCACTGTTAGAGTAGTGCACCTTTTTTTCCTTGAAATGCTGTGGTTAGGCTGGAGACTGTTAGGATTTGGTCTAAATATTATGGTTCATGGAAAACAATGTTTGGGTTTTAATACCCTTCATATTTTTTTTCATGCAATGCATTTGTGTCACTGGTAGTTTTACATGTCACTGTGGTCTCTGAAGAGATTTAGTGAAATGAATTTCAATTTTATGCATTGGCTGTACTTGCACTGTGCTGATCATGATGAAGGAACTCATACTTTATGCATTTCTTGTAAGTGATTGTGACATAAGATTTCTAATTTTTTTTCCCTTGTATTTAAATAAAACTTTATATGACTGAAAATTTTCTGCAGTTCTTGTATGGCAATTACTCTGAATTTTACTCTGCTTTAAATGTAATGATACATTATCACATCTAAAAATACTAGATTTGTTTTGGTCTACAATGTCAAAAGATCTGTTAGTGCACGTGCAGCCAGCAATCTTATTTAGATTAAGTTGTTCAGATGTTAATTCAGTGCAGTGCCTTCTGCTTTGTCAAAACAATTTTTAGTTGAGGATTCAAATATTTCTGTATTTGCTGATTTTCTGTATTGTTCACCCTTCTGGCAGCACCATTGTACAGGGGAGTATCTCATGGTTTAATTTCAAGTAGCTGTTTTAAATGTCTGGGATAAAAAAAAGGTACAGTTAGATTTTGTTATGTACATTGTAAAGTGATTTTAACACTGCATTAATGGTGCTACTCTTAGATGAAGATAAGGCAGAAGTAAGTATCTTGCTTTTGGTCAGCTGACTTACAATACATTATTTTGCAGAAGGTTGTTTGGAAAATTAGATAGAGTTCAAATTGCTGACATGGTTTATACTGATGGGAAAGCATAGGCTAATATTGCACCTAAATAGAGAATGAACTAGTAGCCAGTTTATAAAATGTCAGACAGCTTTTTAGCCTGAGATGGTGAATTTTTGTGTGATGTTAGAGTTGAATTATTTTGTGGTGGATTTTTTTTCCAGATCGTGTAGAGGTTAGAACCCCCCAGATTGTACATCATATATGGTGGATAACTTTGCAGTGCAGAACAAATTTCTTTTGAGGTGGTTTAACATCTGTTCAGTCCAATATATTGTTGCTCAAAAAAAGTTTTTTAGTTCAGGTATGAATGTATTTTTTTAAAAATACTTTGAAATTCATCATCTAGCTGTTCTATTGTATCTCATCCCTCTCCTCCTTTTCTCCTACACATGGGGCTTTACAGAGTTATTCAGTGTATTGGCTTTTGAAATGGGAAACCAGCGATGGTTTGCTTACAGGTGGAATAAATGGGTCATTTGATACTGGCTGTTTTTTTTTCCTGAGCCTTTCTTATTTGTAGGATTAAGCAGAGAAACTGTAGGATGCTTAGTTTTAGATTACTGAAGCTACAGTAACATAGCCATATGTGAGGATGATTAAAGTGCAGATTAAGCTTGGAATGGAGGAGGGGTTTTTTTAATATCTGCAACTATTTTACTTATTACTGTATATTTTCAATGGGTCACAGATACAATCATGCTGTTTAAATTAAGTGACAGTGTTCTGGAGCCAAATTCTGCTGCTTATGTGTGCGTTTTATGATAAAAACACAGATTATTTTCTTCTTCCTGTTTATAATCTCATAGTTCACTCCTTCAGACAGAAATGTTCCAGGGTCTCAAGTATACTGAATTTTAGTAATGTTCATGAAAATGTAACTGTGGCTACTGATACTGACCTTTAGAATTTTAGTATAACTGTTTGCTAGCTTCAAAGCTGTGTGTTCAGGGTATTTTATTACTTTGTCAGTGATCCAAACACTTCTCAATTTCCTTTCCATTATCCAGCTGTAGTTTAGAGCACCTCAGTAATTGATGTAAAAAGCTTAAAATCTCTGCTGTCTTGAATGCACTGTGTCAATGCCAGCAGTGTGCTCTTTAGTTATTTGGTTGCATAACTTTTAGTAACCCTGGCAGTCTACACCAGATATGTGATTGTGGCTCTTAGAGATCGGATTTAAAGCTCAAATGTGTTCTGTGCTGAAAACAGCGTCTATAGGTTTAAACAGTTGCACTGATAGTAGCTGCTGTCTGCTGCTTTTGCTTGCAGGTTGCCTGGCTGCCCAGAGGAACATGAGAAGTGCTTCATTTTGTGGCTTTTGCACTGATGCATGAATGAAACAGTGGTGGGGAAGAAGGTCTTTTTATCGCCAGCAGCAGGGCTGCTAAACAGAGTCTGCAAATTCTGACATTTTTGTATTCCTCAGACTGTGAAAAAAAAAAAAACATTTTTTTAGGATATTGAAGTATTTTCAGTACTGTGGTGTGCTTGGAGAGTCTGCTGTCCATCTGAAAGATAACAAGAGTGAGTTCTCAAGGTGCCCAGGGTCAAGACAGCAAGTCTGTCTCCAATTAATACAGTGGATGTGAAGGAGTAGATATACCAATGCTCCAGATAGATAGTGTAGGTGGGGCACTGCAAATCCTGGTGTATATCCAGATTGATCTGGTGTCACTTGTGACCACTGTGATCATTCCAACCACAACAAGGGCCAGAAGGAGGAACCAGGAAATTGCAGACCTGTCAGCCTGACCTCAGTACCAGGCAAGGTTATGGAACAGGTATCTTGAGTGCCATCACAAAGCACCTACAGGATGGCCAAGGGATCAGACCCAGCCAGCACAGGTTTAGGAAGGGCAGGTCCTGTCTCATCAACCTGATCTCTTTTTATGATCAGCTTATCTGCCTGGTGAATGCAGGAAAGGCTGTGTATGTAGTCTACCTGGACTTCAGCAAAGCCTTTGACACCAAAACAAGCCCCTGGCAAAGCTGGCAGCATGTGGCTTGGACAGATTCACTCTGATATGGGTCAAGAAGTGGCTGGAAGGCCGGGCCCAGAGAGCGGTGTTGAATGGTGCCACATCCAGTTGGCAGCCAGTCACTAGTGGTGTTCCCCAAGGATCAGTGCTGGGCCCAGTCCTGTTCAACATCTTTACTGATGATCTGGGCGTTGGGATTGAGTCCAGCATCAGTAAGTTTGCAGATGATGCCAAGCTAGGAGCGGGTGTTGATCTGTTGGAAGGAAGGAGAGCCCTGCAGAGGGACCTGGACAGGCTGTCTGGGTGGGCAGAAGCCAACGGGATGAGATTTAACAAGGCCAAGTGCAGGATTCAACAGTTTCACCACAAAACAACCTCAGTACACCTTGGGTACTGTGTCCAGTTTTGGGCTCCTTAATTCAAGAGAGATGTTGAGATACTGTAACATGTCCACAGAAGAGCGATGAAGCTGGCGAAAGGCCTGGAACACAAACCCTGTGAGGAGAGGCTGAAGGAGCTGAGGTTGTTTAGCCTGGAGAGGAGGAGGCTCAGGGCAGACCTCATTGCTGTCTACAACTACCTGAAGGGAGGCTGTAGCCAGGTGGAGGTTGGTCCCTTCTCCCAGGCAACCAGCAACAGAACAAGGGGACGCAGTCTCTGGTTGTGCCAGGGGAAGTATAGGCTGGATGTTAGGAGGAAGTTCTTCCCAGAGAGAGTGATTTGCCATTGGAATGGGCTGCCCAGGGAGGTGGTGGAATCACTGTCTGTGGAGGTGTTCATGAAAAGACTGGATGGGGCACTTAGTGCCATGGTGTAGTTGATTGGCTAGGGCTGGGTGCTAGGTTGGAGCGGATGATCTTGGAGGTCTCTTCCGACCTGGTTGATTCTATGGTTATGTTTTAGATTCAGTCTTACTTGCTAGAAACTTTATGAATATAGTCTGAAGCTTTCCAGTGCGCTGATACCCAGAGAGCAGCCTGCCCAGTGACACACTGGAGAGGGGCCCTGAGAAGTATTACCTGGAAAGGATAGTTTTGTTGGAAATCTTAACACATCTTTGCACAACTTTCTCATCATTGACTCTGTTTTATATTGCACACTGTTACCTCAGAGACAAAACCTAAACCTGGAAAAGCTACATTTAGAGGGTTCAGCTTTGACACGTGTCTTTTCACTGATGCCTTACAGTGAACTTAGCTACCTCTTTGTTTCCTTTGAGCTCCATGCATTGATGGTGCTTTGTTTCACTACTTCCCAAAGATGAACTCCTATCCTGCATGTTTGGATACACCATGCATGCCTAATCTCAGCCTCTTCCTAGAAAGCAGCACTGAGGCAATTGAGTTGCACATAATCCAGAAATGGAGTTCATTGTAGTTCTGAAATCTGCAGCTTGTTCATGGATACTGGAAGTTGTAACTGTGTCGCTACTGGCTCTTTTCTGACAGTGGCTGTAAGAGTGGTTGTAAAGATGATGCATGTAACTGTAGACTTGTTTGTTCATATAAAAAGTGTTTCCTCATTGGTTGACTTTAGACCTGAAATATAGAGTAATGTTACATGGTGTGAAGGAAAAAACAAGCAGAAATCCAAAAATTATTCTGATTCCTGTAATCGCTGTTTGCTGGTCTGGATCAAAAACAGAGGGGCAAAACGGTAATCACTGCTGATACCATCTTGGAATAAAGACTGCTACGTATAGCTCAAATGTAAGCTCTGCCTGTCCCTCCCCCCAGGTACTAGTCTGGAAATTCAAGGTTGTATATTCAGGGTTCAGCATTGCTTATATTATATACCACTACAAAAGCATGTAGGCATGGGCACTGAAGTGTATAACTGGCTATTGTGAGCAGAGGGGGGATAATGAGATTATATCCAGGATCTTGTTTGCATCTTGGATGAAACCTCAAGGTTCTCAGCATCTCTTAATTCTTCTACGTGCCTACTCACAAGAATGTAGTTTTAGTAAAAGTTTTGGAAAAAAAACCCAACAAAATCAGAACAAATCGAAGGAAAACATTAACTAGGATATATGGTTTCTCCTCAGAGAAGGATGAGTTTTATTCATTGATCTGGTCATTATTCTTTTACAGTGAAATAAATGCCCGGCTTGATGCTGTGTCTGAAATCCTGCAATCGGAATCCAATGTGTTTGGTCAGATTCAAAATCTTCTTTCTAAGCTGCCAGATATAGAAAGAGGCCTCTGCAGTGTTTTTCACAAAAAGGTATGCTCATAATTACTCCAATTTATTATTTCCTAAATGGCATAATTCTGTCTTAATTTGCTCACTTATTTTTTGCATGTTTGCTTAAAACTGTTTTCTTTTTATCAAGGCTGAGCTTCAGATGATAAAAGGATCAAGTTTATAAAAAATATTTTTGCCTCATGGTAGAATCTTGGTTTTGGTATTCTCAGTGATATGCTGATGGAAATGCCTGAGTAGAGTTCTAGAACACATTCCATTGCTAATAGGAAAACTGTGATATTCATGATTTAGTGGCTGGATTCAGTGAGATGGGATGGGGCAATGGGTTCTTGTGCCATAAATTATTTCTGTTCAAAACAAGGCATTACATTATATATGCTTATCTGAAATCACACTTGCAAGTGAAACCACTTGGCTGCAGTTAGCTATTTTCAAATGAATGTTAGTTTGTTTATAAATTCTGTAATTTGGATCTCACTTGCACATTTTAATAAGAATTACTTGTAGTGAGACACTGACAGTTCTTAGTTGAAGTAGATTAATGTGCTAATAGCACCTGTGCAGTACTTCATGTTCTTCTATTTTACTGTTATATTTAGAGATTTTGACAGTTTGTTCTAGATGAAAGAATAGATGAGTAGAAGGAGAACAAAGTTGTAATTTCTTTGAATGGTACAGCACAAAGGATTCTTCTCACTGAAAACCCAAAACTCGGTTTTGTATAATTTTTAAAGACCTGATATGTTGCAGTGTTAGTTACATGGAAAGACTTGCTTATTTCAGTATATGGATGCAGAATTCCAGCCATAACGACCTTTATGCAAAGAGGGAGTTTATGCACCAACTGCCACATCTTCTAAAATGTGCTCTATCTGTTTGATCTTTTTTTTTCCATTTAAAGCAACTGTCCAGGAATTGGGTAATTCACTTTTTAATGACACAGCTCATTTTGGGTGAAGTGAGATATAATGAGGTTTGTAAGGATATATATGTATTTCACAGCACCCTGACAAGCTTCCATTGCTGTCCTGTGCTGCAGGTTTCTTCAGGTGTCCCCTTGCATTGTAGGACTGCTTACCCTTCTCAACTTTAAAGCTGCCCTTTAAGTGGAACCATTCACAGGCCTTGGATTTTTGTGTGATTTTCCGAGTGAGACGATAATGTGATTTGTCTTAACAACAGCAATTGTACATGAAGATATGCTTAGTGGATCAAATGTTGGAAAGAATTTGTAGGAAGAAGTGCTTTAGTGGAATCATTAAGGATAAATGAGGGGGGAAAGCCCCAAAGATTCACTTTACCAGCTTGTCCTGCTAAAAGACTAGTTTTGTCATCCACAGCAGAACACTGTGGAGAGTACCCAAAGCACTGACTAATCCTTGAAGACCTCTAGAACTTTGAGGAGATGACAGTATCCCTGAAAGGCAAGGTCTGTTTTGAATAAGGAATCAAAAGCAGACTCTGAGATACGGATTCTACAGTCTAGACAGCCAGTAAATATGGAAAGGAAAGATGCCTGCAAAGCAAGAAGAGTCAGTAACTGGGGTAACTGGGTTTTATGATTTCCCTCCATTCCCTCATAATATCTGGTGAATGCTGCCTCTTCACTTCCCACTATAGCAGCCTTTCCAGTTCTGTAATTTCAAACGTCTGTCTCCCACATGCTCAAAGGGAGGTTCAGTTCAATTTCATTCCCATTAAGGGATCCAAAATGGTGTGGAGTGCAATGATGGTGTAACTACAGGAATGAGGTTGCTTATTCAGTGTCAACTGCAGGAAAAATAGGTAAATGTGGTGTTTCATCCTTCAGGCTCTTTAGACTTCAATGACAGTACTTACGGTGTGTTTCAGAGAGATTTCTAAAGTGGCTGGATTGTGTCAGCTATTCCAAATGGCTTTCTTTCAGATTAGCCATTGTAGAACTTGTATTGTGCAATGCACTTTGCACCTGTAACCTTTAGAAGAGACAGAATAAAAATAAGGCAAAGTAACACTGTTTTGGAGCTGACTGGGCAAGGCAAAGCGTACTCATGGATGCTTTTCTGGTAAATACTATTGTGTTTTCCTGGTTTGGATCTTACAAGTCTTCTAATGATTCTTATCTGGTAGCATCATTCAAATTGACAGTTATTAGTTTGACCCTCCACAAGTTCTTGTTACCACAAACCCAAAACACCGTAAATTGTTGCTGATCTTACCCTGAAGTATTAGCAATCTGGAATTAGAACAGCATTCTTCTAGTGTGGATTAGGTATTACTTTGGAGGTCATATTACCAGCTCCAAGTTTGCTCCAGCATGAAAACAGGACTATGAGAATGCTTAAGGAGATGAGCAGTGTTACTGTTGCTATGGAGAGTGGAATTAATTCAAGGACTGCTTGTTCTTCTCAGTTCCTGCAGTTCCAGCACCTGACATCTTGCCAGTCTGGAATGCTTGTCGGCAGCAGACTGGCCTAACCTTTCTCCATGGCAGGAGAAGGATGGCTGGAGAGGAACTGTTTAATGACTTCTTGGTAGCATTAAGAAGCTGATTTCAGAAGGAATCTGAGATAAAGGGGATGTCATGTCTGGAGTTTTGTGTAAAAGTGCCTGAAACTGATAGAGAAGACACATTGGCTCAGTGTTCTCCATAACCAGTTCAGTCATGCCTTCTAGGCCTTGGAGAGAGCCACCAAATAATAGAATAGGCCAGTTGCATTTCCTTTTGTGATATGCATCTCAGTACAGTAAGAAATATGAATGGCAGGACCCTATCAATTTTTGTATTTGTTAAACAGATGACTGTTTAGCCTTGCCTTGGAGTGCACAGAATGGCAAGAAAGCAATCAGTGACCTATGCTTGGACAGGTCTGAAAAGCAATGCAGAGTAAACATGCCATCAGTACTTCTAGAAATGTCCTACGGGGCCGTCCTGATGTTGCTTGCTGGTTTTATGCCTGGTTTTGTGCATGTGTTGTAGAAGATAAATATTTATACAGGCTTGAACCATAAAATGTTTGTCTTATTTGCACTCTTTGCTCATTTTTTTACAAAAGCTTAGTCACCAAAGGAGGCAGGAATCGTCATAACAAATGATCATTGAATTTAAAGAACAGATTAAAGTGTAGCTGTTTCACTGAACTCTTACCTGAGGAGTGAGGTCAGTAGTGAAACCTTTCTTGGACATGCTGTAAATCACAGAGTCACGGAACAATATCGTTTGGAAGGGTACTCTGGAGATCATCTAGGCTAAGACCTGTGCCAGAGCAGGTTCACTTTGAGCAGGTTGCACAGGATGGCATCCAGAAAGGTGTCAGAAGGTGACTCCAGGGGTGGAAACTACACTACTTCTCCAAGTAGTCTGTTCCAATTCTCCACCATCCTCAAAATTAGGAAGTTCCTCCTCACTTTTAGATGGAATTTTGGTTTGTTCTGCTCCTGACTTGAACTGTAGGCTGTCCCTTATTCAGATATCCTCAAAATTTGCTGCAATTGAGTAAAAAACAAAGTTCAGTTCTGAATCAGGCTCTAAAACTTACCAGGCTCACCTGTGCAAAAGAAAGCAGGCAGTTGCTACAAGGTGGCTCTTTGCTGCTTGGCTGCTAACAGCCTCTTTGTGGGGTTTCCCTTTCATTTTTGTGGGGAGTATTTCACTACTTTACTGTCAGACTCCTCAGAGGAAAACGGTGCTGCACAGCTAGGTGCTCAGTGTTTAAAATCTTTCACATAAGTTTGCCAGCCAGAGTGACACTGAAAATACCTTGCCCGGGAGGTATGTTTGACATGCGGTTGTAGATGGTGTGACTTTTGGAGGGTGCAGAGAAAAGTGTTGTGTTTCTAATTTTTCTGCTCCTATTAAATCAGTACATGTTACATGTGTCCAGGAAATTAGTTACTGTTTGTATAGAATATTTAAAATAAATTCTGCCCAGAGCAGAATCTACTGGCGATTTCAGATAATACCGATATTGCTACTTGCACATTTTCATATTCTTTGATAACAATATGCACATATTATATCTACTACTAGTATTTTAAAGAATTTGCATCACATCTGTATTTAGATTTATAATTTAAAATGCTAATTTGAGCAAATTGTTCTTTGTTAGCTGATTAATGTAAATAATGTCGTAACAGGAAGACACAGTAAGCTTAAAATTAAATGACTAACTTTTCCTAAACCAAAAATATGTTTTTAGTATAGTGAACATCCTAAAGGTAGCTATTACATTTTGAAAGGAATGATAAATGTATGCTGCATTTCAACTCTTTGTATGTTGTTTTTGAGGGATTTTTAATTTTTTTTTTTTAATTTGAAATGCTTTTAACTCAGTGGTCAATGACTGTTAGCAGTGGGTCTCTGCAAGTCTGTTTCCATCAGATCTAAAATGATTTCACTAATGCAAACAAGGCTAAATTGCTTTCAGTGTTGTTTGAAAGGGTGTTAGACCTGACATACTGCTGTGGACCTTCTCAGTGGCAGCCACACTATTCAGTACAGTGGGATATCCTGCTGGTTGAAACTATTATTTGCCATCACTGTCAGCTCTGAGATTATTGGTCTAGTGCCAGAGAGGTTGTAGCTGTCATTGATGGCATTTCAAAATTAGACTTCAAAAATAGCTTTGAATAAGCTTGTGAGAATCTTCTGCGAATACAAGACTATTAATCCTGCTTTATGTAAACCATCTTTACTGTATGTTAAGAGCTTCTAATTTATAACATGTTTATATATCTTTTGTAAGGTTACTTGGATTTAAGTGGAATTAGTCCCACTTTAATGGAGCCCAGATTTTTTGGAGTTATTTTTATGCATCTGTTCCGCGTTATCTGTTTGCTTAGTAAGGCATTTCTGCAGTGCAGCCGTTAAATTTTAGATTCAAAGTCCTGCAGTGTTACTAAAATCAAGCCAAGGGATA
This sequence comes from Tricholaema leucomelas, assembly GCA_013400475.1. Taxonomy (NCBI): domain Eukaryota; kingdom Metazoa; phylum Chordata; class Aves; order Piciformes; family Lybiidae; genus Tricholaema lacrymosa; species Tricholaema leucomelas. The sequence continues at coordinate 43,139 of WAAF01000851.1, read as the reverse complement.
CAATCATATTCTGTATAAGCACAAGAAAGGCATGTTCACCCTCTTTCAGTGGAACGCTGTGTTTAATAAAGTTGTTTGCAGTAAAGCATGATGAATTTCCCATTCTCCAAAGGCACTGTAGACTATATCTCACAATAGAATCAAATAAGTTTCAACTCATTAGATGACTGTTAAAATGTGTAGGTATGCTGGTTTGAGGCTAATTGGAATGTTTTAATGAGGGAAATTAGATCATTTTATGTGAAAAGAAAATAAATAGTGATGTCTGTGTAACCCACTGGTTTTGCTGAGAGACATAGTCGTAACAATAACAAAGTGTCTTCTCTTCTTCGGTTTGTGTGCCTGGCTGCATCTTGTCGTCACTCCTCTGCATGAAACCTATGTAACTCAATTTAATAATTTTATTGTAACCCTTTATATTCTTTGACAACTCACTCCTGCTTATCTATGAATCAATCATGTAAGCTTTCAATTGAGGGTTTATTTTTGTTATTTCTGAGGTAACAAGGGGTAGGAAAAAAGAGGAAGTTGGTTTGGAACCCTCCTGGGCAGTCTTACTGTTCAGGAGGGGGTTTGAACTTCTGTATTATTTCTAACTTGTATATAATTTGTATGTAATTGTAAATACTGTGTACATGTGCTTGTAAATATGTGCTGTGCTGTAAATATAGCTTCATTTTAACTAATAGCTATCTTGAGTTAACCTGGTGATTTCAAGTGTGTGTGGGGAGAAACTCCTGAACCAGCACAATAGGCTATGAGTTGCCAGATGCTGTGAGAAGATTCATCATGTCAATTAAGTACCCTTTGAGAAATTTCCTTATAACTTTGAGATTTGTTGTTTCCAGCCCCTGCCTCAATTCTTTTGTAGGTGACATTGCCCTGAAATCTAGTTTCCTTCTGTGCTTGAAGCCTCACCTTCGCCAGTCTCACCACCCACACTGAAGATCACCTCAGGTGTTCTTAGATACTTAAATATTTTCCTATCCTCATATAGATTGTGAAATAATTAAGTGCCTATTCAGTTCCTTTTAAAAAGAACAATTGAAAAAAGCTCCGACAACCGAATACCACTTGTTCAAATTATGTATTTTTTTCTGTCCATATTGCTCACTCTCCTGTTCCGGAGGTTGCTTTCCTATGAATCACTTAATATTGTCTTGTCAGGGACTACTTTGCAATCTCATGTGGCAGGACTTCAGCCTTTGCTTCTGTCAGTACATTTTGTAGTCAAGGGAGGTCTTGCAGAGTTTTATCCTTCATCTGTATCAAGGTTAACAATGATAATGCAGTCAGTTTTACTGTATTTGACTTTGAGCCCAAGCTCAGATGATAAATCTATTATTTGTTTGTTTCCTTTGTGCTTCGACTTCAAATGCTATTGACAGATTCACTGCTTTATGATTTTGTTTTATGTCATTGTCAGAGCTTTTACAAGATAGAATAAGTATGTTCCAGATTATCAGAAAGATTGATAAATTGCAGCAAGTGCAGGGGAGAAACAAAGTTTTTGTGAGGCTGATTAATAGTTTTTGTTTGGTTTTGTTGTTTTGTTTTGGGGTTTATTACTTGTTTTTTTAATGAAAAAAGATTTAAAACATTGTAGGTTGGTTAAACTGATTAAAGGAGAGCAGAAGATTTAGAGATATTTCAAGGGTGTCAAAAATAAAGGAGTTGAGTTAGTGTAATATGAAAGAGTATAGCTAGAGATACTAGGATGAATTTAATCAAAGGGAAATGTAGGCCATCTGATAAAACTTTCACATTATGATAATTATTACTTTATGGATTAATTTCTGAAAGTTAGTGGTGAGCACAGTTTCTTGGAATATAAGGGCTTGAGAGCAGAGTAAAAAAATGGACAATGACAGGGAAACTGACCAGTGAGTGTCTACTATCCTAAGTGTCCGTGGATCTGAAACAAGATGAACCTAGCTTCTTGAGAAACATTCAGAACATAATCTCTCTGGCCACTGTGAGTGTTATGAAATGCAGTGGTTGCTTATTGCTTATTCCTTTAGTCAAGTATTTACCAGCCTCACCTGTCTGGTATGACAAGTTCAGATTTTCAGCACAAAGCTGTGTTTCAGGTTAGTTGGGAGAGCATCTAACAGGTACTGTCATTATGATAACTTGAGTTACATGTATTTGGTTGAACGCATTTTAAAATGTACAGGAATTATTATTTTGTTTGTTTGTTTAATGTAGTATTTGTGATAGAGTAAATCGGTAAACACAGCAATTAACCAATTAACACCCCTCCCCCTGAGATTTTTTTCTTTCTAATCCATTGCTAAGTACATTTGATAGAGGGTTAGGTGTACTTTTATTCTGTGGTTACACAGTGTGGTCTTCCATCACTGGTCTGAGTAATGACATGCATTTAATGGGAAAAAGCCTAAGTCTGTGTCTGAAGTTCGCTTTATCTTTTTAATGGTTTCTGGATGACTCTGTTTAGATGGCCTTCAGGTTCTGAAGGGCCAGTAGGCATTGCGGAGCAGCCTTACATATGTGGGGAGGGAGGGAAAAGGTTCCTTTCCAGCCCACTATTTTTGTTAATACTTGATTCACATATACAGAAGTTAACACTTGATTCATATACAGAAGTTTTGGGAGGTAATTACAGAACAGATGAGAGAATTGTCTTAGTTCTTGCATAAGGGTGTGTGAAGGAAAGAGAAACACAAATTTACCTCTGGGGAAAGCTGGAAAGGGGAAGGCATGACAGAGTACAAATGTAGACATGTTTTGTGAAATAGTAATTCACCGAGGCCTTCATGTTTTGCAATCAATATTGTACTATTCACCATAAAATACTGACCAGAAATTAAACTACAAACTGTTGCAAGGTTAGAGGACAGAGAAAATGCAGAAAAAGAAGGATACACCATACAAAGAATATTACAGAAAAAACACTCAGTATATCCTATCCCCTTGCTTCCATCCTCAGGTGAGGAAAATACTTTTTTTGATGTTGACTGATGGGAGAAATTCAGAAGGCTGAAGAGGGAATGTTTCTGCAGAGCAGAAGGATATGGAAAAAAAAAAATCTGCATAATTATTTACAGACTTTTTTAATCCTTCTGAAATGGAAATGTCCTGGAGTCCCACTGATTTCAGCAGTGGTTGAAAGCATTAAGTGTCTCATAGGACCAGATTTCCATTTTGTATGAAAATATGGTTTAACACAAACTTAGTTCTGTCAAGACCATTTCGGGGAGCATTGATATTAGGTGTGAGTACCTTATGTAAGTGAGAGTTGAGTGAGTCAACTGAGTTGGGGTTATGGGGGAACTAGGAGTGTGGCATGTGTTGTGCTGTTCTGTTAGGTTGTTAACTGCTTGCAAAATCCTGGCTCAGGCTGCAGGTAATTCTTGAACAAAAGGGAACAAACTGTGTTGGTGCCAAGGAGCATGTGGAATTTAACAGCAAAATATTTGAGCCGTATCAGAAATAATGTTAATGGTTAAAAGAAAAAAACAAAACATTTTCTTTTTCACAAGTCACTGTATTGGTGCAAAGCTGCCTTAAGAGAACCAATATTCTTCCACTCTGTGGGTACTGTGGAGGAAGCTCTAAAAGTGCTGTGTGCCATTGGCTGTGATCTAGGAGATTCAATGATACCTTGAGTAACTACCTAAAAGATAAGGAAATCTTTCTTAACTAGAGTGAAGAGAGGATGAAAGCAAAAGTCTGGGTTAATGTGTTCTTCTTGGTTAACTCATCACTTAGACCTGGCAGTAACCAGCCAGAGGCCAAAGCTGACAATAGTTACAAGCACTTCAAACAGTGACTGCTGTTTTCCTTTCTGTGCTTGGTTGGTTTGCTTCTTTGTGTTTGGTTTTAGTTGTTTGTTTGTCCTGTTTGGTTTGGTTTTAGTTGTTGTTTGTTTTTTTTTTGTTTGTTTGGTTAGTTGGTTATTTTTTTTTCTATCTTGTGTTCCTGTTCTCATATTCACTCTCTCTGTGCCTGACCTCATCTTTCCAAACCTTCCCTTGTCAAAAGAGCAGACTGGGGATTCAGAAGACGGCATGTAGAAGCACAAGGTTGCATGGACCAGTTGTCCTCATAAAATTACTTTTTTTTTTTCCTTCACTTTTTGCATATTATTAACCCATTTTTCCATTATTTCTCTGCTGCATTTGTGTTAAAGATCTCAACCCAGCAATAGGAATATTTGAGGCCAGCTCATGACTGATTCTTAACAAAATGGTTAAAACAATTAGAAGGCTTTGTTGACATTTTGAAAATGTGATAAGATGATGCAATTGTGTTACAGTCCATATAGTTTAACTGAGCTTTGTCTTTTTTAAAAAGATTTAATGTAGGATTTAATGAAAATATAATACATTATAATGATTTAGATATTACTTCCCTTCTCAGTGCTCAACACAAGAGTTCTTCTTGATAGTAAGCACCCTGTCTCGCCTGGACTTGGAAATTCAAGCTCTCATTCCAGTAATACATTCTCATGTGAAAACTCCTCTACTACAAAATGCACTACTAGAAATCCCAGAACTTCTCTCCCCAGTGAAATATTATTTAAAGATCCTAAATGAAGAAGCAGCCAAGTAAGTAGTAAAAATACAGGAATCTTCGGTCCCTCATTTGCTTTCTGACTGAATGTATTCAGTTATGTGAATGATGCATCTTATTGTAATACATCTTATTTTTACAGTTTTGGGGCTTTTTGATTTTTTGTTTTCAGACTGCTTTTAGTTGAAGCAGGCTGAATAATTTCTTGAAGGTTTTTCTGTTGGTTTGGGGAATGAATTTAGAGCAAAATATGTTTTGCTCATGTTAATTTGCTTAACAACTTTTAATTTTTTTTTTAATGGAGAAGATACTGTATTTGAAGAGAGGCTTCACCTTTGTAGAGCTGCCAGAAGTATGCTATGTGCTGTTATTGTGAAAACTCATCAAAGCTTTAAGAACCCTCCCTAGTTTAATGGTGTTTAATGGTTTTGAAGACTGTAGGTAGCTTATGTGGTTTGTTCCCCCTTCTGGGGTTAGTGCCCTGTTCATGGACGCCTCTAGGGAATGACTAAATGAGCACGTGCCTCAGGCTTTGAATTTGATCAGACTTTTCCCTGCAATTGCTGTCCTGCAATATTGGAGAGGTGAGATGAACGTTTGTAAAGTATTTGCCCATTTTTGTCATCTTTCCTTTGTTGATCCAACAAAGAAAAAGTAAATGAAGGTGCTAAATTGGGATGAATATGCATTGTAAAGGAGAATATCTTTAAATAATTTGTTGTGTATGTTTTTTTCTGAAAAACTGTTGCCTCCATTGCTACCCTTAGATCCTAGTTTTATCCACGGGAAGATGAAAACAGAGGCTTTAAGATGCAGAATACTAATGTGAGAACATGAGTTTAGTAAGTGAGAGACATAAGCAAGCATTCAGGGGACGGAATATAGGAAGAGTACCCTTGTGGACAAGAAATTCATAGTCTTTCATTAAAGAGTTAAACTCTAACAAGGGTTTGTCAAGGTGCTAGGGATAGAAGCAGTCTGAGTACCCAACGTGTAGGAGCATGTACCAATTTTTGGTCTTAGAAACATAGAATGGTTTAGGTTGGAAGGGACCTCAAGGATCATCCAGCTCCAACCCCTTGCCATAGGCAGGGACATCTCCCACTAGAGCAGGCTGCTCAAGGCCTCATCCAGCCTGGCTTTAAACACCTCCAGGGAGGAAGCATCCACAACCTCCCTGGGCAACCCATTCCAGTGTCTTACCACCCTCACTGTAAAGAACTTCCTCCTAATATCCAGTCTGAATCTCCCCTCTTCTAGCTTAAACCCATTCCCCCTCGTCCTAACATTACTAGACCTTGTAAATAGTCCCTCCCCAGCTTTCCTGTAGGCTCCCTTCAGACACTGGAAAGCCACTATAGGTGGTCTCCTCGAAGCCTTCTCTTCTCCAGGCTGAAGAGCCCCAACTCTCTCAGCCTGTCCTCATAGCAGAGGTGCTCCAGCCCTCTGATCATCTTCGTGGCTCTCCTTTGGACCCGCTCCAGCAGTTCCATGTCCTTCTTGTATTGGGGGCTCCAGAACTGCACACAGTACTCCAGGTGGGGTCTGACGAGAGCAGAGTAAAGGGGGAGAATCACCTCCCTTGCCCTGCTGGCCACACTTCTCTTGATGCAGCCCAGCACTCGGTTGGCTGTCTGGGCTGCATGTGCACACTGCCGGCTCATGTTGAGCTTCTCGTCGACCCAGACCCCCAGGTCCTTCTCCTCAGGGCTGCTCTCCAGCCATTCATCACCCAGCCTGTATCTGTGCCTGGGATTGCACCGACCCAGGTGCAGGACCTTACACTTGGCCTTGTTAAACGTCATGAGGTTGGCCTGGGCCCACCTCTCCAGCCTGTCCAGGTCCCTCTGGATGGCATCCCTGCCCTCCAGAAAGTCAGCTGCGCCACACAGCTTGGTGTCATCTGCAAACTTGCTGAGGGTGCACTCAATTCCTCTGTCCATATCACTGACAAAGATGTTAAAGAGCACTGGTCCCAGCACTGACCCCTGAGGAACACCACTTGTCACCGGTCGCCAGGTGGACATTGTGCCATTGATCACCACCCTCTGCATGCGACCATCCAGCCAATTCCTTATCCAGTGAGTGCTCCACCCATCCAGTCTGTGCTTTTCCAGTTTGGTGACCAGGATGTCATGTGGGACACAGTTGAATGCCTTACTCAGGTCCAGGTAGATGACATCAGTTGCCCTCCCCTGTCTTCTTCCAGTGTAGATTTTTACACATGTTGAAAGGACATTCTGAACACAGAATGAATATCATCCAGCTTTATATCAATTTCATTCTAAATTTACCTCCTGTGAGAAAGTTTTGTTTAACTTTGGACGTTTCCTTGTGTAATATTATGAGATATAACTGATTGTGGTACACCTAGAGATTCTGTGATGAAAGATGTGGTAGATAGCTTAATGTGTAGGGGCAGAATAGACTTTTGTCTTCAGAACAGACTGAAAATAGATGTCCAGCTTATTTGCACAATCTTTTTTATCTTCTTCCAGCTGACATCTAAAATTAAAAAAATTGAAGATTTAAAGCCCAGAGTTTATTTGCTGCAGAATTAGAGACAAATGTAAGGTGTGTAAATTTAGACACTGAGAACAGCAAAAATACTCTCTATGCCCATTGGACAGGTGGGATTAAGAAATTTGTACTGATAGATAGTATCAAATCACAGTTGGGGCAGGTTATGGCAAAACAGACTGTGTCTTAATTATGCCTGATTTGCTATTTAAAATACAGATTTTTTTAATTGTCACTCTGTTGATGATGGCTAGAATAGTATACAAACCTAAGGTACAGTGTTATGAGTAGAAGATACTATCACTGATCATAGCAATCATAGAATTGCAGAATGTTAGGGGTTGAAAGGGACCTCTAGAGATCATTGGGTCCAACGCGTCTGCCTAAACGGCATCTCCTAAGGCATGCCATACAGGAACATGTCCAGGTTGGCTTTGAAAGCCTCTAGAGAAGGAGATTCCACAACCTCTCTAGGCAGCCTGTTCCAGTGCTCTGTCACCCTCACCATAAAGAAGTGTGTCATCATATTGAGGTAGAACCTCCTCTGTTCCAGTTTGTACCCATTTTTACTTGTCCTGTCTCTGGGCACCACTGAAAAGAGCCTGTCTCCTTCCTTTTGACACCCACCCCTCAGATAATACAATCACAATGAAGACTCATATACACAGATGCACACTGTAGTGCATCATGTGTTAATTTTGCTATGTGTTGTGGATAGAATCCTGTAGTGGTTTTCAAAAGTATCCCTCTGCTCCAAGGAGGTTAGAGTTTATTTTTTAAACTGTCAACTTGGAAATTTTTGGTAGGCATCACATAGCAGTGTCTTCACAGTCAGCTGCTGGCTACTAGTGATCCTTTTTCCCCCCTTGCATTCCCATGGAAACAGTCTAATTAACAAAAATGTGTTTCCAAAAATTAGTATCGTATTTTAAAAGTACGTCTTTACTGTCAGTTATAGAATAACTGCATCCATGTAACACAAAACCAAAGCACAGCTTCATGTTATCTTTCTGGTCACTGGCTCTGGTGGTCATTTCGTTCTTGGACAAAGGGGTTATCAGAGTAGGAGGAATATTAGACTTTTGTATTACTTCCGTGTTTTATTACTTTCTTTGCTAATTACATGCTCTCCAAATATTAGATTTGAGGGTAACTGTGTAATTAACTGGTAATTTTGTATTTTGTCTAAAATACAGATGTGTATTCCAATTAACTTAGGGCTCATTGCACTGCTTTTTATTGTTTTCCTGATACTTATAGGATAAGTTACATGTTTATTATTTTTAATGACAACCATATTTGTAATGGCTTGTCCAGCTTCCCCATTTTAAGCAACTGACATCAGTTCCAGGTTTCAATTCTGAGCTGAACTAGTGCAGCCAAAATAATCCTATAGTTCTTCAGCGCTGAGACTAGAAAAGAACATTGTTTTGCATGTATTAAAAAATAAATCTGATTAACCTTTTCTTGAGAAAAGAAGGAATTGAGCATCTCCTCTATGAAGAGAGACTGAGAAACCTGGGGCTATTTAGTCTGGAGAAGACTGAGAGGCAATCTGATCAATGTATACAAATATCTGAGGGATGGGTACCAAGTGGATGAGGCCAATCTCTCTTGTTGGTCAGTAGCAGTAAGACAAGTTGCAGTGGTGTCATGGAGGGGAATTCTGCCGCCTACACCGATTGTGGTGGAGGGGAGAAATTAATTGATGCAAGAGGATATTTATAAAAATACATTTATTAACTTCAATATTTTGAACTCTTGCCACCCCCAGCCACTGAACTTATAATATTAATATTTGTTCTACACGGTTATGAAGATATTATAGGAATATATATCAAACTGTAACTATTATAACAACTAGCATACATTCAAACTATTAAACAGAGAGAGTTTTCCCGGCATTAGCTTGGAGTCTATATACTATTTGCCCAGCAGGGTGGGCTGCAAGCTTTCTGCTCTATGGCAGACACAGTAGGAATTACAGAGGCATTAAAGGCATTTACTCACAATTCTGATTAATTATGAATCACCCTCCGGGGCTACATCACAGCCTATACTAGTGTCCAATCTGCCCGTGGATGTTGAGGCTGGAATCCTCTGGCTTCAGGGGAAATAGTTTCTGACCTTGTGCTGCTGGCTCCTTCTGGATGCTGTGTCCAGGGAATTCGTAGGCAGCATCTCCAGGTGCAGAGGAAGTATGATCCCATGCAGTCTGAGCACGGTCAACGCTGGATACTCAGGCCGATTGTGTGCAGACAAGTAGGTCTGCTTCTGGCAACTTGTGGCAACAGCGCAGACCAGGCAATAAGGCAGCAGGTGTGCAGTGGGATGCACGGCTGCACGGGAGTTTGAACTCCATAAAGGCAGGCTTAAGTGAGCTCTGCAAGTGAGTGTGCAGGCAACTGAGTGAGTGAGCTAGTGAACGAGCACGTGAGCAAGTGAGCGAGTGAACTGGCACGTGAGCCTGTGTATCTCTATTGATTAACTGTGGGCCGAGATCAATGGTCTCATTGGCCACCACAATGACCAAGCAGGCTGGCAGTTAGCCAACCTTGCCATAATAGGCAAGGAGCCACAGGCCTGGACTTTCCAAATATGGGGCTCACATGGGCCTAGCACTCGGTAAGCGTGAGCTGGGCATGTGGGGGCTTACACAACCTAAAGCCTGGGCAGGCCAGACTTTGTGCCCATTGTGTGTTTACCTTCTGGTTATGAGCAGAAAAACATGTCCAGGCAGGGCAAGGCACATGTAAGTCTATTTTCGGGCCTATGGGGCCTCCACAGAAAATGGCTACAAACTTGAACATAGAAGATTTTACCTCAACATGAGGAGAAACTTCTTTGCAGTGAGGGTGATGGAGCACTGGAACAGGCTGCCCAAAGAGGTTGTGGGTTCTCCTTCTCTGGAGACTTTGAAAACCTGCCTAGATGCATTCCTGAATCAACTACCCTTGGTGATACTGCCTTGGCTGGGAGGTTAGACTCTATTACCTCTGAAGGTCTCTTCCAGCCTCTAAAGTTCTTTAATTCTGTGATACTCAGAGTTAACTCCTGATCACATTCTGCTTTGATGAAGGCTTTGTGGGAGGGATTTTTCTTTGAAATTGTCATGAAAATCTGCCCAAATCTGGCCAACCTCTAAATATGTGAAAAATCATAGAATCATGTAATTTGTATTCGTGTTGTGCAGAAATTACCTAGGACTTCACCTTCAATCACGATAAAGGTGATGTCATCTCTTGAGATGCTCCAGGCTGGGACAGCAATTACATTCCAGAATTTAGAACTGAGACAGAAGAAAATAATGTTTCTTGTGCTTCCTTTTCTTGCTCTGTTCCACTTGAAGGAGCACAAACAGAAAGCTGCAGGCTGCACATTTAGAGACAACAGAAAAGACTCAAGTCAGTAGGATTTGATATAGAAGAAGGAGCATAGTGTTGTGGAGTAGAAAGGGACAGAAATAGATCAGTTTTAAATACATTGGAGGAGTGTGTATCTATTTTGGTGTAGCCTCCCAGATTTTCTATAGGAAGTGCCTTTCTGTTCATGTAGTGTGTGTGACAGCTTTCTCTAAATATGCTGTAACATGCTCAAGTAACAAAAGCTGTATTTAGAGAGCAATAAGCTAAAATAAATTAGAATAACCGACAAAACCATGGACATAGCCAGTAGAAATGAGGAATAAATTTCTGGTTTACCATTGGTATTTTTTTTTTAAATTTTTTGCTTGTTTCTTTTTTATGCTTCTTATGTATAGGACTGGAGATAAAACTGAGTTGTTCAAGGACCTGACAGACTTCCCTGTCATCAGAAAGAAAAAGGAAGAGATCCTGGATGTGGTTTCTAAAATCCAATTGCATTTGCCAGATATTCGTAAACAGATTAAGAAACCTTCTGCAGAGTATGTTACAGTTTCTGGTCAAGAGGTAATATGTTATCTGTTGTATCTGAATGTGCCCTTGCTTGTCTGGAGAACAGCTTCAAAGTTAGACTTCACTACAACTCTCTTCATTTCTCATGACACTTGATGAGGCCATTGGCTCTTCTTGACTAAAATCTCATGTACAACTTCAAAGAATTATTTTGTGACAGTGTCAGTTTTTTTAGTTAAGTCAATTACTGTAGTGATTTAAATAACACAAACACATTAGTGCAGTTGAACTTGATTCAGTAGTGCTTTGCTTTTCTGTATTTGTAAAACCAGTCACATTCTTCCAAGATTAACTGTGTGGCTATTAAGTCCTGAAATGTTCTCGGAGAACCAGGAAGCTCGGCATTAGATTAGTTTGAAGAGTGGTAAAATTACCTGTATTAAGACTAATTTGTAAGATGGGAGAGAAAAGGAACAGTATTAAATAATTAAACACTGGTTTATTTCTAATTTTTAGAAATGGTGTTTGCAGAGTGGAGCTTTTGTTTGCTAGGTGCTGTACAAATGTGCACAGACCACATTTCAGCCAGCTCAGAATTTCAGTGTCCAAAAGGTGACAGATCCTGCCAGATTTGGGGTGGAACTAGAAGGAGCAGGGAGGTAGCACTATTTGGCATTGTCCTTTGGGAACCAAGAGAGTAGGATGATGGGGAGAGCTCCACAGAAAAATGGGAAAATAATGGAGTTAGGAAACTGAGATTTGGGGGTACAAGAGATGAATAAGTGAGGACAGAGAGGAAAAGAGCTGAATGGACCTAGGAAGATGAGAAAGACCCAAGAGATGCAGAAGGAAGCAGAAAGGCAATGCTGAAATTTAATGGCAGCATGAGAAGAGGTGAATTAGATAGAGGTAAAAGCATTTACTGTATTCCTTTTCATGGTGTAGCTGGGAAGTGGATGTGTGGCTCAGTTAGGTAGGTTGTCAGCATGGATGGTGAAGTCCAAAAAGAAACATGAAAGAGTGCATTTGAGTATTGTGTGAGGAAGGGAAAAGCCAGGATTTAAGAGATTTTTCTCAGAGGTACTAGGTTACAGGGAAGTGATGGGGTGTGTGTGGAGAGAAGAATTTGACTCAGAACTATAGTCTTGTTTTTTTTTTGGAAAAGACCTTCAGTCATCAACCTAAGACCACCATGTCATTAAGCCATGTCTTCAGCACTTCCAGAAACAGTGACTCCGCCACCAACCTGGGCAGCCAGTTCCAATGCCTGACCACTCTCTCAGTAAAGAAATATTTCCAAATACCCAATCTAAACCTCCCCTGGCACAGCTCAGGCCATTTCCTCTCATCTTGTTTGAGTGTCTTGATCAAAGAGTTTAGAGAATCTGAAGAAGCATTCAGATGTGAACTGGACAGAGGAATTTCAGAAACCAACAGTCACTAGACATGTTTGAAAGGAGGCCTTTGTAGCAGGGGAGCGTTCAGAAACCATTGCAGATAAATCTATCTTGGTGTTAATGAAAGGAGCTTCAGAGGCTGGGGATAGCTGTAGTTGAATTACATCTGATATGACTGTCTCAGAGACATCAAAAGAGACAACAGAGGAAGGGTTAGAGAACATGAGGACATGAAAGATCCTAAAAGAGTGGGAGTAATGGGAAGGGAATTGCATGAGAGTAGCAGAGTGTAAGCATAGCAAGAGTCTCTGGGTTGAGGTGTTTCTTCCTCAGATCTCTATGGCATATTATGCTTCTGCATCACTCTGCAGTGTTCAAAGGTTTCCTGACAACAGACCTGGGAATAATCATGGAATTATAGAATGGTTTAGGTTGGAAGGGACCTCAAGGATCATCCAGTTCCAACCCCCTGCCGTAGGCAGGGACACCTCCCACTAGAACAGGTTGCTCAAGGTCTCATCCACCCTGGCCTTGAACACCTCCAGGGAGGGAGCATCCACAGCCTCCCTGGGCAACCTGTTCCAGTGTTTTACCACCCTCACTGTAAAGAACGTCTTCCTAACATCTATTTTAAATCTTCCCTCTTCAAGTTTAAACCCATTACCCCTTGTCCTGTTATTACAAGACCTAGTAAACAGTCCCTCCCCAGCCTTCCTGTAGGTCCTCTTCAGATACTATAAGACCACTATAAGGTCTTCTCAAAGCCTTCTCTTCAGGCTGAAGAGCCCCAGCTCTTGTAGCCTGTCTTCATAGCAGAAGTGCTTCAGCCCTCTGAGCCTCTTCGTGGCCCTCCTCTGGACTCTCTCTAATAGTTCCATTGCCTTCTTGTGTTGGGGGGTTCCAGAACTGCACACAGTACTCCAAGTACCAAGAGGTTTATGGTTTACTAGTCCTGGAAGATACAAAAGCTGGCAGGAAACTCCTTTAAAATACCTACCTACAGTGAATATCTATTCAGGGAACAGTTTTTCTTGGAGGAAAAAAAAAAAAAAAAAGAATCCAACTATTTGCTCCTTTACGTGAGCCCCTAAACCCAGAATTATGAATACATGGTTAGATTTGCAGTCAGCCCACAGTTTAACTTAGATTGTTACATTTCTGTTGGACTTCTGAGGAATGTAAGTTGACACTAGATCCCTTTTCCAAAACATGAGGTTACACCTGTGTATCTGTCTTTCGCTTTCAGATGTCTAACGTAATTCATAGTGTGCACCAAGCAGGACAGAAAGCTATCTGGATAGTGATACTACTGCTGTTTGTTCCAGGCAGGATTTGGAGAAAAATCACTGCATTTGGCACATACTTGGTTCTTGTTCTGTATAAGCAGTGCTTTAGTCCAGTCTATTTGTTACTGCAGATATTTATCTAATAGGAGTAAGAATTAGAGGAAAAAGTAAGTATTTTTGTTGTTTTGCAGATTGCAGCCTTTCTGCTTGTTTCTCACCAGCTACACAAACCAGACAACCGAATAAGCTGTGTTGATTTAGACTATTTCAAGTTCAGTTGAGCATCCAATATAGAGAGAGATGTGGGGGTACTGATTAACAGCTGACTGAACATGAGCCAAGAAGGCCAAAGGTATCCTGGCCTGCATCAAGAATAGTGTGGCCAGCAGGACAAGGGAGGTTATTCTGCCCCTGAACTCAGCATTGGTTAGGTCACTCCTTGAGTACTGTATCCAGTTCTGGGCCACTGAATTTCAGAAGGATGTTGAGGTGCTTGAACATGCCCAGAGAAGGGCAACAAGGCTGGTGAGGGGGCTGAAGCACAGCCCTGTGAAAAGAGGCTGAGGGAACTGGGGTTGTTCAGCCTGGAGAATAGGAAGCTGAGGGGAGACCTTACTGCGAGGTGAAGGTTGGTCTCTTCTCCAGGTAACCAGTGACAGAAGAAGAGGACATAGTCTCAAACTGCACCAGGGCAAGTCTGGGCTGGATGTTAGGAAGAAGTTCTTTGTGGAAAGAGTGATTTGCATTGGAATGGGCTGCCCTGGGAGATGGTGGAGTCACCACTCCTGGAGGTGTTTAAAAGGAGACTGGATGAGCCACGTAGTGCTATGGTTTAGTTAATTAGAAGGTGTTGGGTGGTAGATTGGACTCGATGATCTCGAAGGACTTCTGCAGCCTGTTAAGTTTGAGATTCTGTTGTTTCTGTCTTCCTTTCATAAACACAACACATTTGTTTTGAGATGAATTTCAGAATAAACCGTAATACCAGCAGTGGCATCAGCACACTTTCAAATCTTTGCATATGTCTGCTTTTACCTATTTTCAGACTTTTTATCTCATCTTATGTTTATTAAGTAGTTTCAAGTGTCTTAGGTGAATGAAGAACTAGTACAGTATGTCCTTGATGGAGCCTTTAGCTCATGTTAGGATCATGTGTTTATAGTTGAGAGTGTGAGCTGGCTGTTCTGTAGAGGTGTAGATACTTGTTTTTTTTGTTCTCATCTAAATTACACTAACTGTAATGGAAAACCTTTGTCCTGTGAGAGTCTCATAGTTTTCATAGAATCATAGAATAAGTCAGGGTTGGAAGGGACCACAAGAATCATCTAGTTTCAACCCCCCTGCCCTAGATCAGGCTGGCCAGAGCCTTATACAGCCTGAGTTTTCTGCAAAGGTGATCAGATTCTGATTTTATCTAATCTCTGCTAGAAATTTGTTTTCCAGCTGAATTCTTTATTCGAAAATGCCTCAGTTTTTTGACATCTAGTACCTCATACTAGTGTTACAAAGATAACCTCTAGGGTGCACATAAAATACTGCAATGCATCCTGTAACACTGCGTTTTTGTTTATTTTAGTTTCTGATAGAAGTCAAGAACTGCCAGAAGTCATGTGTGCCATCTGACTGGGTTATGATTAGTAGGTATGTAAAATGTCTTCAAAGTTTGTTCTATTTCAGTATATAAGAAAAATCAAGTAGTATTTTGGTGTTAAGATTAATTACGTACACAATCTCATTACTCAATATGTTTGAATTTTTTAAAAAAATAAAATGAAACAAAATAGTTATGATAATTTACTGCCATTATGACTTCTGCTTTAAAGCAATCAAAACCAAACTGAAAAAGCAGAATTAATAAAGCATTTGTTTTCACATGCTGTACATGCAGATCCTTCATGTAGTACATCACTTGCTAAGTCCTTCAGAGTATGCAACCAGGTGTCAGTACTGTAGTCTTGATCTAGTTGTGGCTATAGTTCGTGCATTCGCATCTTTCACAGAGTTTTGTCCTTATTTTATTCAGAAAGGTGAAGGTAGCTGTGCAAATACCTGTCTGTGCATCTCAGTTAACTATGCATTTGAAGTGTAGTTTTACATGTTCGTGCAGACCAGCCTTACTTGCTTCAGAATGCAGTGTTTTGTAAGCCTGGGTTTACATAGTTTCAAATGCTTTATCCAGTAGGTGAAACGGAAATTGGTGGAATTATATAGTTGGCATTGTCTTTTCAGTCATTTGTTTTATTATGTGAAGGGGTTGAACATCTTAATGTTATAATGCGTGGAGTCCATGTAAATGCTGAATTCTCTATGAGGCCTGGTGCGTGTGTGAGCACAGACATCTCACACTAGAAGTAGGCATAATTGAAGGTGAACTCTGAGTGTTCTGTTCCCTTATGTGAAAATTCACTGTTAAGGACACACGAAATAAGCAAAATTGAGGTGATAAAGAACAAATTGCAGCTAATCTGGATTTTGTAAACGAATGCCTCTGAACGACAAAATGAGTCTTTAAAGACATACATAAGTAAATAGCAAGTGCCCTGAGTGGAAGCTAGTGAGAAAAGTTTCAGGCTTATCATTAAGTTTTATCTCTTTGAAGTGAAATTTTTTTTCTTGGGGTTAATTTCATATGCAGTCAGTGACAGAAAAGTCATCCGTTTGTGCCATGCGTTGTCGAACAGAATTTTGTGAAATATACAAGTACCAGCAACACACTACCTGCTGAGAAACATTTCAAAAACCTTCTGAATGGACAGTGGTGCTGTAACCTATCTATTTACAGTAAAGATTATTGGAATCAGTGGAGTTTGGTACCAGAATAAGCCCCCATGTTTTTAACATCCATTTTTAAGGCTCACAAGGAGTAAGCAAAGTATCCCAATTCTACATGTAGATGGTGCAACTAATTGCTTAGAAAGTTTGATTTCATATTTGGCTATTTTCTGTCTCTTCCAGCACAAAAGCTGTCAGCCGTTTCCACTCTCCTTTTATTATAGAAAATTACAGACATCTCAATCAGCTCCGGGAGCAGCTAGTCCTTGACTGCAATGCTGAATGGCTAAGTTTTTTAGAGTAAGTTTGCAAAACTGAGTCATTTTTTTTTTTTTTCAATGATTGAATATTTTATTTTATGCTGTGTCTTTAAAAAAGATACTGTTAATTCACTAATGTTGCCTGCAACTTTAAAAAAAATAAATTAAGATATTGTTCTTCGGTTTCAAGCATTTGAAGGCAAGATCTGTGCAAACTGAGTCCCAAAACCAGCAGTGATGTCCTTAGATGTTAAAATTTGCTATTAAATATCTGAAATGGCTCTCAGAATTTAAAAACAAATATCACAGCTTAAGAAGCCTAAAACTGCAAATGACTGAAACTGAATCTAGTAGTACTCTTACTGAAGTACTAAGTAAATGAAATGAAGAAAGACTGTATTGTGCTAGCTAACCAGATTCACTTCAGAGTATGGCCTCACTAAAAGGCGTAATAGTAAGTTAAGTACAATGGCAGTGTTACTTGCAGTCTTTGAGTTAAGAATGTTAAGGGTGTTTGTGCAGTCACTTGAGTGTGATTCTCTGTAGCCCTATATTTTGTGTGCAAGCCCTGGGACTGTTAGCTGGAAAGTAATGGGAGCATTACTGGCTACTGTCCCTCACAAGTGGCGTAGGAGATATGTTTGTCTTAGATCAGAGTTTTGAGTGTAGTTATTTAATTCCTTAACAAAGGAACTTTGAAATGAGAGTTTAAAGATATTTCTCAAGCTTCTGAATAGCTTTTTTTTTTCTTCAAGTGTCTGGTTGTCAACTACTTTATTGCCTTCAGTTTTAACAGGCCCATTCAAATTGTCCCCTTTATCGTGCTATGATTGTGGGTTCACTTTCATTTGTGCCTTTTTCTTTGGTGCAAAAACTTTAAAGTTCCTTCTGAAGTTGTCTTACTGAATGTAGCTGATGCCAGGGTTTGCCTCCTAGTAGCAACCTAGCAGTTCTGTAAATTTGATAGAAACTAGAGAAACATTACTGTTGTGTGTTACCTTTTCAGTATTACAAAAGTAGTTCTAGTAAATAATTTACTTCATGTTCATCTTGCTGGTTTTGTGCTGTTGTAGGATAGCAGCATGCAAGGAAAGACACCTTGTATGGTGGTGTCTTAGGACACCAAGGAAAGTGGTCTTCTTCCCACCTCTACATTCATTTGGGTCTTTATTAAACTTTGCTGGTTTTGTATTCCATGTTATGTTTTTGAGACTGAGAGAGGAGTAAAAGGTATTCTGATGGTTACTGAAAGCTGTTCTGGTAAGGTTATTGTAAGTGGAAAATGATTTATTGAATTTTGCATTTTAGGTACTGCATTTTAGAGTGGGCTTTATAACTGTAACTTACAGTTGAAGTGAATTGGCAGTTGGGATTCAGTAGCCACTGTGATAAACAGTGGCATTTTTAGAGACATCACTTAAGCAGCAGGGATCACCTGCAGACATATTGTATGCTGTAAAAGAATTTAATTTTGCCTGCTTTTTGGTGCTTAAAAATAATTCGCAACATAAGTTATAACAAAAGCATGAAGTCAGTCTTGATTAAGATTGTATCCTCATATTGTAACTTAATGCACTGCTGCGAGATTTGAATTCAAGAGTAATTTAACAACCATGGGAGCCTTGTGAGAAGTTTGCATAGGATGTGTTTTAACAGTACATTTGCATCTATGAATATCTTTTTTCTTTTCCTCCCATTATTTTCCCTGGTTTGATACAGCCATTTTAGTGAACATTACCACCCTGTGTCTAAAGCGATTGGTCACCTAGCAACTGTTGACTGTCTGTTCTCATTGGCCCAGGTGGCTAAACAAGGAGACTACTGCAGGTACTCAATTTTTAATTTTTATTTAGGATTTTATAGGGAATTACAAGATAGTAAATAATTTCGATTTTAGTATGTATACTATGATAAAATGCATTATTAAAACTGTTTACAACTTAATCTGATTTTCCCAAAGCAATACTTGTGAGTTTAAAGCAAGCACGTAAACATTGCAGTTCATATTGAACATACTATATTTTACTGTTTGACCTGAGTCTTGTAGCTGACACCTTGTGTTTTATTTATATATATATGTTAGACTTTGCATGGAAATGTTTTTTCTTCTTCTTTTTTTTTCCTCAGAAAGCTCTGAGTTCATATTATCTTTCTAATTATCTAAGATTGTAGGGTGTGTGAAGTATGTTTCAAATATGTATTTCAGGTAGATAAAAGGCAAATTGTCAGTACCAGGTTTCAGAGCAGTAATGATGCCTCACCTAGAATCATATGTTAGGTCTGATGATCTGTGTGCTTCTTTATGCCCAACACCCACACAAGCACACTGAGCACTGCAGCCTGAGACTCTAGTCCTGCCAAGGCTCGCTGCACATCCCTTGGTGGTGGGGACATCTGAACTCTCAAGTCCTCTTTCACTTGAAGTTGGTCCAGAGCTGGCTCCTGAGCCTGTACAACTTGAAACTCATGTCTTTCTTCACCTCATAATCTCACATTTCTTTCACATGTGCAGACAGTCACTCTCACTGCAGTGTCTGCTTCCTTACCTCACTCCCCAGAGGCATTGGACACTCAGCCACTGTTTAAGCAGCTGTCTACTGTCCTAGAGGCCAGCAGTTAACTCTTTCTGTGGTTTATTGCGTGGACTCCTGCAAAGGCTTTTGATTTCCAGTTCTCAGCCTTGCCAGACAGCTGCCATAACTCTTTGCAAAAGTGCTATGTGTATAACCTTTTCAATGTTATCATTGTGGGGCTGTGATACAAGTTCTTTGACGATTGCTAGGGAATAACCATATGAATTAGCAAGGTGTGAGACCTGTGGAAATACAGCAAATTATGTGTTAAACGTGTGTGGAAGAAGGGAAGATTGCATATGCTTCTACTTTTTTACAGCATTTCAGATAATATTGATCACTTCTGGACTCTTGGGATCCTGTGTATCTCTATCAAAATCTCTTTGAAAGTAGTTGCTCACTTATTTCTGTATACTCAGATAGTAAACTGAAGTCTGATTAATTCACTGTACAGAGTTTAAATAATTCAGTGAATTTTAGAGAGTGGCTGAGAGCTTATAAACTGTCAGCAAGGAGACTTCTCAGTGAACCTTCAGCTGCAGGAAAGGTGTCAATAGTTAATTTTGGAGGGCTACTAGAGATAAAATGGGAGTTTTCATATTAACTCATTTCAGTACTTTGGGGGAATGGTTTCTGATAAAGCGATCACTCTACTTGAGGCTTGTGAGTTGTGAAGTTGTGAAGGAGCACAGGTGCTTTACATGGCTGTTGAAGAGAAGTTACAGTTCAGAGGTGTCTCAGGACCCATGTGTTGGGAGACTCATCCTTTACATGGATGATGTCCAACGTCAGGGCTCTCTTGCCAGAGAAGGATCACCTATACCAGATCACACAGGAACACATCCAGGTGACTCTTAAATATCTCCAGAGAGGGAGATTTCACAACTACCCTGGGCAGCCTGTTACAGTGTTCTGTCACCCTCACTGTGAAAAAAAATATCCTCATGAAAATTCCAATGCTTCAGCTTCCACCCGTTGCTCCTTCTCCTGTCATTGGTGATCACTGAAAAGAGCCTGAACTCCATCCCCTTGGCACTCAGCTTTTACATATTTATAAACATTAATGAGGTCACTCTTCAGTCTCCTCCAAGCTATAGAGTCCCGTCTCAGTCTGTCCTCGGAAGTTATTCTACTCTCAGTAATTTTTGTGGCTCTGTGTTGGACTCTTTCAAACAGTTCCCAGTCCTTTTTGAATGAGGGATCCAGAACTGGACACTATTCCGGATGTGACCTCACTAAGGCAGAGTAGAGGGGAGGAAGAACCTCTCTTGACCTACTAATCACTCCCCTTCTAATCCACCCCAGAATGGCATTGGCCTTCTTGGCCACAGGAGCACACTGCTGGCTCCTGGTCAGCCTTCCATCCACCAGGACCCCCAGATCCTCTTCTCCTTCACTGCTCTCCGTCAGGTCAGTCCCCAGCCTATACTGATACATGGAGTTGTTTCCCAGGTGCAAGATTCTACACATCACCTTGTTGAATTTCATTAAATTTCTTCCTGCCCAACTCTCCAGCCTGTCTGAATATTCTCTTATTTCTCTGGTAATATTTTTTAAGTAACTGAATAGAACAATGACAACAACAAAAAAAAGCTTTAGAAATATTTGATAACAATAATTACTTGCTGTCGTTTATATTTTTTTTCCCACAAAAATCTGGATTCTAGATGACCCTCCTGCAAGCGTTAGTTACAGCAGTTCTAAATAATCAGTTACAATACACACTGAAATTGATGTCTTTTCCTTTTTGCAGACCAACTGTGCGAGATAATTGTCGAGAAATAATTATAAAAAATGGGAGGCACCCTGTGATTGATGTGCTACTGGGAGAACAGGATCAGTATGTTCCAAATACCACTAACATTTCAGTAAGTACTGAGATATTCAGAGAGACCTGGACAGGCTGGAGAGTTGGGTGGGGAGTGTTTAATGAAATACAGCAAGGATGAGCATTAGAGTCTTGCATCGGGGAAACAAAAACCCCATGGACCGGCATTAGACTGAGGACTGACCTGTTGGAGAGCAGGAGAGGGAGAGGGACCTGAGGATCCTGGTGGACAGAAGGAGGGCCATGAGCCAGCAGTGTGCTCTTGTGGTCAAGAGAGCCAGTGCCATTCTGGGGTGTATTAGAAGGGGTTTGGCTAGCAGATGGAGAGAGGTTCTTCTCTGCCTGTACTGCATCTGGAATATTGTGTCCGGATCTGGGTCCTTCATTTCAAGAAGGACAGGGAACTGCTTGGAAGAGTCCAGTGCACAGCCACAGAGATGTTGGAATGGAACATCTTCCTTCTGAGGAAAGGCAGAAGGATTTGGGGCTCTGTAGCTTGGAGGAGACTGAAGGATGACCACATCAGTGTTTACAAGGATGTGAAAGGCAAGTGTGAGGAGGATGAAACCAGGCTTCTCGTAGTAATGTCTGATGATAGGGCAAAGGGTAGTGTGTGGAAGCTGGATCATAGGAGGTTCCATGTGAACATAAGGAAAAGATTTTTCACTGTGGGTGTGACAGAACACTGGTACAGGCTGTCCAGAGAGGTTGTGCAGTTTCCTGCCCTGAAGACTTTCAGAACCCACCTTTGTTACCCTCTCTGTGATTCTGCTCTGGCAAAGTGGTTGGACTGGATGATCTCTGGAGGTCTTTTTCAACCCATAGCATTCTGCAGTTCTGTGAGATACTGTTTAGGATTTAAAATCATTCAAGGGAAGGAATCTGGAATTTGCATTTTGGCTGGAAAGTTGAGATAAATAATTTAATCATGCAGTTGCTTGAATTTCAGAGAACTGTTGATGGATATGACCACATCTGTTTTGTCCTTCTTCTGGAATCTTGCAGCCAGGTGCTCTCTTCACAGCCTCATTCAGCTTTAATAGCATAAAGAAAATAAATATGATTGCAAAATTAGGACCCTGAAAGTTTTAAATGACTTTTTTTGAGCAATCAGGTTTTCTAACAGCATCAGCAGGTGTCTGTATTTAGTTGTAACTTCATCTCAAATATAGGCTTGTGTAACATCTTACAAACTCAGTTTCCCAAATTAATCCTAGGACAACTCATTTCTTTTTTAGGTATTTCTCTACTATGTTTTTTTTAATTTCTCCCTGGAACTATTGATTTCATACAGCCTTCCTTTATCTGGAAAAAACAGTGTTGGAGCTCCGACTCCACTACATAGTATCAAGTACACAGTCTTTTAGACTGCACATGAGTTTAAATGAGTCTTTCATATGAGTATATAATAAATATTCCTCCTGCAAGGTGTAGCTTGCAGGCTCTGTGTTACATGTTAGTCTCTCTCTGGCTGTTGTTTTCTGCAATGAAGAATGATGTTGAGAAGTAGTAAGACTATGACTTTGCTGGTATTGTTCTCAACAGGTCACAGAAAGTGGGAGGGCTGTTTCTTAACATTTTCTGTACAGTGTTACCTGAATCCTATGACCTAAAATGCCTAAAATTGCTAGAAATACGCAATTACCATAGGTAGGAAACACGGTGTATTTTATTGCATATATCAGTGAAATAAAATAAGGCATTTATTGTATTTTAGTTTGTTTTAGTTTTTTTTTCTATCCTGTAAACCTAACATCTTTGTTGAATATTTCAAAAGTATTTACCTGTCTTTATCTAGTAGCCCTCTATGATGAAATTACTGCAGCAGTTGACAAGGGTGGGGACGTACAGATGTTGTCTACCTGGGTTTCTGTGAGGCCTTTGATACAGCCACTTCCAGCTTCCTTCTCTATAAATTGTAGACTTGGATGTGATGGGTGGACTATTCAGTACATAAGGAATTGGATGTTCATATACTAAGGGTAGTGGTAAATGTTTCAATGTTTGGATGGAGATAGGTGACAAATGGTGTCCCTAGGGGGGTCAGTATTAGGACCAGTACTGTTTAATATCTTTGTCAGTGACGTAGACACTGGGATAAAGTGCGCTTTCAACAAGTCTGCTGATGACACCAAAATTAGTGGTGTGGCTGGCATGCTGTTGGAAAAGTGCAAGGTCCTGCACCTGGGTTGGTGCAATCTCAGGTATCATTACAGGCTGGGGGGAGGGGGGGGGGGTAAAGAGACTGACAACAGCCCTATGGAGGACTTGAGAGTATTAGAGGATAAAAAGCTGGACATAAGCTGGCAGTGTCCACTTGCAGTGCTGAAGGCCACCCGTGTCCTGTGCTGCATCAAAAAAAAACATGGCCAGCATGCTATAGAGAGTCCTCTTCCCTCTCTGCTTTGCTTTGGGGAGTACAGTATCCAGCTCTGGAATTCGTAGCACAAGAAGGACCTGTTTGAGTGGCTTCAGAGGAGTACCACAAATATGATCAGGAGTGCCAGAATACCTCTGCTATGAAGAATCGCAGAACATTAGGGGTTGGAAGGGATCTCCAGAAATCATTGAGTCCAGTCCCACTGCCAAAGCAGGGTCACTCATGGTAGGCTGCACAGGAACACATTCAAGCAGGCGTTAAAGACTTCAGAGAAGTCGGCTCCACAAAAAAGGCTGAGAGAGTTAGGGTTGTTCAGCCCAGAGAAGGCTCCAGGGAGACCTTACTGTGATCTTTCAGTACTTAAAGGTAGCCTACAAGAAAGCTGGAGAAAGACAGATTTTTTTTTTTTTTTAGCAGAACCTGTTGTGACAGCAGTAGGGGTTTTAAATGAAAAAATGGGAGATTTAGACTAGAGAGAAAAAATGTTATGTAATGGAAGTGGCAAAATTGGCCCAGATTGCTCAGAGAGGTGGTCAAAGTCTCATTCTTGGTGTGGTGGTTTGGTTGTTCCGTGTCCCCCCTGCGCCTTCACTTTTGGAAATCACCCACACTAGACTCAGCAGCTCTGGAAATATGAACAAAGCTTATATTTACAGCTAGCACAGTGTAGAAGCAGATATTTACAGTTATATACAGAAATATACAAGGTAAAAGGTAATACAGAAACACAACTCCCCTCCCAGAAACCTGAGTCCCCAGGAGGGGCTCTCTGTTGCCCATTCACCTTCCCCCTATGCCTCTCAACCTTACCCTAGTCCCAGGGAAGAATAGAGGTTTGGCCAGGGGGTTGGGAAGCAAAGTGGATTAGTCCAAAATGGAGGGTGAGGTTAGAGAGTAAGATGCAGCTCAGCCAATTCCCCAGCAGCAGCCCAAGTGAGAGAAGTGCCAAGAGTGTCTGTGTTATCTATGTTTTGACTTACGTTTTTATACATCTCAGTAAGCCTTTGAGCGAAGTAGACATCACCATTGTTTTCACAGCCTGTAATCTGGTTCTCCTCATCAAAACATTCTCGCTAGGCTCAAACTAGCACACCTGGAAACACTAGATAGCTTTAACTAGGCTCTGAGCAACCTCATCTAGTTGATGTCCCAGCTCTCTTCAAGAGGGTTCCTCTAGATGACCTTTAAAGGTCCCTTCCCACCACAGCACTCTATGATTGTATGAGTACTGTGTTCAATTCTAGGCCCCCCAGTTTAGAAGGGACATCGAGATGCTTGAGCGTATCCAGAGAAGGGCGACGAGGCTGGTGAGAGGCCTCGAGCACAAGCCCTACGAGGAAAGGCTGAGGGAGCTGAGATTGTTTAGCCTGGAGAAGAGGAGGCTCAGGGGTGACCTTATTGCTGTCTATAACTACCTGAGGGGTGGTTGTAGCCAGGAGGAGGTTGCTCTCTTCTCTCAGGTGGCCAGCGCCAGAACGAGAGGACACAGCCTCAGGCTGCGCCGGGGGAAGTTTAGGCTCGAGGTGAGGAGAAAATTCTTCACTGAGAGAGTCATTGGCTACTGGAATGGGCTGCCCAGGGAGGTGGTGGAGTCGCCGTCCCTGGAGCTGTTCAAGGCAAGGTTGGACGTGGCACTTGGTGCCATGGTCTAGCCTTGAGCTCTGTGGTAAAGGGTTGGACTTGATGATTTGTGAGGTCTCTTCCAACCTTGGTGATGCTGTGATACTGTGATCACTGTTTTTAGTAAATGTAGGTGCTTGTAACTTAACTCTAAATACCTGGTTTTTTGTACAATAAATACAGAAAAGGTGTGCAACAGATGTCAGTGTGGAGCATTGCTGTGGTGAACACCATTCAAATTCGTATGTGTTTTGGGGGAAATAATTTTAAATACTGCTCTATACTGAACAGTGATGCAGATATTGTGCAGTACTTTAGGGAATGTTTTCAAAATTATTTGTCAACTTCAAACAAGTGACAGATGGCATTTAGAAAAAATGCAGCATTTTCATTCAGTAATCATGCATTTTCCTCTGTTAGCCCCATTCTTATGTTGGCTTTCTAAATACTGAGTATTACAAAGTCAGGTGTTCATGGCAGAACCCTCTTGGTTTCAGTTTTCTGAGAGGTGGGTGGGAACTCAATTTGTTAAAATCCTCTAGATTTAAAATGACGTGTTTTAATCATCAGGATCTCCTGTCACATTTTCAGCTGAAATGTTATTGACTGCCTAATTTTATGAAAAGCTTTATTGCAATGCCCAGAAATAAGTATCTTCCATTCCCTGCCTCTTCCCCAAATATTCCTGAATTCTCTTAACTTCAGCTATAAATACCAATAAGATTTTAGCTTATGGTTGCTTGCATGCAGTTGTAAGGGCAGATGGATTCTCTGGTCGTATGTTACAGCATATGTTCTGACTGAAAGCTGGCTTTGCAAACCAGCCACCAGTCTCACGACATGGTTGGAGAGACCCTGGAGGGATACCAAACACATGCAAGTAATTTGTGTATTTTAACAGCTGAACTGATTCTGGTCTTAAGTATCTATAAATTTTGTTGTGTTGAGCCAAATGGTGGCCCTGATGAATTTTATAGTTGTAGTATTGAAACTGTACCTCGGGGACTGAGATTTTATGAATTCTGTACCTGTATAGTCATGTGCATTTTATTACATCCTTTATTTCTGATAATGGCATTTTCTAGGTTTTGTTTTATTGCAACTTCCTTAGGAATGGGCATTTCTTTGAAAAAGCTCAGTGGATTTTTACATATGATAAATAGTCTTTGTACGTATCTTTCTGTATGATCTGGATTATGACATAGGTGAGTCCTATCTTAGCTTTATTTGCTTCACTACTGACAAAATGAAAACCCATTTGAAAAACGAATCTGTAGAGATTGTAAGATTATTCTTTGGAGATCACTTCTTGTTGGTATCACAGTGTCTGATCAGTTCCAAGTTTACTAAGTAAGAGTAGCTAATGTTCATTATGCACAGCTGGTCTCTCCCTAACTTTTGGTTCATCAATTTTTGGGATTTCATTGTACGTACCCAATAGAAAGGAAAAGTCTAGTTGTCTGAAGTCCTTGCATGACAATTTCCTTGTCTTGATTCAGGCTATGAGAAAGCTTTTCATTCATGGAAGAGTTTTAATTTTGTATTAGCAAATGTCTTGTACCAGTGGAAGACAGTTTTGTTCTGGGTATGAACCGTATTAGGACAGCAGTAGCTATGCTGAAAGTTGATGAGTTTCTCTTTTTGCTCAAAGAAAATAGCATGGAAAGTTCTTGGAGTCCTTTCATGCTTCCTTAATGGAGAAAAGGAAGATTCTCTCATGCTCTGTCCATTTTGTTCAAAAGTGATGAAAGGTGATTGTGATGTTTCTCTCTACCAGCCTGGAAAAGTCTTAGGAAGATCTGTCTGTCTGTGATGAATTCCAAAAGTGAAGGAAGCCTTCAGTCCTGAGGAGGCTTGCACTGTGTAGCTCTAAACACACACAGACTCTAGAGTCTCTTATTAAAGCACCATGTACAGGACAATGTTTTTGACCACTGTTTTGTGTTTCCAGGGGGATGGTGAAAGGGTCATGATAATAACTGGCCCAAACATGGGAGGAAAGAGCTCCTATATAAAGCAGGTTGCGCTGATCACAGTCATGGCACAGATTGGCTCATATGTTCCTGCAGAGGAGTCAACAATTGGTGTCGTGGATGGTATTTTTACCAGGTAACCTTTCACAGCTTACTCTGCATGTACTAGTTGTTACGTTTCAGTTATGATTTTCTGGTAAACTATTGCGTTTGGTTTGGAATCTTTCAGTTGTTAAAGGGTAAGAATGTTACTGTGTCTATCTTGATTAAGATACAGATAACTAACTTTGTCTGTCTGGACGTCTCAGCTGTATTTATTCTGTTTGATTGCCAGTTGGTGTTTTTTAATCTCTGAAAGTCATGTCAAAGTTTTAGCTATGCAGCTCGGTTCTATGTCCTCACATACTTGTGACTGGGTATTTGAGGCTGCATATATGCTATGCTTCTTTACTGTACTAATCAGTCATGAACACATTTTATGGGATGTCTTTTAAAGAATGAATAAAGGAAGCTTGTTTCACTCAGACTCATTTTTAGATCGTGCTGAGTAATTTTTAAAGGTTATCAGTACAGTCAAAACCTTTGTAGTGTATAACCTAATATTACCAAGGATTATCCATCTGGTTTTCCACCTTTTTCTTTACTTTTCAATCACCGAAAGTTCTGTGTTTTACTGATGGTATTTTAGATGGATAATTATTTATAAGTTTCACAGCAATCATGTATCTGTGGTAGGATTACGTTTCTTGAAATTCTAGGTCTGTGATGGCACTGCGCAGTTCAGAGTTAACAGTACCTGAAATACTGCTCATCTGGAATTGCTTCCTCATATAAAGATGTTTGTTCTTATGCATCACTGTGTCATGACGACAGTGATTGAAATTGCACTTTGATGCAGTTCAGTGCTAAGCAGTTGAACAAATTAGAAAATAATCTGCATTATCCCTCCAAAATTAATTGCAACTGAAAATTCAAAACAGTTAAACTTTTCTTTCCCTATCCTGTGTTGAAAGTAATTGACTGGATTGATTGGATGAGCATTTCTTGAGGGCACATGGAGATATACAAGATCTGATCTACTTTACGGGAAAAAAACCCAAACATTACAATGTTACTAACCATTTGAGGTTATTTTTGTATTCCTCTGTGTTTTGTAGGTGAACTTGGAGTACTTCTGTTCACAATGACTTAAATTCTTACACGGTCTAGTAATGTTAGGACGAGGGGGAATGGGTTTAAGCTGGAAGAGGGGAAATTTAGACTGGATGTTAGGAGGAAGTTCTTTACAGTGAGGGTGGTAAGGCACTGGAATGGGTTGCCCAGGGAGGTTGTGGATGCTTCCTCCCTGGAGGTGTTTAAGGTCAGGCTGGATGAGGCCTTGGGCGAGCTGCTCTAGTGGGAGGTGTCCCTGCCTGTGGCAGGGGGTTGGAGCTGGATGATCCTTGAGGTCCCTTCCAACCTAAACCATTCTATGATTCTATGATTCTATGATATAAGCCTTACTCCTAAGATCAGTATCCTCTTTCCTCTACTTTTATTTGGCTGTCATTATAACAATGTTCTGCAGAAAAATCAGGAAATACCATACAGTTGGGAGTGCCATTTTGCTCTGTGCCCACTAGAAAGTGAAAAAATTTGGTTTGCCCTAAATTTGGTATTGGAGCTACCTGTTCCTCAATGAATTTTATAGAATCATGAAATCATAGAATGGGTTGGATTGGAAGAGACCTTAAAAATCATCTAGTTCCAACCCTTTGCCATGAGCAGGGACACCTTCCACTGGACCAGGTTTCTCAAGACCCTGTCCAACCTGGCCTTGAACACCTCCAGAGAGGGGGGCATCCACAACTGTCGTGGGCAACCTGTTCCAGTGCCTCATCACCCTCATTATAAAGAATTCCTAATATCCAGTCAATATCTACTCTTTGTTCAGCTTAAAGCCCTTCTCTTTCATTCTGTCACTACAAACCCTTCTTAAAAAGTCTCTCCCCAGCCTTCAGAATTTCTCTGATTCCACTCAGATTTTCCCTGTTTTTCAGATAGTGCAGTTGAAGGTAGAACTGAAGCTTTCAGATTTCAAAGCAGACAAATGTTGAGTGTGCCACTGACTGTGAGGCTTCAAACCACTTAATTTGAAGTCCAGTAAGATTCTGACATGGGATTAATTGTTTGGTTGGTTGATTTTTGTTGGGTTTATTGGGGTTTTTTTACTCCTATCTGAATTACCCTCAGAGGCTCAGCTGGATCACTTGGAGTTGTTGTGGATTTCGCGTCCCTGGAATGAAGTGTTGGATGGAGCTTTAAGGAACCTAGTCTCGTGAAAAGTGTCCCTGCCCATGGCACAGGGTTGAAACTAGATGATATTTAAGATCCCTTCCAGCCCAAACCATTCTGTGATTCTTTATTTAATGTGAAACATGTCAAACATCAGATGAGTGTACTAAAGAATGACTGAAATTCTTGTCATTGCATGGGTAATTAAGAGTAAACACACAGAATTGTTAGGGTTGGAGAGGACCTGAAGGATCATCTAGTTCCAATACCCCTGCCATGAGCAGAGACATCTTCCACCAGATCAGCCTAACTTTAAACACCTTCAGGGATGGAGCTTCCACCACATCCCTGGGTGACCTGTTCTAGTGTCTCACCACCCTCATGGTGAAGAATGTTTTCCTAACGTCTAATCTAAATCTGCCGTCCTCTAGCTTGGATCTATTCTTCCTAGTCCTATCCCTGTCTGACATCCTAAAAAGTCCCTCACCAGCTTTCTTGTAGGCCCCTTTAAGATATTGGAAGGCAACAGTAAAGTTGCCCAGGGAGGTTGTGGATGCTTCCTCCCTGGAGGCGTTTAAAGCCAGGCTGGATGAGGCCTTGAGCAGCCTGCTCTAGTGGGAGGTGTCCCTGCCTACGGCAGGGGGTTGGAACTGGATGATCCTTGAGGAACCTTCCAACCTAAACCATTCTATGATTCTAAGTGCCCTCAGAACCTTCTCTTCTAAAGACTGAACAACCACAACTCAGTCTGTCTTCATAGGAAAGGTGCTCCAGCATATTAATGCATAGTCATGCATTAGTTAACAGGTTGACAGGAAGCAAACAACTCAGAGTTTCTGTGTTGCATTCCTTCAAATGTCAAGGATAGTCGCTTCACTTTGTAGAGATAATCAGTGGAACTGCTAGTCTGTGCATCTCTTTAAAAAATTCTGTCTTCTCTGTAGTGTAACTTGAAAGAATGGATTGTACTGCTGGGATAGACATTAGCCATTTGTAATGTACTTGCAGGATATTAGATCTTCACCCAATAGTATCTTCTATTCCAGTGCAAATTTTTAGGGAAATACTTGCATTGTGATTTTGCTATAACATACTTAGTGTGGGGGCTTTCTTTACATATCCAGGTAATGATATTCACACTCCCCAGGTACATCAGTTATCAGTGCTGTTTTCTGTCCTGTTCTATTATCAGTAGCCAAAATCAGTCTTTACTGATTGGTAAATCCTTGATTAATTTCTGCTTCATTTCACTATCTCCGAATCACGAATCCAGTGAGAAAAGGAGTAACTTACCAGATTCTGTGGCTCAGAGGCGCAAGGTGTGTGAAGACCAAGAAACAGGCACCTCTATTTTGGTTTATTTGGGGTTTTAGGGTGGTTTGGTGTTAAGTTTATCAGTCTAGGTTAATGTGGTGTTATAGTCAGGGTAGTTCTCTAGTCCTAGGAGTTTATCTCTGTAATGTTTTCAAATGCTTGGTTGAACGAGAGAAACAAGAGATTCATCTTCAAAATTATATATCCTACATTGTTTCTTTAATGCTCTGTCTGGCTGAACATAGAGTTCTAAAGCCTCAGCTTTTGCTAAGAACTCTCCACTGATAGGGAAACAGCTTGAAGAGATGAGAAATTTTCTCTTATCTTGCCCCCAATTTTTTCTTTTTCCACTCTTTTTTTTTTTCTTTTTTTTTTTTTGGAGAGGATTGTCTTGTAATTTTTTTTATTTTTTTAATAGGATAACAGCTATGCAGACCTCCTGTCTGCACTGCCACCCCAGGGCACAAGTGTCTGCCTGGAAAATGGATTTTTTTATTGATAACATTGGTATATTTTACATTTTTTTTTTAAAAAACATTTCTTAGGAAGATGTCAGTTTCCAAGTTATTTTTGCGACTGTCATGGTGTATTGCTTTCTAGATGCTGCTATTAGCATAGCACTCCTGCTAGGAGGAATACTTTACAGGCTGACTGTTTAAAGAGTTCTGTGCATCAGGAACACTCACAGTTCTGCTGCTTGCTAAGTTTGTGAATATTGGTGCTTTATACTGCAGTTCATTTTTCATTTGTAGACTGCATCTTTGAAGTGTGAACTTATATAGGTTTAAGAGATTAATGTTCGTCTCAGATTCATATCTTGTGTTCGAAGTAGAGTTTCCATGGAAATTGAAAGGTTGCTACTATGGTTATTCCTTTCGATATATTTAGTGTTTATGTGTTGCAGCTTCTCTAAATTGACTTTAAATGCTGCAGTATGTTAAACATTTTTAAAGAGGCAAAAGCAATTGTGTTGCTCACAGGTACAGTGAAAACAGAAGTGATTTGTCTTCATTACTGGGTGTGAGGACACAATACAGTGCTGGCTAGTCTGAATGTGTTAGAGTAGGACTGGTCATTTCATCCTAAAGAGGGAGAAAAAGCATCTTCCACTGCATAATGCTCCTAAGCCCAGGGGATATGCTGTTAGAAATCTGTGAAGTGAAGATTCTGGGGAGAAGGGAGTAATTTCCGGCAATACACTCCTTGTGTTACTTATTTCTTAAGGAAGTCTCTGAGTACTCCTATGGACTCTCCCACATCTCACCATTTCTTACGTGTGAAGCCAACCTTGCTGTTTCCATTGGCATGCCTTGTTCTTGATCCTGGGAAGAGGATGCTAAAAAGTTCTGAAATAAGTAAAAAGTTTGTTTTATTGTTAGGTGGCTCCAGCTTCATAACATCAGACTAAAAAGACATTAAACCATTCCTCATATTTCTATATATTTTATTTAAAGTTACTTTTAGACTAGATGTTAATATAGTGTTATTAAAGCATTTGTATAAGTCTGTCACTTGAAACTCCTTACATACATTATATTTTATGTGATCTGATGTGTCTGTAAACCATTTCTGTACAAAAGGTTACTATTTTTCAGACCATATGCAATGTCCATTATTTAAGGGATATCTATGTAATGCGGATAAACTTGAGGATTTTTGAGAATTGTGTTTTCTTTCTTTCCCTCCCCCTTTTCCAGTGAGGATTAATGTTTTCATGCAACCTTTGCTTAAATACTTTAACTTGCTCAGTGTCACTATATTTAAGAATTTTAGAAGAGTTCTATAGAGGTCAGCACCTAATTTGTATTGATGTTTAATGAGATTTGAGTATTAATTCTCTGATATATGAAAATTCCCATCCAAGTTTCAATATTCAATGTTTACTTTAACCTTCATTTTGTATTAGTTCTTCTAACAGAGTTATTCAGACATTGCAGTTAATACAACATTTCTCTGTGCATTTCTGTAGAAATAGAAATCAAGTGTGGATATGGCACACATGGAGAAACTAATGAAAGACATTCTCTTGACCTACTTGTGCATTTAGAAGAGATGATGTTTAGCTGCTGAAGAAAGCAGACCTTTAAAGAGCTCCCATTTATAATCAGTTACTCATAATTTCTCACGGCTAGAAGACTTCAGCCTGCTTCCTGTAGGTCACAAGTAGTTCTTCACAAGGGTCAATGTTCAAAATTAAAAAAAATGAAAGAATGCTATAACAATTGGAAGGTAAAAACTGTTCAAGTAAACAAGCTACTTATTAGCTGAAACTACCTTCAGTTCAAGATTTTAAGGATCAATTTATTGAAATCACAAGCTAACATTAAAAGAATATTACGAAGGAGCCAACTCCTCCTAACTCCTACCGACTCTAGGCAGTGGTAAAGGGATAGAAAAAAACCCTTCTACAGCATTTAACTGCCTGATTTTCTCTTCTCATTTTGGAATAAAAGCTATTTCACTTACTTCAGTGATCAGACATAAGTATGCACAGTCACATTGCAGTTACATACATCTTTCAGTGTGGTTTTACTCCATCAACCAAATTGGACATACTACTAAAGGTGCAGCTTCACTTGTCTGAACAAATACAATGCAGCCGTGCTTCAGCCGCACTTGAAAACTGTCTCTTGCAGGTTACGTGCCACTAGCCTAAAAAGTTGAAGGAATAAATAGAAGCATCCATAAGACTCACGTAGATTATCCTTTCATGCACTATTCCCTCTCTAAAGAGCTGACTTGCTGTTTGCAGATTCGTAGCATGTCGTCAGTTCTCGTGATGGCAAAAAGATAGAGTTTGAATTGCCTATGTTGGTATATTAAGAAAACAGAGAGATGAAGGAGGTTGGCAGTACAGGTTAACAGGTGATAGTGGTGGATGGCTTAGGCGAGCAGCAGCTTAATTCTTTTGCTTTGTGTAAGACACGCAGTTGCGTACACTTTAAGCCAGTTGTTTTGGTACAGTTGCTGCTCATGACATGATCTGTGTTCAGGTGTACAGAACTTCATCTGGCATTTCATCGTTGTCACAGATTTTAACAATGTGTTTCTAACTTATTTCTGAGTCTGTAGTTGGGAGATACGCAGTTCATATTCCACTGACTATCTTAAATCACTGTGGAAAAAAAAATCATGCTTGCTCACCTTGGCTGGGGAAGGGCAGTTTTGTTCTGGTTTGTATTACATGGCTGTGTACAGGTCTGCCAGGTAAGTATGGCTACAAGTGTGATCCTAGATTTCTCTGTTCCAGAGCTGAAATTACATGGCTGTTGTGGTATTTTCTTGTCTGTCTGTCTTTGTACAATGATGTTGATCTTGTCACGGTAGTTGCACATTCAGCTAAAAGCAGAATGTAGAAATCTTCAGGCAGCTGATCCTTACATGTAGTTGCAGAACCTTACAAATTAGGCCTTGTGACTTCAAGCTATTGTCATCATGCAGTGACCTCATGCTTCTGATTGATTCAGAAGAAGCTGTGTCCTGCTGGGGTACTTCCACATGTCCCTGGCATGCATGTGGTCTGCTTTCATTCCCAGATGTAGAAATGGAAAAGAGCATCAGGTTCAAGCTGTGCTTCTTGAGGATATATTTGAAAGAGCTTTCAGCTTTTGTGATCTTTGGCTCTATAAGGAGAGGGAGAAAGCAGAGGAAAGAAAAGGAAAGGATGTTTTCTATGTAGATCAAGCAGTATGAGCCTCATCCAATACTGAAATAATGAGTTTCGTTCCACGCACCATTGGGTCATTTTATTTCAAGTCCAGCAGCAAAGATCCAGTTCCAGGCATGTGCCTTGCCAAGGAGTGGTGATTCTGAGTTGATGAATGAATTCAGTAAAGGGTAGTAATTGTGATTGCTACAAGGGAAAATGGTGCTGCCAAGAGGGTTGCCGACCTAAGATCCCCTCCTGCTAGTGCAAATTGCATTTGAGGACTACTTGTGTGAGTATCAGCTATGTCATGTCCTCACAGAAGGTTCATCTGGTGATCTCTTAGGGGACTCAACTCACCCTGTCACCTGCCTAGTCTTTCTAGAGTCTAGCAAAACAACTAAGAACAGGCTATGTCTGTCCTTGAAAAGACATCAAAGGTACGTGCATTACTCAGTTTGGCATAGGAGTGTCAGTGTGCAAGGCACCAGCCATCTAGCCCATCTAGACACAGACTAGCACATCACCGAAGCATGGCTTTTTTTATCCCAGATGAGCCTGCTTTCTAGTGACAGAGTGGCATTTTGTCTTAGATGCACCCAGTAGGGCCTACCCATATGACCCTTTTTCACAGTATCACAGTATCATCAGGGTTGGAAGAGACCTCACAGATCATCAAGTCCAACCCTTTACCACAGAGCTCAAGGCTAGACCATGGCACCAAGTGCCATGTCCAATCCTGCCTTGAACAGCTCCAGGNCTAACCAGTGCAGAGTACAGGGGCAGAATGACCTCCCTGCTCCTGCTGACCACACCATTCCTGATGCAGGCCAGGATGCCACTGGCTCTCTTGGCCACCTGGGCACACTGCTGGCTCATGTTCAGGCAGATATCAATCAGCACCCCCAGATCCCTTTGTCTGGCTGCTTTCCAGCCACTCTGACCCCAGCCTGTAGCTCTGCATGGGGTTGTTGTGGCCAAAGTGCAGCACCCTGCACTTGGAGCCATTGAACGCCATCCCACTGGACTCTGCCCATCTGTCCAGGCGGTCAAGGTCCTGCTGCAGAACCCTTCTGCCCTCCAACCCAGCCACATCAGCCCCCAGCTTGGTGTCATCTGCAAACTTGCTGATGACTGACTCAATGCCGTCATCCAGATCATCTATGATGATCATCTGTTATTCTAAGAAACAGAATAGGTGCAAGGAAAGTAAGCTCCTTATGTATTCTCAGTTCTTTGGACAAAGTGGACCACGAATATTTTCCAGTTCTTTGCACAAGTCAGCCAGTCATGTTATTAATTTAAAGAATAAATTACATTGTTTATATGTGTGCCTGGTTTACCATGGTGACACTGATGCAGTTAAGTCTCTTTTTGTCAGTAGGAAGCTACTTTAAAGTCCAAGACAAAAAGGGTCACAAGAGTCCTTCTAAGTGGGTAGCTCAGTGCATCATGCTGTTCTGCCAGCTGGTGGCTGTACTTCCCTTGCTGCTGGTCAATGCTTGCTCTGCTGCAGCTCAGGTAGTATTTTAACTGATTCTGAATCCTCAAAGCTTGGATCTGGCCACTGCACCTAAGTTTGTGAATGTTGCACACTCACATGGGAGAGAGCTTGATTGAAAAAAGGCATTGAATGCCTGCTTAACTGATGTGACTGACTCTCTCATTTCTGTCCTGTGAGCAGAAAGACCTGTGACAGTCATGTGCAATTGGGTCCGTGAGCTACAAAAATGATTAAGGAAGTTGAACATCTTCCTTATGAGAGGCTGAAGGAGCTGGGGATTTTTATCTTGGAGAGGAGATGACTAAGGGGTGATCTCATGCATGTTTATAAGTATGTAAAGGGTGAGTCCCAGGAGGATGGAGCCAGCCTCTTCTCGGTGGTGCCCAGTGAAAAGGCAAGGGCCAATGGCTGGAAGCTGAGGCATAGGAGGTTCCATGTGAACCTGAGGAAAGATTTTTTTCACTGTGAGGGTGACAGGGCACTGGAAGCAGCTGCCCAGGTAGGTTGTGGAGTCTCCCTCTCTGGAGATATTCAAGGAACTGTCTGGATGTGTTCCAGTGTGGTCTGCTCTAGGTGATACTGCTCTGGCAGGGGGCCTGAACCAGATGATCTCTCAAGGTCCCTTCCAGCCCTTGACATTCTGTGTTCTATGATTCTATGAAGATAGAAGAGGAAAGAGCATTTCTGTATCCCAAAGTAATGCTTCTTGTATGAGTTAAAACTGCTGTCACCAATCCTATCACCTGTGTTATTTCTCTGCTTTGATTTTTGTCATCTGAATGAGAATTTGTGGGCCAGAAAGTAGGGGAAGGTGTGTGACTGTTCCTCTGAAGGCTTGTGCAAGAATGTGGGAATCATAGAGCCCTTGGCCTGTTTCCCATTAACACCTACAAGGGCTACAGGTGTCTGCTCATGCAGGATCTGTGCAAGAGGTTTTTTCCCACTGATTTATCCTGGGGTTTTTTTATTTCTGCTTTTTGTTTTCCTTGTTCTGAGAAGGCATGAGGTCTCTTACTGTAAATGGCATGATGACCAGCTGCAGGGCACCAGCTTGAGGTGCAGAGGAGTCAGGGGAGTGCAAGTAATACAGTACTTCTGTCAAGTTTTCTTACTGTGCACAGCAAAGCATGGCTATTCCTTTACCAGGGTGGAAAAACAAACTGAAGTCATTCTGACTGACATATTGCTTTCCCATTTAGAAATACAGCTTTGTTCCTACAAATATACAAAGGCAGAACTGTGAATAGGTGTAGGAAATATTTATATTTATTACAAAGGAGCTTTAGGAAGACTGGAAGTTGTTTTAAGGTCCCTAAAGATCACCCTGTTTTGGCATGGTATAGAAGATAAAATAATCTGTAAAAAAGTGCCATTAAGCCTTAGAGTATCATTTAGGGATGAAAGATTTCTTGAAAGTTAAGTGAGAAACTGAAGGGAACTCAGCCCATATCAATTTACATTTCTTTAAAGGCTGTGCATCAAACATGCTATAATGTTTTCTTTGTGTTTTACTCAGCATGTCTGATTGTCTCATCAGTAAATGGTGGAACTGACTTTCAAAAAAGTTGAGTCTTACAATAAGTATATTATGGATGTTACCTCCTGTACTTTCAGTTATTTAACTCTGACAACATGACAAACTTGTATTACAGTTTTTTTCAGGTATGTGTGTGTGGAGCTGAAAGAAACTACAAGATAAACTTCACTACTTTCTCTCTAGACTAACTTTTTTTTTTTTTGTTCTTAACTGGGTAAAATGTACATATTTATGGCATCACTACAAATTTTAGTACAATTAAAAATCATGATGGAAGGCAATTACTGTGTTAGCACTTGCAAACATTTGGGCAGAACTCTCTTCCTACACAGTGATTTCACTAACCATGATAAAGAATCAGACATCCTTCATCTAAAGCTACTCTGTGTATTTAACCTTGATTGCTGAGGGGGCAGCATGCTGATGAGATTTAAAAATGGTTACTAGTGTGCTGGGAAGACTAACGGAGCCTTTATGTCTTAAGTAGACCTGTCACATCTTATTCTTAATCCTTTATGAGTAGAATATGATGGTAATACTACTCATCTCTTACAGAGGTCTACATTGATTTTTGTTTTGTACTAAATCTTAAACCAAATACACTATTCTTGGAATTGTACATGGGAGATTACATAATAATGACTTTTTAAAAAAAATCCACTGCAAAACTGTTCCTTGAAGTTCCTGCATCATTACCCTTT
The DNA here is from genome assembly GCA_013400475.1 of Tricholaema leucomelas. Taxonomy (NCBI): domain Eukaryota; kingdom Metazoa; phylum Chordata; class Aves; order Piciformes; family Lybiidae; genus Tricholaema lacrymosa; species Tricholaema leucomelas. Next base: position 5,143 of record WAAF01000851.1, on the reverse strand, counting down.
CAGGTTTTCTGTGCCTCCTCTGGAATTCTTGTGGTGGCCATGAACTCCAAAATTAGTCACATCGTTTGTTTGGATTGGCATAGGTTTTGTACATTCACAGTGAGGGGTTATTATCCTATATGACAAATTCTTCAGTATTTTGCCAGAAAAGAATATGCAGCCTCTCATTTATATATCGCATACAAACTTTGTTCTTAACTGATCAAAAGACCAATTACCGAACCAAAAATTTCTGCTCTTACGTTTATTGTTTGATTAAGCTTTATTGACTTCTTTGAGATTTAAAGGGTAGGACTTCAAAGATTAGTCTTCCTGTCTGTCCCAGAATTATCAGCTAAATCACAAAAGCTGGCAGGAAGATTCAGCTACTCAGCTTCTTCATTACCTTTATAATAAAAATCTAGGCTGTAAAATTCTAGTCTTGAGGTGACAGCAGTGTTTGGCAGCACAGTCTGCGGGCGTCCTGTGTAACATAGAAATCACCAGGAGATTGAGTGATGAATAGAAACTGTGGAGGAGTTCATCTCAGCAGAGCTACTTGTCTGTACATTACTTGGTTTTGGCAAGAGCTTCAGCTGACACATTGCTAGACCTTTTTTATTTTTTTGGTGGTGGTTTTGGGTGGGTTTTCTTCTGTTTATTTTGTGTGGGTGTTTGATGGCTTTTGGTTTTGTTTTTTTGGGGTGTTTTTTTGTAGTTATGTTACCTCAAAATCAATGTTTCGATTTAAGTCTTTTAAGTGTTTTTGAATTTCGATTCTCTCAGTTTGCCTTTGTGATTAGGTTCTGAAAAATAAGGGCTAGAAAATTTGAAACCAAAGGTACTTTTCACACTGTAACACTGTTTTTGCCATACACATTAATATATGTGTTGTGCAGGGAAGCAGTCATACAAAGCATTCCCAACTGACTGACAAGTCCACATGAGATTATATACTGATGTGCTAAACAAGTAGTATTTCTATTGCTACAAAGCAACAAAGACAGTCAAACAGAACTTGCTACATGTCAAGAATTCAAAAGTAATTTTTAGAAATATTACTTCTTTATGGCATAGTAATTTGTTTGATTTTGTTCTTCCTTGATTGTATTTGTGTTATTGCCAGAATAACAAAAATTACTTAAGCTTTTCATGCTTATAGTCATATAATCACATCTCTGGGGCAAATTATTCCCAGCTTTCATGGGCAAAAAATGAATGGTGTATTAAATTCATTGCCACTTTTTTTATCAAGTGGAGATGTTCTATTTGAAAAGAGTAAGTAAAAGTTGATTGATGTTGTCAAATTGGAAGTAATTTTGGTTTTCTGGAAGAGTTATGTCTTCGATGTATAGTACATTTGAAATGTAACCTTATCTGAGTATTCTGTAGCTCTGTAGAAATTAACCTATGATACGACTAAATATAGCTAATTTAGTCTCATGTCTGTTAATTTCATAGTAACGTGCATTTATAGTGTTAAAGTCATATTGCATATACAAGTAATAGTAGTTAACATTCTTTAGTTTATGTAAGTGGCATTTGATAAAACCATATATGCAAACAACTGTTTTTTTTTTTTTTTGCAGGGATTAAATCAGGCTTGAAAACTCATTTAAGTCAATAAAAGACAGTTTATATATATATACAGTGAGATTTATAAACCAATTTCTGCCACATATTGCAGTATTCCTGAGAAGTATTAAAAGGCTTTCTCCATAATGGTTTATTAGAGAGGTAGAGAAAATTTGCCTGTGAAGCTGGCAAACCATTTTATAGTAAAGTTGAAACTCTTACATCGGGCAGTACTTAACCTTTCTAAAACTCTTCCGTACTATGATTTAACCTAATCACAATTTGAATTGGATTTTTTGTAACGTCCGTAGGTTTAAAGGGGAAAAGTTCACTTGTGCTGAATGCTTCAGCTATTGTCCCTAGTCTGTTGCTATAGCTTCTGCTTTTTAATCCCCCGTGACCTCAATCCTTCAGCTATATATGCACATTAACTTAATTACCTTGAGTTGCCTCACTGAAATCCAAGACTAGTAAATGTATGCATATTTTAGGGTTGTTTTTGTCCTTTTCATTTTTTTCAGCTTCTTCAGGATAATATTGATGGCTTGCAAATAATCACTCTAATTTGAATGTCTATGTTTATAATTTATTCTGCAGCAGAATTATTGTATTTTTAATTTTCTTTGTCGTGACTATCAATAACATTTATACGATGTTAATGGTTTCCTTCAGAGAAATCAAGAGTAAAAGCATGTGTTTGGAGCCTCAGTTGCTTAAAGGAGCCTTCATAGTCTTCATCTAATACTGGCCTTGTGCGATAGACTGGTGTATCTCTTGGCCAGAAAGTGAAGCTGCAGTAGAAGCCTCACGTTTGGTATCTCTGTACAGGAACACATCATAGCTTTCTCACTGAGGGCAAGAAAAAGAAATGTTTTGTTCTGTGTTTTAATAAATGTAAAAGCTAATGGACCCGTGGAAAGCAATCCATTGAAATATTATGTGTACAGTGTCTTTTGCGTGTCTGAATTGCGAAATTGAACCTATTGCTATTATGTTCTGTTTCTGCTACCAGGCAGCTCGCTGCTCTGGGTGCTCAGCTCTTGCATCCTGACAGCCAGCTGCTGCAGGATTGTTAAGTAATGAAGGACAGAGAAAATAGAACTAAGACTCAAGTCAGTCCAGTTTTAAAATACCATGGAAAATTGTAGAATTGGCAAGAAATACGCTGGATTGTTGTAGCAAGGAGTGATGCATTTGCCCTGTGTGATATGACAAGCATTTTTAAGGAGTTCTCATGTTACTGAGGTTATCTGCTGGATTTCTGAAAACAAGTACTTCAAGTGTTTTTCACTAGGTAATGTGACATAAGGTTTTGGAAGAAAAACAGGATTTCTGCTGCGTGATAAAGCATTAGGAGCGAGACAGTATTGGGGCCCTCTTGTCACTCTGATTGTGTTGAGTATACTGGTATTTTGTCCTCTGAACTCAGTCCTACCTGTTCTGTCACTTGAGGCGAAGCTGTTAAAATATTGAATGTTCACTGCAATCCATGAATGTTTTTCTTTCCTCTGGCTTTCAGCAAAAAATCAGTGTTGTTCACATCTTGAAAGCTAATCCTGTTAGATACGTTTCTTTTAATATAATGGAGTGCTTGTTTGTGCAGCAGGCCTCTGTTGGCCAAGTCTATATGGTAATGAGGATTTAAGTGATAATTTCTTCTGCCTATTTTAATTACCTAGTGATACAGGGGGAGGCAAGGGGGAGGGGCAAAAATCACTATGAGATCGATGATTAAAATTGCCTTGGACTGAGCATTATAATTGCTTTGGACTTCCTTTACAGAATAATGCAGTCTTAGGTTTTACTTTTTATTTCTAAGTGACTGTGAGTGTCATTTCTTTACAATCATTTACAACACAAGATATTATCAGTTTAATGTGTAAAGACTTCTGTCAGGCTTTTCAGCAACTGCTCTTTTAAACTGGGTAACATACCATCAGTATTTCTTCATTTCAAATTTCTAAAGAAACTGTTGTAAAAATGGTTGAGCACGTGTGTGCATGTTGACTGTAAATAGATTAGTGTCACCGAGCATCTTCTGAGTTTCTATTGTCATCCACATAACTTTGCACATGTTTACCTCTTCGATATTGCCCATTAGTCATGGAAAAAACAACCTAATAAGTGTGCTTTCTAGTATATTTAGAGTAAGAGTTGTTTGTGATGGGTTTTTTTTGTTTTGTTTTGTTTTTTCCCCTTTATTACCAGTTTCAGTAAATTATTTTTCTTATTGTCAGTTTTGGGTTTGAATCACTAAGAGCTTGATGGAAATGAAGTAAATGATTTTTACAGTACTCTGTGGGGGAGTGCGAAGCATTAGTTTCTTGCCAGTGAACTGTTACAAATTTGCAGATGCTTTCTTCTACAAAACTGCTTGATACATTTTCATGGTATGTGGAAAGTAGCCAGCAGTTGGGCTACTTTTGTACTAACTATTTTGAAATTCTTATTAGCATCCTGAGTGTTTCTGAAATACTCAGGGTTTCAAATCTCTTCTGCAGGCAAAACTGAACATCTTTCCTTGTTAAAGGCATTTGTTAAAGACTGGTGCCACAGGTAGGTCTGCTGCCTCCCTGGGGCCCAGGTCAGAGATGTTACCAGAAGGCTGCCTACTTGCAGTGCAGCCCTCTGATTACTGTCCCTTGTTAGTTATACAGACAGGAAATGATGAAGTTGATAACAGAGGTCTAACAGCTATCAAAAGGGACTTCAAGGCACTGGGAAAAGCAGTTGAGGGAGCAGGAGCACAGGTGATCTTTTCATCTATACCTTTAGTCACAGATTGGAATGCAGAGAGGAATAGGAAATCGTACTTGATTAACAAGTGGCTCAGGGGTTGGTGCCACCAACAAAATTTTGGATCCTTGATCTTGGGGAACTTCATATTGCCGCAGGTCTACAAGCAACAGATGGGGTGCAACTGAATCATAGGGGGAGAAAGAGCCTGGCACATGAGCTGGCTGGGCTTGTTGAGAGGGCTTTAAAATAGGCTGGAAGAAGTGGAGGTTAAACACAACAGCACTGGAGACAAACTGAAGGAAACTGAGGGTGGTAGGCCAGAGATAGGGATAAAAGCAGCAGCCCCACTGAAATGCATGTATACTAATGCACGAAGTATGGGTAACAAACAAGAGGAGCTGGAAGCCTTGGTACAAGAGGAAAACTACGATGTCATTGCCATCACAGAATTGTGGTGGGACGACTCACACAATTGGAGTGCTGTAATCAATGGCTGCAGACTCTTCAGGAGAGACAGGCAAGGGAGAAGAGGTGGAGGAGTGGCTCTGTATATTAGGGATGCTCTGGATGTCATGGAGGAACATTAAGGATGATCAAGTTGAGTCTCTATGGGTGAGTATTAAGAGGAGGGCCAACAGGGCTGAAATCCTGGTTAGAGTCTGTTACAGACCACCCAACCAGGAAGAAGAGGTTGATTTATTATTCTTTAAGCAACTGGGGGCTGCCTCAAGATCACCTGCCCTTGTTCTTTTGGGCAGCTTTAACCTGCCAGATGTCTGCTGGGACAGGGATACTGCAGAGAAGAGGCAGTCTAGAGGATTCCTAGAGTGTGTGGAAGACAACTTCTTAT
>WAAF01000850.1:77363-123629 GCA_013400475.1 Tricholaema leucomelas | reverse complement strand
AGACCATGGCACTAAGTGCCTCAGCCAGGCTTTGCTTCAACACCTCCAGGGATGGTGACTCCACCACCTCCCTGGGCAGCCCATTCCAATGCCAATCACTCTCTCTGCCAACAACTTCCTCCTAACATCCAGCCTAGACCTGCCCTGGCACAACTTGAGACTGTGTCCCCTTGTCCTGTTGCTGGTTGCCTGGCAGAAGAGACCAACCCCCACCTGGCTACAGCCTCCCTTCAGGTAGTTGTAGACAGCAATGAGGTCCCCCCCGAGCCTCCTCTTCTGCAGGCTACACACCCCCAGCTCCCTCAGCCTCTCCTCACAGGGTTTGTGTTGCAGGCATAAGAAGCAATTTGGAGCAGCCTGACGTGTTTTACTGTAAATCAGCCATAAAATTGTATAACATCAGAGGCTCACGAAAATTTTAGCTGTTGACTGAAATCAGGCAACAATTTGGTCCTCTGTAAACAGTTGGACAGAGGTCAAATTGCTGCCTGGTGTTTGCTGTACATGTGAGTACAAACAGCTTTCACACATCTGATGCATGCCTCTTACATTCTTGTTAGGAGGTAGTCCGTTCTTCTGAAAGGGGAGACCATGTTGGGGACCCTCACAGCTCTTAGGAAAGTGAGCTACTTCACATGAATACAGGTCTGGACTCCCTCATTGCCCCGTAGTATTGTGTCCAGTTCTGGGCTCCTCAATTCAAGAGAGACGTTGAGATGCTGGAACGTGTCCAGAGAAGGGCAATGAAGCTGGGGAGGGGCCTGGAGCACAGCCCTGTGAGGAGAGGCTGAGGGAGCTGGGGGTGTGCAGCCTGCAGAAGAGGAGGCTCAGGGCAGAGCTCATTGCTGTCTACAACTACCTGAAGGGAGGCTGTAGCCAGGTGGGGTTGGTCTCTTCTTCTAGGCAACCAGCAACAGAACAAGGGGACACAGTCTCAAGTTGTGCTGGGGGAGGTCTAGGCTGGATGTTAGGAGGAAGTTGTTGGCAGAGAAGAGAGTGATTGGTATTGGAATGGGCTGCCCAGGGAGGTGGTGGAGTCACTGTCACTGGAGATGATCAAGCAGAGACTGGATGAGGCACTTAGTGCCATGGTCTAGTTAGATAGGGCTGGGTGCTAGGTTGGACTGGATGATATAGGAGGTCTCTTCCAATCTAATTCTGTGATTGTGTGGTATAGGAGGAAATGAAAGACAAAATGGTAATCTCTTTGCACACAAAGTGTCATGACATCACTTTTCTATGTACATGAAAGAAAAAGTGGGTTTTAAAACTGACAATTAAATGTAATGGAAACCACCAGGCCCTTAGATGGACACAAAATACATATCAGAACATTGCTACTGAATTTTTCAAGTCATTTAGGCAGTAACAGCAGGATTTATGAGTGATCCATTCAGCTGTCAGCATGCTCAAACCTCTATCGATTCAGATAACATCAAAAATTCACTGTGGAGGTGCAGTCTTACCCTTAGGGATTAATAACCACTCGAGAGGTGTTGATGGCTGAAGGTGCAGCTAAGGACCATTAACCCCACTTGGTCATTAACCCCCAGAAAATGTCCTGCACCAAGGTCATTATTTCTGCTATAATCCCTACATGAAAAATAACAGTTGTATGGCTTTTTATTATCAAGGATGCAGACTCAGTTGGTATGTACAAAGCATGACCCACAGACATCAAGAACCTGTCCTCCACAGCAGACTCCTAGGTTTACTTGAGCCATTTCTCAGCATTTTACTCTGCCTTTAACTAATGACAGGCCTCGTTTCTCTGTTGGTGTCATGCCCAAGTGAAAGGAGCATTTGTGAGCAGCAGATAATAGCTTTTGAACTTTTTTTTTTGCAGTATTGAAGGTGAGATACACTTTCAGTATTCATAGAATCAGTCAGAGTTGGAAGGGACCACAAGGATCAGCCAGTTCCAGCCACCCTGCCATGCCCAGGGACACCCTACCCTAGAGCAGGCTGCCCACAGCCTCATCCAGCCTGGCCTTAAACACCTCCAGGCATGGGGCCTCAACCACCTCCCTGGGCAACCCAGTCCAGGCTCTCCTCACTGTCAAGCTGAACAACTTCCTCCTCATATCCAGTCTGAATCTCCTCACCTCCAGCTTTGCTCCATTCCCCCCAGTCCTGTCACTCCCTGATATCCTGAAAAGTCCCTCCTCAGCTTTTTTGTAGCCCACTTCAGATACTGGAAGGCCACAAGAAGGTCACCTGAGAGCCTCCTCTTCTCTTGAAAGACAAATCTGTTGAAATTTCCTTTCAGATGTCTGTGTCAGGTTCACATCAGAGAAGGGTGACTATTTTTCTAGCAGGAAGGACATGGTATTTAAAATGTGCTAGCAAAATGTGCATCTCTTTAATAGGGAAGGCTAAGTTTAAGAAACAGAGGATTTTATTTTTCAGGGCAGGATCCAAGCAAACAAGCAAAAAAGTAGTTCAAAACTAATGACAAATATTAAAGAAGATAAAACAGATTCCACAGCACACTTAGCAGAGAGAGGAAATGAAGTTCATTGCTGTCCACAACTACCTGAAGGGAGGCTGTAGCCGGATGGGGTTGGTCTCTTCTGCCAGGCAAGCAGCAACAGAACAAGGGGACACAGTCTCAAGTTGTGCTGGGGGAGGTCTAGGCTGGATGTTAGGAGGAAGTTGTTGGCAGAGAGAGTGACTGGCATTGGAATGGGCTGCCCAGGGAGGTGGTGGAGTTGCTGTCCTTGGAGGTGTTGAAGCAAAGCCTGGCTGAGGCACTTAGTGCCATGGTCTGGTTGATTGTCTAGGGCTGGGTGCTAGGTTGGACTGGATGATGTTGGAGGTCTCTTCCAACCTGCTTGATTCAATTAATTCCGATTCCATTCCACCCTATTCATATAGCTGTGTGCATGTCTATGTTAGTGTGCACATTTCATGTGGAAGATACTTAATGTACACATAGGAATAACACTGTGGAGGTGCCTTTAGTAACTACATAGCTGAAGCTTCATTCATACTCTAGACAAACTAGCACCTAAATCTCTTTGTTAGGTATGCAAACAGACACTGATACCATTTATTACTGCATTAAATTCGTGGTTCTTCTAGATATTACACAATTTATGTGTAAGCCTCTAATTTAAATGCCGATGCCAAAGGATTGTATTTTTTTATTAAGGATCAGAGTGAGACTCCAATGGTTATATTCAATATTTTGTGGTTAGTTTACCATGAGAGAAGAGTGGATGCTTTAGTTTGGATTGAGTGCAGACGTCTTTAGGATGCCTCATGGTGTCTGCAGAAGGAGAGGCAGGTATTTGTCATAAATGTCTGCCTGCCCTGTTTGCCCAGCTGTTTATAGTATCTTATGGTGAGCAGCTGGAAAGATTGCTAGTCCCCAGAACTGAACACCTGGCTTCCCAGATGCTTCACTGCTCAGAAAAGTTATTATCAACAGCCCTGGTCAAATTAGAAGAGAATCATAGCATCATAGAATCAACCAGGTTGGAAGAGACCTCCAACATCATCCAGTCCAACCTAGCACCCAGCCCTATCCAGTCAACCAGACCATGGCACTAAGTGCCTCAGCCAGGCTTTTCTTCAACACCTCCAGGGATGGCAACTCCACCACCTCCCTGGGCAGCCCATTCCAATGGCAAATCGCTCTCTCTGGCAAGAGCTTCCTCCTAAAAGGAAACATAAGCAAACATAATACTGAGAATCAGCTACTACTATGCACTGTCAAATAATGATGTAAGATTTGAGAGCTTCCTGGTTCATAAAGGAAAGATACTGTCCTTCCATCTAAGCTTCTCCCTCCCAGATTGATTTCAATCCCAGAGCTACATAAAATAGTGTATTTTAAGTCAGTTTCAAATCCTTCCTTTGTCAGCAATAGAGGCCATGCTACAAATCAACCACATTCATGCAGCTTCTCTCCATTGACATTGTCAGTTAAGAAAACATCATCTGTTTCACAGCTCATGGTCTTACACAAAGAGAGAGAGAGGAACTGTTTGTTGAAGTTTCAGCAGTAAAATGTTATTCAGCACAACTTCTATCATTCTCAAAACAGTTTGGTCCCTGATCAGTGTTTGCAGACCAACAACTTTTCTTCAGGGTATTTTAATTCTGTGTTACTTTCCTATTTCCTTCAACAATGTGTTTCATATAGTAGCTGGGTTGCAGACTGGCTTCTGATGGTGTAGTTTAAACTTGTACAGTTATCATTGCAGTGAATAAAAAAGCAATTCATCTACAGTAGCTGCCAGCAGTATTTACACAAGTGTCAGTGTCGTGGAATCTGACACATTGCCTCTTGTCTGTGGGCAGAACAAGTCTCAATCCAACCCTGCCCTTTCAGTACAATTTCAAATGTTGTGATCCCTTTGAATAGTAGCACCATAATAAAGGTTTACAGCCCACCCACAATATCATGCATGTGGTCCAGTTATCATCTGTCTGCTTCAGTTTCAGTATATCCGAGGGCTTGGACTGACATACTCTGGTGTCTGCCAGCAAATTATGCCTTCCAGTGACACAGTACAACAGAGTTTGGCACCTCAGAGCACAACCCTCTACATAGGTTTCAGAAAAAGACTGCCTTTACAAAAACAATAGAATCTGAACTTCCCAAAAGACAAAGCAAGATACTGGGTTTGAGAATGTACTCAAGAAACTTTAATACGCACCTGAAGTGTATGTCAGAGGAATAATTAATCCATCCTTGGTAATGGCCTATCTGTTTTCCCCCAGGATTGGAATTTAGTTACTTCCCCTGCAACTAAGACCTTCTGACCTTAAAAAATCCTATGCTCTGCCTCAACCATGCAAAGTTGTTGTTATTACATTTATTATCACATGTGTTACTTTGAGAAATACAGCATCAAGATAAATCTGTTACCCAACGTGTCTCAGGTACAGAAATCAATCCACAAACATCAAGAGGGATTTAGGTGGTGTCTGTGACATCTGTTGAAGGAGGAGAAAGTGAAAAACCCTCTGACTGTCACTGAATCACAGAATGTTAGAGGCTCAAAGGGACCTCAAAAAAATCATCTAGTTTAACTCCTCTGCCAAAACAGGATCACCTTTACCAGATCACACAGGATCTCCTCCAGGCAGGTTTTGAATATCTCCAGAGAAGGAGACTCCACAACCCCCCTGGGCAGCCTGTTCCAGTGTTCTGTTACCCTCACAATGAAAAGATTTTCCTCATGCTTACACGGAACTTCCTATGCCTCAACTTGCCCTCATTACACCTTGTCTTCTCACTGGGCATCCACTGAGCAGAGCCTGGCTCCATCCTCTTGGCACTCACTCTTTACATATTTATAAACATTAGTGAGGTCTCCTCTCAGTCTCCTCCTCTCCAAGATAAAGATCCCCAGGTCCCACAGTCTCCCCTCATAAGGAAGATGTTCCACTCCATCATTTCTGTGACTCTGCACTGGGCTCTTTCAAGCAGTTCCATGTCCTTCTTGAACAGAGTGGCCCAGAACTGGACACAGTATTCCAGATGCAGCCTCACCAGGGTTGAGTAGAAGGGCAGGAGAACCTCTCTCCACCTACTAACCACAGCCCTTTTAACACACCACAGAATGGCATTTGCCCTCTTGGCAACAAGAGCACATTCCTGGCTCATTGTCAACTTTCCATCCACCAGGACCCTTAGGTCCCTCTCTGCTTCACTGCTCTCCAGCAGATCAGTCCCCAACCTGTACTGATCCATGTGGCTGTTCTTTCCCAGGTGCAAGACCCTATGCTTGACTCTGTTGAATTTCATTAAGTTTCTCCCTGCCCAACTCTCCAGCCTGTTCAGGTCTCACTTACTTGTCCCCTCTGTAGCAGGCATTTGGGTACTCAGAGCTTGTGCTGTTTACTGACAACCAGGCAGAACTGGGATGAAAAGCAGAGCTGTTGATGTGACAAAATCATTCCAGATTTGAATCCTGCCTGAAGCTATGCAGAAAAGTCCTTTCTGTTCTGCCCGTGGTCCTTCACGGGCTGAAATTTAGTTCAAAGGCAAAACAACACACCTTAGTCCTCCTGCTGGTCTTGGGGCCAGGTAGGGAGAGCATTAGGAGAGCCTTTCCCATTTGCTCAGTGCTCTGTTGCCATTTTTGTTGTGCTGCAGCTGGAAGAAAACACATAAGCCTCATGATAACCCTTAATGCTCCTGCCCTGCAGAATCTGTGGCAAGTTTGCTTTTGTTTGACCTGCAGAGCTGCCATGGGCAGACAGCCTTGCACCTTTGTCCCTGGCTGCAAGATCAGTTGAAGACACAGGGAAGACAACAGAAGCATCCCCTCTGACTTCTGGGCTGCCATCTGGGCTGCACAAACTACAACAAAGCGAAAAAAAACCACCAAATCCAGCTGGAGCCACTGGTTTAAGGTAGTCCCCAAGCGGGGCTGCACAGCTCCAGAAAGCAGTGGCATCAAACTCTCTCTCCCAAATGACTCTCACTTCAATTCAAATACCAGGTTTTCATTCAGCAAAGTCCTCATGAAGTTGGACCTTGATTTATTTGCTTGGGTTGTTTGCCTGAAAGGAATAATCTCACATCTTCTAACAGTTGTGATTTCCCTGCTTCGTTGATTAAAACACCTCTTTTCCGCTATTTTCTCTCCAGCCACACACCCCACCCCCACTAATTAAATAGCTCCAAACCTCACAGCCATAAGACTTCAATGGCTCAATAACATCCTGAGTCAATGTGTTGCAAAGCTGCTTTTTAATTCATTCTTCATGCAAATGATATACAATTAGACCTGGTTAATCTGCATTCCTTCTGCAAATGCTATTGTTAATAGGATTTAAAAAAACCCCTTTGGCTTAACAAATCAATGGCACACAGAGGCTATCAGATCAGTTACTCCTTAAACCTTTTGGACGGCCAGACATATGGGGGAAGCAAGTAATGATTATAACAAGGCCTTGTGAGACTCCTTTCCAGTGATTGGGATGTCAGACTTCAGAAGCTTTCCACCCTATTTTTTCCTCCCAGCGCTGTTTGTCTCTTCAGGTCAGGAAAGGGGAGGAGAGATCCTAGAGGAAAAAGTCTGGACATTTGTTAGGGACTGCCAAGCAGTAAGGGATTCCCAAGGCTTTCTTTCTAAATTCAGGTTAATCCTTCAACTACAGTGCAGTGCTTAGGACAGATTTTCACCTGTTAATAAAAAGCATTGATAAGACAGAGGGAAAAAATATAGTCCCTGCTCAGGCATGCAGGCGATTGTGAGGGACTGCTGCTGCTTCAGGTCTTGCTGGGGAGATTCCGTATACACTGACAGACATTTCCAAGTTTCACTTCTAGCTCAGATGTGAGCCTTTCAAAAGCAAAAATATCACTCCTCTGGCTCCTGACCCAAGCTGTGACACAGGCATCCAAGACCTGCAGGGACAGACTCTGCCTTCCTCTGGAAGCAGGAGAGGACTGCACAGCATTTTCTGGCAAGGTAGCTGTGTGGGGAGGGACTCCAGGTGTTGCCCATGAAAAAAGATGTCCCTTTTGGTAGCCTGCAAAGTGGCAGGATTGGACAAGTACTGCCAAGGTAGGAAGAGTTTCAGGGCAGGAATGAGTTCACTCTCACATCAGTGTCATTGCCTTTCTCTTCAGTGTCTAAGTGCCCATTGTTTCTGAAATGTGGTACACAGATGAAGCTGAGGAATTAAAATTCTACATCCACAAGGCATGAGAGAAGCAAGGTACTCAGACCTTCTTAATGTCGATTCTCTCCTTTCATTTAGCTTTGGCCTTCCAGTCAACAAGGGCACCAACTGTGATGAGAGCCCCAGTCCATCTGGAACTATTCATTTGGGTCACCAGGTGATATGGACTTCCAGTCCCTGCCAAAGTTATCCCGATTTGCAGAAGGGACCAGATGCAAAAAGGCGCTGTATCCCAAGACAGATCCCTTCTTGTCACAACCAGAGCAGACACATTCATGAGCACCTCACACTGGGATATTGCAGCCTTCTGCAGACAGAAAATGCTGTTATTCATTATGCACATACCTTCCAGTAGAAATACAACAACTACTGGTGTGCCTTGACAGCTCTCCTTTCTTTCCTTCTCCCCTGGTGTGATGCAGAGCAACGAGACGCAGGCTACTGGGGGAAAGTTTGCATGCAAAGTGATAAGATGAAAATATGTCAGCACTCCTGAAAAGCATGCGGGCAGCGCCAGTCCACAGAGCTGCCTGCAGGCTTTACACAGACACACAGCACTTCTCAGACCTCACAGCCTGGCAAGTGCATCTCATTTGCACAAGGAACCTGTGGCCTCAGAGGACCTGGCTGGCTTTTCTTTTTCCAGCCAGGAGGTATGCAAAAGAGCAGGTCGGACAGGGTATTTCTGGTGCCATTATTCATTAATTGGATGGAAAAATGCCTGGTATATTTTTTAAGTTGTCTGCCATCCTTTGAAGCAGAAGAGAGATTCCTCCTACCAGCACCACCCCTCATCATTGCCAGCAGCAGTCCTGCATGTCCCCTGCCAAGGCAGGGCAGGCTCCCCTGCATGGAGCCAGCACCATCCCAGCCCAGCAGGGCTGGCTCCTCGCACTTACCCCAAGCTCTTGAGGCTGATTGTCTTAGTCCTTTCAGTCTGCAAAACGTACAGACTAAATGGACAAGACAGGCAGAAGACATAGTGGTGATGGATTTTGTAGGAGCTCCAGTGAGAAAACAATAGCAACTCTCCATCCTCCACCCTTGGCATCATGACGTTACCACATTATGTTACTTCGCAATAGACTTCAGGGTTTCCTTGCTCCTCCCTGCTATACTTTTGGCCAATCTCTCACTTCCTTTCACTGTTGTTATTTATTTCCCATGAGTGACTTGTCATTTTACATCTCCATAATGTGGCCAGGTTGACACTTAAAAGTTAGCTGCAGTGGACTCACAATGCCCTGGGGCACAGCACATCCACTACGAGCTTTTGCCATTGTGTTACAGAGAAGAAAGCATAGCAACATTATGACTCAATCTGTGAACTCACATTATCCTGTTTGTATGCAGTCCTGCACTCTCATTTGGACACAGAAGTGTTCCAATGACAACTGTACTCAAGCAGATAGTTAACCAGTCCTCTCTAGATCACAAAAGGCCAGCTGTAATTACAATGGTCAAGTGCAAGCCCCAAGCAATTCCACTAAGACCAACTGAATAAACCTGATACTTCCTGGTGAAAATGGATGCAAGATGACTTGGTCCCAATGTTCCTTTTTGCTCTTCTCATTGCAGCTTCATGGCAGGTCCTCCAGAAGTCTGAACCTCATTACAAAGTAGTTCTGGGCTGCATCAGGAGAAGTGTGGCCAGCAGGTGGAGGGAGGTGATTCTCCCCCTCTACTGAGACCCCACCTGGAGTACTGCAGCCAGTTCTGGAGCCCCTATTACAAGAGGGATGTGGAGATGCTGGAGTGTGTCCAGAGAAGGGCCACGAGGATGCTCAGAGGGCTGCAGCAGCTCTGCTATGAGGACAGACTGAAAGAGTTGGGGCTGTTCAGTCTGCAGAAGAGACTCCCAAGTGACCTTCTTGTGGCCTTCCAGTATCTGAAGGGGGCCGACAAAAAAGCTGGGGAAGGACTTTTTAGGCTATCAGGTAGTGACAGGAGTAGGGGGAATGGAGCAAAGCTGGAGGTGAGAAGATTCAGACTGGATGTGAGGAGGAAGTTGTTCAGCATGAGAGTGGTGAGAGCCTGGATGGGTTGCCCAGGGAGGTGGTTGAGGCCCCATGCCTGGAGGTGTTTAAGGCCAGGCTGGATGAGGCTGTGGGCAGCCTGCTCTAGGGTAGGGTGTCCCTGGGCATGGCAGGGTTGTTGGAACTAGATGATCCTTGTGGTCCCTTCCAACCCTGACTGATTCTATGATTCTGATTCTAGTGACGTCTGACTGTCCTGGCTTGCTCTCACAAGCACGCCCCAGACACAGATTGGGAGGGGAAATATCACAAAAGGCCCTGGGTTGAGATAAAGAGAGAGATCAATGGAGATAACACAACATACAATTTCTGTAACTGCTCTGCAAAAAAGCGAAGGAAAAGCAGCAGCAGCAGCACCCACCCACAAAACAGCCTTCCCACCCCCTAAGGCCACAGCCAGCCCAGCAGAAATAACCAACACCCCAGACTGGAAACCAGAAGCAGAAACTGGAAACAAGAAGCTTGTAATGTTACATTCTTCACTACAAGCCCCATGGTACTTTGCTTCAGTCAGCATTTTCCGTTAAAACTGTCATGGCATCAACATGGGATCAAACACACTCACCAGCAGACTCCACTGGCTAAACCCATGACACTGATGACACACTAAAAAAGAGGCCAAACTATGTGAGCAGCAGTAATGCAGAGCTCAGGGAGGGCTGTCCCTGCAGCTGATGGGTAGCTAGGTTATGTAAGTGCTCATAGTTCCTTGGGGCACTGGGAGACAGATCGGCTTTTTTGAAGGTGACAACTCTCTCTCCCACTGCTTCAGAGCAGATGGAACTCTGCTTTACCAAAAATGTTTCTGTGGAGATGTCATTTTCTGCACCAAGCAAGCAACAGGGGCCTCACATCACCATGTCACCACAATCAGAAAAAGTGTGGTTTAGCTGGCTGTTAGAATAGAATAGAATCAAGCAGGTTGGAAGAGACCTCCAAGATCATCCAGTCCAACCTAGCACCCAGCCCTATCCAGTCAACCAGACCATGGCACTAAGTGCCTCAGCCAGTCTTCTCTGGAACACCCCCAGGGACGGTGACTCCACCACCTCCCTGGGCAGCCCATTCCAATGCCAATCACTCTCTCTGCCAACAACTTCCTCCTAACATCCAGCCTAGACCTCCCCCGGCACAACTTGAGGCTGTATCCCCTTCTCCTGTTGCTGGTTGTCTGGGAGAAGAGACCAACCCATCCATCCTCTCTAGGTGGAAAGAAAGAAAAATCCCTCCAAAGACCTCTCTGCCTGTCATTGGCTTTGTTACCTCCACCTACTTTTTGTTACCATTCAAGTCTACAAATTCAACCCTCGTTTGTTAGAGATGATGCGCAATCCTCTGCTTCTGTCTTGATTGATAGCACCAGATAAGTACTTCAATTCTTTTCCTCTAGAGGAAAAAAACCACAAGATCTACCCAAAACTGTGACAAAACCCATAGCAAGCTAAAGGAAAGGAGGCTTAGAAGTAGACGATCAGCGGAAACCAAACCTGCCATGGTCTAGTTGATTGTCTAGGGCTGGGTGCTAGGTTGGACTGGATGATCTTGGAAGTCTCTTCGAACCTGGTTGATTCTATTATTCTAAGTGACCTGAAATTGCTCCTGCATGGGAATGTCTCTCCTAGCCCATCTCCTGCAGTGTGTCCTCCACGCATGTCACCAGCTTTGTCACTTTCCTGCAGGGAATTACTAATGGGTTGAGATTTCTAGGGCTGGGTACTAGGTTGGACTGGATGATCTTGTAGGTCTCTTCCAACCTCGTTGATTCTATGATTCTATGATTCTAAGTGACCTGAAATTGCTCTTGCATGGGAATGTCTCTCCTAGCCCATCTCCTGCAGTGTGTCCTCCAGGCATGCCACCAGCTTTGTCACTTTCCTGCAGGGAATTACTAATGGGTTGAAATTTCTTCATCTCCTCCCTCTGCCCTTTCAAGCTGGTCACGGCCATCATCGTAAATCTGCCAGGATACTGACAGCCAGACTGCAGCTCACAGGGGCTTAAGGGACTTTGAGTGATATTCCTTCTGCTTCAATTCTTTGCAAGACAGCCATCGATTTAGATGGATGAGTTTTGGTTTACATGCTCGTATTAGAAAGAGAGAGAGAGAGAGAGAGAGAGAGAGAGAGAGAAAGAAAGAAAGAAAGAAAGAAAGAAAGAAAGAAAGAAAGAAAGAAAGACAGAAAGACACACAGATAGTGCTACTGGGACCTTCTATATTGAAGCTGGTGAAAGTTCAGGATGTGCCCTGGAGAAACAGGCTTTCCAGGCACTGAAAGCAGCAAACAAAGAGCAGTAAAAAATGGACCAGGAAGCTCAACTATTTGCCTGTGGATTTGATTGAGCGCTACACATCCTTTATCTCTAACCAATGTCTTATTAGTGAAGAGTCATTGATTTATTTTAGAACATTCTGATAATGTTATTTATTTTAGAACATGGTGATAATGAATGCTCCTAGCAGATAACATAGTCTTAAACTAAAAGAGGGGTTTATGTTAACTCTAATCCCCTTGAGTTTATTTCAAGCTAAGGCTATCTGCAGTGTTCTCTTACTCTCTTTACCAATGAGCTGCTGCCAACTCCAATCACTCTGACTCACACCAGATATTGTTTCTATTACCTGGATAATTCTGAATGACCGTGTCTTCAGCACTGAAAGGTATCTTGATGTTATCTGAGGGACCACAAAACACCTACATACATAAAAGCAGGCTGAAGAAAAGCCCTGTGTGCCACTAAAGGCCTCTCACATGAAAGTAGCTTGGTGCATAGATCCCTGGTTCTTGTGTGAGCTTAGGAGATCACTGCTGCATCACTCATGGGAAATGCCGTGAGGGATGAATCTCCAGAGGCCAGGAAGTTATGTGTGGGTGAATTCTCACATGCTGGCCCCTATCCAAGTCTCCTGAGAGAATCATAGAATCAGTCAGGGTTGGATCATCTAGTTCCAACCCCCTTGCCATGCCCAGGGACACCCTACCCTAGAGCAGGCTGCCCACAGCCTCATCCAGCCTGCCCTTAAACACCTCCAGGCATGGGGCCTCAACCACCTCCCTGGGCAACCCATTCCAGGCTCTCACCACTCTCATGATGAACAACTTCCTCCTCATGTCCAGTCTGACTCTCCCCACCTCCAGCTTTGCAGAATCAGAATGAAAACCTTGTAGAAATACATACTTCGGAGTACATGGGCACTTTAGGGATTGTCCACACTTTAGTAAATAGAGTAAGAAGGCAAGTGTAAACTGATTCTTTCTAGGCACAGCATTGAACATTCATGAGAAGACTTACGGGATTTAAAGGTCAATAAAGTATTACAAATGTTAGTAGGTATTAGAAACTCTTTAGAAATGCTAGAAAAGACACCATGGAATGGGAGAAGAAGCATCCTTTATTTGACAAACTGTCATTCTCCATGCCAATGAGCCAACAAATGCTAAGAGATAAAGCACAGAGAGGAGTATTTGATGGCTCTGAGATCATTAGTTTGGACAACGGACAGGAAAACTA
This sequence comes from Tricholaema leucomelas, assembly GCA_013400475.1. Lineage (NCBI taxonomy): Eukaryota > Metazoa > Chordata > Aves > Piciformes > Lybiidae > Tricholaema lacrymosa > Tricholaema leucomelas. The sequence continues at coordinate 110,433 of WAAF01000850.1, read as the reverse complement.
ACTTTGTAAGTGTCTATCTGTAACATGTGAACAGGTGGTACAACCTGTGTGTAACAGAGCGAAGTTCTCAGGGCAGCAATTCTAGAGCAGCCTTTGCACTTCTGCAAAGATTGTTTAGACACAAGCAAAAGTGATTTAATTACTCTTGTTTTATGCAAACAACATGAAGCAGTCCCAAAACACAATAAAGGTACCTGATACTTTAAAGGGAATGTTTCTCAACATTGACAATGACTATGAGCCCAGCTGACTCAGAGAAAGAACTGAAATAGAATAGCTTAAAATAATCACAAACCACAAGAGAATATTGGATCCTGAAGCTGTGCTCTACATAGAAGGCTCTACTGCTTAAAAAAACCCAGTGTCATTAAAGACAAATGGAAGCCAGTGTAGATAAAGATGGATGTGCATCCAAACTAGTTACATATAAACTAAAGGCTAGAAATGGCAGAAAAACAAATATTAAGGAAGCAGACTAAGTCTATCACAGTTGAAGGTATTGAGAAGAAACAAAGATGACTTTTAAAGCTCACATTTAAAAGCTGGGACCCTCAATCCAGAGAATAAAGTCATAGAATCAACCAAGTTGGAAGAGACCTCCAAGATCATCCAGTCCAACCCAGCACCCAGCCCTGGCCAATCAACCAGACCATGGCACTTAGTGCCACTAAATCTCCCTATAAGTCTTGGCTAGTGAAATCAGTAACCAACCAAATGTCTGTTCCCATTGCGTGACTGAAGAAAGAGCTGCAAAAGAGGCTTTTCGCTTCTCATCTAAGAGAATGAGGGTGAAATTGCTACATTTGGCACTGTATGCACTTGGCAGAATCGTAGAGTGATGCCCTAATTCCAGAAAGGCATATAAACCAAGGCTCCACAAAAACTCTGCGTAGTTAGGAATTTGGGGAGATAAGTTTGAATGTGGAGGACTATGGAGTTATCTAACAATTTAAACTAGTAATTTTACCAGAAGGGAGGTGACAATTGATTTAAGTGTTTTACCACAAGTTACAGATATTTACAATAGGAAAAGCCAGAGTTATAATAATGAGCTGGTAGATCTTGGATCCAGTGGCTTCAGTACAAACCTGTGCAACTGCAAGCAGGAGCGGGGCAAACACAGACATTTTTTCCAGGGTCTGAGAGAGAGGTCACTACTGTCAACAATGCACTCTGCTGCAGCTGAGAAGATACAGATTGATCTCTACACATGAGAGTGAATCACAAATGCCTTTGGTGCCTCACTTCTCTACGCACACTACACTTGATCTTAGCCAAAAGGCCGAGAAGTGATGGGCTGCCCAGGGAGGTGGTGGAGTCATCATCCCTGGGGGTGTTCAAGAAAAGACTGGATGGGGCACTTAGTGCATGGTCAAGTTGACTGGATAGGGCTGGGTGCTGGGTTGGACTGGATGATCTTGGAGATCTCTTCCAACCTGGTTGATTCTATGATTCTCCATTTTTAATCTGACAGTGTAAACATTAACTGTTTTTTCAAAAGGACTGCAAGGTCCTTTAGATAAATCCCATTTCTAATGTGATGATTTGGGTGTTACCTGCGACCCCCCCCCCCAATCCCCTTTATGAAATCACCCAGAGAAGACTCAGCCAAGCTGAAAACTCAAATGAAGCTTTATATTTACAGCTTAGCACCACACACAAGCAGGTATTTACAATACAGCTATATACAGGAATATACAAGTTTAAAAAAGTAATACAGAAACACAACAGCCCTCCCAGAAACCAGAGTCCCCAGGAGGGGCTCCCAACCACCCTTCCACCTTCCTCCCAGCCCTCTACCTTATCCTAGACTGTCTTATGCTCAAAGTGAGTTTGGAGGGTTGGTCAGAGGGGTTACAAAGTCACACAGACAGCAGGTTAGGTTAGAGTGAAGTGCAGCCCCAAAGACAGAGAGCATCTGTCTTATCTATGTTTATGTTCTTGTTCTTATACATCTCAGCAAGCCTATGAACAAAGTAGACATCACCACTGTTTCCTTCTCACAGCCTATAATCTAATTCTTCTCAGCAAAACATTCTAGCTAGCTTCAAACTAACACATCTAACTATATGCACAAAATATTTTGATGAGGTCCTAGGCTTGATTGACCTCTCTCTAGGCTACTGTAATGTGCGTAGAAGTGATACGCCACTTAGCCCTTCCATTCACAGACTCGCTCCCACCACTGCAGAGGTGGGAAAACCTGCCTCTGTCATTCCAGCAGTCGTTGCACAAGCTCAGGAGTACGACTTCTGAAGAAGCTGGTTCTCTCCAAATGTCTGGCACAGCACAAAACCAGACAGGTAAGAACTTCCACTGCTTCAGGACTTTTACTGAGCCTTCCAGGAAGCCCCCTGCTAAACGGCACTAAGTGCAAACTCCCTTTTCCCCAGGGGAAAACCCCCGTGTACACACTGAACATTTTCACCAGGTTCAGCTGAAGCTGGATTTATCTAGAGACAGAAACACAGGCAAAACGCTCCACATTTTTTCAGTGTGCAATCTGCTGTCTAATGTTACACCATGGTAGCACAGACTGTTCCTTAACAGTGGATGGCTGTTGGGCAGGGGATGTTTGCTGGGACCAGACAGCCTCATGCTTAAGGTTCAACATTGATAGGACATAGAAGGGATGAGGCTGAGGGCAGGAGAGCTGCAGCACAATCCTAAGCACAAGCTGTTTATTAGGATGAGCATAAAGCACTCCAGAATGACAGGACTCAGTGTTCTTCCTTTTGATCCTATTATCATATGACAACATGATTAAAGACAGGGTAAAAGCAAGGCCCTCATGGAAGAAACACAGGGGTGTCAAACCACTAATGGAAACTGTCAAAGAGGAGACAGAAAGTTTAAAGAGAACATGTCCCTCTCTCTCCCTGAGGCAGAGAGCGAGTGGGATCCCAGCGCTAGAAGAAACTGCACACAAAGGCAGAGAAATAAAAACAAGACCATGGGACAGAACTCAGAGAAGTAAATGTCATGTCATCTCCCCCTTTGTCATCTCTGTGTCTTGGGAAACTAGATGACAACGAAAATTGGCTACATTGCCCTTCTGGATGCAGCCCTTGCGTATTGGCCTGATTTCCCTGGGTCCTAAACTCATTTTAGTTTTCTTTTGAGTCTCTGAAGCCCACAACTCAACCTAAGTTCTGCCTCCCCACACAGAGGAATGGCCATGCACAGGTGGGTGCCTGATTCAGGCAGGAAACTGGGCACCAGAATCTGGTCCCTGGACAGTGAGGAGGTCAATCCAAGCCCTTTAGAAGAGTGTTTATCACCCCACTAACTAGTTTGGAGCCACTCATCCCATGGCAAGTGATACTCGTTGATACGAGACTCCAAGCGCAATGCCTGTCACCAGATAGGCTGGGGTTGAACTGAGGGATGTGGAGTGGCAACCTGTAAACACTGTGCAGTTACAAACTGAACTGACAGCAAGCACTGTAGACCAGGATAGGCAAGCCCTAAACTCTTCCTTCCCACCTCAGTGCTGTGGTGGAGGCACCCACCTCATGCACTCCCCTCTCTCCTCCCAATATCTCTGCACACCTGCAATTGCTGACAGACAATGCCTTGTTCCCTCCAGCAGCAAGCACAGGCTCATGCAACGCAGGACTTCATCTAGAGATAGGTATGATGAGTAGAAGGGGCCGCTCCCAAGCCCTCACTTTGCATGGGGAAGATGAGCTACAGGTCATTGCTCTGCAGCAGGATGGGGGAAGAGAGCCTTGGCATGTAGGTGTCAAGATAAGGCACTTAAAATCCCAAGACCAGTGAGTACTAGGGGAATGATTGGAGAGGAAATGGTACTCTTACAAGATGTAAATTTTAATTGGTAAAGGAGAGTGCACTTCCTCCCTTCTTTCTGTGTAACTTCTCTGTAATACCTTTTCATCCCCTCTCTGTAATGCTCTTTTCATCCTCCATTTCCTCTGCTACCTGTTCCTCAGCACCTCATTTTCCTCCCTTCCCTTCCTTTCACATTCAAAACCCTTCCTTCTGTCTCCCCACCCTTTTCCACCTTTCTGTCTCACCAGGGGTTCGATCCTGCCTGCATTTCCACTCTTTCTCTAAAACACTAGATGGTGGTCCTTTCCAGCCACAGCAATTCATAGTGCTTAGATCTTGTGCTGAGGGACTTGGTTTAGTCAAGGACTTGTCAGTGTGACACTGATCATTGGACTCCATGATCTTGAAGGTCTGTTCCAATCTAAGAAATTCTGTGATTCTGTGATTTTATATCTTCCTGATAGAGCTATGATTGCTCCCTCTGAGGCTGCGAATACTCAAATAACTTCTTCTTGCCTGGCTATAACTTCAGACAACTGTACTCTAGAAAATCACTGGGGGTTGCAGGGAAAGGAGCATCACAGTGTAGGGGAATTTTGGCTGTGTTTCCACTTCTCTCTGCCTAGGACCACGAGGGAGTCGGCTCTCTGCAAAAGAGTTGCCAGAGCTATGTCTGAGAGTCCAACGCTCACCTTTTCTCTCATAAAGAGTTGAGCAAATCTGAGCTCAGGAGGATTTTGACACTTACTGTGTGGAAGTGGATGTGCATCAGGCAGTGGGGGGGAAAAACAGGGGAAACTTGTAAAAAATAGGACATCTCTAAAACAAGAGACTACATCAATAGTTTTTTTAAGAAGTTTTATAGGATTCTCCTCTGTTAGCTCCCAAGGGGTTTATGTTGGCTGAGCCTTCTGGAGATGTCTAGAACATCTGGACCCTCATTTCTCATTTATTTCCCACTGGAGCCTTAAAAACTCACTTTTGCAGTTTGAAATACAACCTATTCTTTTGAAATGCCTGTCACGTTGTGGATAAGATCCCAACATCTCCCTGCCTCATAGTCCAGGACTCTTACTGTAACTGTTTGACAAAATGAATGTTTGCCTCTTATCCAGTGCCTGAAGAAGGACTTGCATTGTCACAGATTCAGGAAATTAAAATAATGAAGAGGTTTCATTTATTAAAGTGACAGAACTGATTGGGATTGCCAGTGATAAATGCACTAACTGCAAATGACTTGAAATTAAGTCAATAAATCTGGGTAACATCTGAGAAAGCTGGAGATGCAAATCTTTGCAATAGCACTAATCTATCATAGAAATGCAGTAAAAGTTAAGCTGTAAATTGAAGATGCAATTCTTACCAAGATTGTATCCCTGTCTTGGGTGGAAGAAAAGAAGCACAGCTCATCAATTGTCCTTGTCTTTGGTAGATCCACAGTCCTTCCCCATGGAGAGGTGTTCTCTTCATGGCTTTTTATACCCTAAACTCAGCTGTCTCTTTCCTCTCACAGTCTCAAGTTGTGCCAGGAGAGGTCTAGGCTGGATGCTAGGAGGAAGTTCTTCCCAGAGTGAGTGATTGGCATTGGAATGGGCTGCCCAGGGAGGTGGTGGAGTTGCCATCCCTGGAGGTGTTGAAGAAAAGCCTGGCTGAGGCACTTAGTGCCATGGTCTATTTGATTGTCTAGGGCTGAGTGCTAGGTTGGACTGGATGATGTTGGAGGTCTCTTCCAACCTGGTTGATTCTATGATTCTCTAGTTGATGTTTAATATGATTTGAGTGGAAAGTTGCATAACATAGTCATACACGCTTAGCACTTAGTCCATTTGGCTCAGTCTCATACAGAAGGGTGGCAACTTTAATAACAAAATTGCAATCAATTAGGCTAAGGTCTCTGCTTGGGCCCTAGAAGCTTAAAATCTGTTTTGAAGATGCATGGGTTCATGGTTTTTAGTCTTGCTTTTTTAGTTTTTGCCAAAACAGGGTCATCTTTTTAGAAGTCACTACCTGAAGGGAGGCTGTAGCCAGGTGGGGGTTGGTCTCTTCTGCCAGGCAAGCAGCAACAGAAGAAGGGGACACAGCCTCAAGATGTTCTGGGGGAGGTCCAGGCTGGATGTTAGGAGGAAGTTCTTCACAGAGAGAGTGATTGGCATTGGAATGAGCTGCCCAGGGAGGTGGTGGAGTCGCCATGCCTGGAGGTGTTCCAGAGAATACTGGCTGAGGCACTTAGTGCCATGGTCTAGTTGGTTGGACAGGGCTGAGTGATAAGTTTGGACTGGATGATCTTGGAGGTCTCTTCCAGCCTGGTTGGTTCTATGATTCTATGACCTTAACTGCACAAGTCTTCCTCCATCTTCCATTTGACAGGCTAGCTTCACATATCTTCATTTCCAGAGGTGACCTAAACATCTTTTGGTTGTAAGCATCTCCACCTTGCTCCTGAAGAACACCAAATTAACTTCCATTTTTGTTCCACAGTAAGCTGGGCAGTTACTCCACAATGCCAAAGGAAGGGTTTCTCCTTTCCATATTTGGGGAACATTTACTTTGGTTTTAACTCTACTGATTGTTGTATTTTCCGAAAGGTAAACTATCACTGATGATAGTAGTGTCTTAAGTATGTGGAAGGCAGTTGTCGTGAAAGTAAATGCCACTGGACTGTGGCATGGCTCACGAGACACAGACAGTAGCAGGCCTGTGCATGTACAAGCAGATAGCTACATAGTCACTGAAGGTGAAATAATTTGGCAGTGAAGTGCTCCATTCGGGACACATTCATCAACCAGTCTTTTTCCATGGGGACCAAGTGGGTTTCTAGTCATTGCTTAAGTCTGAGTGGAGGTGGGTGCAGCATTGCAAGTCTTTTGTTTCCTCAGCTGGCAGAAGGCAGGCAGGTAGGCAGGCAGGCAGGAAAGGGAGGCAGGTGGGAAGGAAGGCAGGTGGGAAGGCAGGAAGGAAAGCAAGAAGGAAGGAAAGCAAGAAGGAAGGAAGGAGGCAGGATTGAAGGCAGGCAGGAAGGCAGGAAGGCAGGAAGGCAGGAAGGCAGGAAGGAAGGCAGGCAGGCAGGAAGGAAGGAAGGAAGGAAGGAAGGAAGGAAGGAAGGAAGGAAATGAGCAGGAAAGATAGAGATACAAAGGGAAGAATAGATTTACAATAAGTGGTATTTCAGTTTTTCTTCCATTTATCTACATCTATCTACATATCTACATCTATCTACGTATCTACATTGTATCTACATCTACATATCTACATCCACATATCTACATTATATCTACATCTACATTTATCTACGTTAAAGATGTTTTTTTCCAGTTTATCTATTTTGATGGAATCCTGCTGCAGCTACAGAAACACACTCCACACCCACCCTCATTTTCCAGATTTTGCAAGTGTGCAGCTTCAGCCAACCTTACTGGAAGTCTTGTTCAGACTTAGCTCTGATGCCACTCAAGGAAGAACAGACTCAGTAGAACAAATATTTTCCAACCACCTTTGCTGTAAAGCTTTCAGAACACCCTGTCAGGTTCATAGCAGAGTTTCTTGAAATCATTTGCCAAATAGTTATAAATAGTATTAAGAAGACATATCTCATTTTGAAAAGGCTTCACGATGAAAGAATGATGGTGCTGGGAAAACAGGCATTTCAGGAAAACCTGTCCAAAAGTCAGACACTGCCTTACCAGATGTAGTCAACAACATGCCTCAGATGACCATCCTGTTAGCAGTGAAGAGTTTGAAAATGCCTATTTCTTTCCTCAGCGTTGCTTCCTTTGAAAAGATGCTTCAAACAGGAGATTTTCATTTCTAACACATGCACTGCATAGTTCTGGCATAGGAATTTGGCGTGATGACAAAATGTAACAAATGTTATTGCCTTACTAATACCTTTTTGGGGTGGCATTTTTATGATTTCCTGTTCTCTTCTGTAGAAGCTTGGCATCTGGGGCACCTCTAATGTGGCATAACATAACGGCTGTGAACGTTACTAGTGAAAGCCTCTATTGAAAGTGTGACCCTTTAGGTGGCACCATCATGTTCCTCAGTAATACAGAGAACACTGTGGCTGACTTGATGACAAAACAACAGGAGCAGCAGCTGATTGTGTAAATCCTAGGGAGCAAATTTGGCTTTGCTTGGTAATCTGCTCGTGACTCTTCAAACACATAGCTCAGAGCGCTCGGAGTGAAGAATCAGTGCGGGGGCATTAGGGTACTTCAGACGCTACTTGCAGGATTAAAGGAGAGCTGCGATGACAGCCACAGCCGCCATGGATATCTTTCTAAAGCCATGCAGTCAACACGTTTTACTTCTATTTCTACTCACAAAGCATGAATGAGGATTCCTTGGCATTTACGATTGTTACCAATGTCATTCAGCCACTGCTTTGAGCACATTCTGGCCAATATGAGATTGGAAAATGTAGTCTGATCATGTACAAGCTCTTTCCTTGCTACAGCTGCTAGAGAGGCTCGGTACTGAAGCCATACTACTATAATTCTGTTCTAGATCACCTGGGTCAAAGATAGGAAGGTAACAACAGGCAGTGAGACTGAGAGGAATTAGCCAATAAAATACTGAAAAACTGAGAAGTTGCCTTGGAGTCTGATTTTTAATTGATCTATGTGACATGGTCTAATTGACTGGATAGGGCTGGGTGATACACAGACTGGATGATCTTGGAGGTCTCTTCCAACCTGGTTGATTCTATGATTCTGTCTTTATGGAGCAAATCTGGAGGTGGGGAGATTAAGCCTGGATGTGAGGAGGAAATTCTTCAGTATGAGAGTGAGAGCCTGGACTGGGTCACCCAGGGAGGTGGTTAAGGCCCCATCCCTGCAGGTGTTTAAGGCCAGGCTGGATGGGGCTCTGGCCAGCCTGCTTTAGGTAGGGTGTCCCTGCCCATGGCAGGGGGGTTGGAACTAGATGATCCTTGTGGTCCCTTCCAACCCAGACTGATTCTATGATTCTAGGGCCAGTCTGGATGAGGCTGTGGCCAGCCTGGTCTAGGGTAAGGTGTCCCTGCCCATGGCAGGTGAGTTGGAACTATATGATTCTTGTGGTCCCTTCCAACCCTGACTGATTCTGTGATTCTGAGATTTGTTGTATGTAATTTTGTACAGGATTTGCTATAGCTCTAAGCAATTTCTCAGTTATTCCTATGAGTGATAAATGTAAGCCAAATTGGTTTTTAATACATAGATGTATAATACTGAAAGTAAAACAACAAGAGGCTACATACCTGTAGCCTGGCTTTTAATGGGCTCTTTTTCCTTTTTAAGAAGCACACTTGTATTTGTGCATCTCTGTCTGTTGTGGACAGCTAGCATCAAATGCATAAAGCTGAAAAGCTCCAGTACAATTCATTCCTTTCCTTTTGCTGGGTTTACTCCCTTAAAAAAAAATTAAAATGCTTAAAATACAAATTCTTGCAAAATTCTGTCTACAAAAAATGTAGAAACTGGCTCTTGCTTACTCATTGTGTTTTCATTCTTTTTAAGGCCAGGCTCTTGAACTTCCCATAGCTTTTTTTTTTTTCGCCCCTCCACTTTTGTCAGCGATGGGAAATTTCTAATCCAACATACTCGATTCATCCCTATTTGAAAATGAAAAGGAAACACATTTGCACTGAGATTCACTGAGGGGCATTTGTTAAAGCCAAGGCAGAGTAGCAAAGTTCATCTCCCAGCAGCAAGACTTGTGGCAAGAGGTAACTGCAATTGTCCCTTTTCTCCTAAAGGCTCATTATGGCTGAGCAGGTCAGACCTGTCAAACATCACCATATTCGCCCAGGCTAGGGGAAGGGAAAAACAGAAGAAAGAAAAAACACCCTGTACTTGGATGCAAGGGCTGTGCACCCCTTCTGCTTTGTCTGGGCCAACCCTTTCACAGAAGTGCAGACATTGTAAAATGGGGTCAGGAAGGTAGCAAGCCAGCTGTCTGACACCCTTTTGGCTGCCTCCCGTGACAAGGAAAGAGCGGTGATTTCGAGAACCTTGCAAATAGGAGACAAGAACCTCTCCAGAGCACAAGATTGATTTTGGTCTTGCCTCAGGTTGGGGTTTGGGATGTTTATTTGTACCAGTGTTACCTTGTAGCTTCAGTGGGACCCTTGCTAGTCTCGTAGTGGGATGGTCTAACAAAGGAGAGACACAGGCTTGGCAGGCCTTAATGAGCTGATGCTGATCATGTAACTGTCTTATTGAATTTGCATTTCATTAGGAGACTTCATTTGAACCACAGCTGTGAATATTTGAGGGCCTGATTGTGTCTATGGATACTAATTTGTTCAAAGAAGACAAGGAGGATACTGAGCTGCAACCCTGACCCTTTCTGCACTGATCAGACGAGACAGACCCTCCTTGAAAGTAATGTCAGGGATGTACCGATGTGTTCAGACCATTATACCCTGGCTAGGATTGATCTGCCTAAATGTCTCCTCCTGAAAATCATCCCTTCAGGGGACAGAGGAAGGGAGCTGGACCACAGCACCGGGCTTGAGACTTTTCCAGATGAAATTTCTTCTTCACATAATGTAGATTACTGAAGCTCATGAAGCCCATGAGATGGACGTACACCATCAGAGAAAAAACACCTCACCTGCAGAAGGAAATGCCATCATTCAAATACTGGCTTCTCAGATGAGCTTCAAGTATTATCTCTGTAATCATGTTCTGCAGGAATCCCACATCTTTCAACAATGGAAGGACTGCAGCCAGCAGGAATTAAACAGTTAAAAGCCTAGACTTGTGACAAGCAGATGGCAATTATTGCTGCTTTCTGGTGAAACCTGTTTGTATTAAAAATATCTCAATGTTTCCATTGGAACCTACTAATTAGGAGATTAAACTGTATTTTATTCACATGCATGTGAGTGTGGGTTCACACACACACCTGGCACTCACAGCTCCAAATTCTGCCTAGAGGCTAGCTGAAAATGCATCCACTAATCATCTGCTGCTTCTCTTCCATTTGCTGGCTGGGAATTTGTCAGGTTTGTTTTGGGGTTGGTTTATGTGCTGTCAGGAATAAGAAATGTTCAGCTTATTATCAAGAAAAACAGGAAGATGTTGGCAAATACAGATAATTTTCAGAGACTTACCTAACTGGGGAGTGGACTTTCAGTGATGAAGCCACTTGAAGCCCTGCCAGACTTGTAAGGTAGAAGGTATGTCACTGAAATTTTTATTTTCAAGCTAGTCTAAGCAAGATGATTTGACTGGGAATTATCCTAAGTAAACATTCTAATAGGATGGAAAATATTAGCCCCTTTCCCTTCTTTGCCAACCAGCTGCTTCCCCTCCACTGAAGGGAGTGACTGTTGGCATGATAGGGTTTCCTGCGTGTAACTGGCCAGTCTTTTGCCATGGTCCCAGGAGCTTTCTTCTATTAAGAAGGAAGCCAAACTTCCTTCACAAATGCTGCTTACTCCAAGCGTTGCCTCTGTCATTCAGAGGCTATGACAGGATCTGAGCAACCCACCAGAGTACTCTAATGTTTATAAACTAATAAAGGATCTGATATTGCCAGTCTGAAAGCAAGATATAGCTACTGCTGGAAAGGGAGGCATTTCCTTCCCTTCTCAGTTTTCATGCCTGGACATCCAGAAGGGCTCAGGAAGGATCTGGCCCATGCTTCTTACACTGCCATGTGGGAAGTTTCATAAGAAGGCTGGATATTAGAAGGAATTTCTTCACAGAGTGATTTGCCATTGGAATGGGCTGCCCAGGGAGGTGGTGGAGTCGCTGTCCCTGCAGGTGTTCAAGCAAAGCCTGGCTGAGGCACTTAGTGCCATGGTCTGGTTGATTGAATACGGCTGGGTGCTAGGTTGGGCTGGATGATCTTGGAGGGCTCTTCCAACCTGGTTGATTCTATGATTCTAAGGAATAAGAACCACGTAAATCACAAGCCATGAATATAAGCAGGCCTTGTCAATTAAAAACATAAAAAGAATGCCCCTTGTGCTGTAATCAGGCACAGGGTAACTGCCCAGGTGAGTTCTGTTACCTGGCAAAAGAAAAGCATTGGTTTCAACCACCTCTGCTCACCAGATATTGTGGATCTAAATGTATCTGAACATTCTCAGTCTGAAAAGTCTTGCAAGATGTACTTTCCTAGGATATATCCACTCCTGTCTCTCTGCTGCTGCAGAAATCAGTGAGGATGCAAATACTGCTTTTGATTTGCCTTTTCAGTGTTCCCATCTCTGCTTCCTTAGCTGAAACCAGAAAGCACAGAGACCCAAGCAAACAAAAACTTTACACTGTGCCAGCACTCCTAAAAAGTTCAGTTCAAGCCTGATCAGGGACTTGGCAGGAGCCTGCAAATAGTTTTTGCTTTGTTTGAACCAACCCCCAAACCCATCACACAGAAAAACTCATCCTCTAGCGTGTTACTTATGAACATTGCTTTCTGCTGCCTACGCATGCGCTGAGATGTGGGCATGGGAAGGGGGTAGAAGAGGTGCCTCAGCATATTTCCCACCCACCCTGCTGCTGCTCTAGTAAGGTTTCTCCTTCCTCAGTTTGCTGTTTGCAGGAAAGGGGCTGGGAGTCACCCAGGCGACCCCCCAAAGAGCTCCCTTGATATGCCCTGGGACAGCCAGGCCTCGGTGGTGACAAGAGCGGTGCGGTTCTCTGCTGGGAGCTGCAGGGGAGGCTAAAGTAGCGTGACTGGCTGCGGAGGTGCACTAGCCTGTAAAGTTCCCGGATCCCCCACCAGGCAGAGAAATAAATAAACCATGGGGCACACCTACCCCCTGATGAGTGCGGTGAGAAAGATGTCACCTCTGCTCAGGTCTGCTGCTGTTCCTGGAGGCTTACAGAGCAGGGCTGAGCAGGCGCCCCCTTCCCCACCAGTGCCACCTCCAGCAGCCCTGCTGTAAATGGGTTTGCACCTCCGTTTGTCTTTGCCAGGCATCCCAATCCCCCAAGGTCTGCTCCCGGGGTTTGTCCTGCAGCTGGGCTGCAGGTGTTCATCCTCAGGGATGAGGGAGGTTGCACCCCACAGGGCATGTTGGGAGGACCCCCAAGCTTTTTTGGAGAAGCAGAGGCACTGCCTCCACTTCCAGAAGACAGGAGAGGCAGGAGGGCAGGGCCTGAGGAGCACATTGCCCCACTTGGTACCGGGCTGCCCCATACAGCCTCTCTCTGCTGCTGCTCTGAATGAACCCCCCTGAACTTCCCTACAGCTTTCTGGTGGCCCCTTAGACCAAGCAGATAGCCAGCAGTCCCTGAGGGTACTTTTAATCTCCCCCTACCATGTTTTCAGTCACAGGTTCAGCTCTGTGCAAACACTTTTTTTCCCTTCAGCCTGGCAGGAAGGTTTTGTTGGGTGCTTCTGTTTGAATTTTCCTCCCTTTCTGGCCCTGTAGATGCAAGAAGATGCACAAACGAGCTGCCCTAGGTAGCCCAGAGTAGAATGCGAGCAGAGCAGCCTTTAAATAATATTAGTTGGTTGTGGGGTTTTTGGGGGGGGGAGGGAAGAACCCCACCCCATGCTACCGGGGGCCCTGTTGGTTAAAGGCTATGGCACAGTCACTCTGAAGTGAGGGTTTAATGAAGTAGCCTGTGAGAGAATGGAGGGGATGGTCCCCGCTGCACAGATGGCTCTTTGTCACCGCTGACACCTGCCATCTGCTTGTTTGTCTAAATGATGTCGGAGGGGCATCGCGAGCCTCCAATCTGCTGCGCCGCCTCCACCAGCTCGGGGTGACCCCCTGACCCGTGTGTCAGACAGGTCCGAAGAGTTTGTTCTTTCCGCTCAGTGGGCCCATCCCGGCCGTGCTGCTGGCCCCTTCTCCACCGTCAGCCCCGCAGCTGCCCCCGGCCGAGTGCCGCCTTCACCCCCCGCGCCTGCCCCACCGCCCACCAACCCCTAAATCTCCTCTTCTTCATGCATATGAAAGGAGGAGGACATGGGGAGATTAAACTCTGTGGTCATGAAAGAGGTACAAAAGTTTACACTGCGGAGGCAGCCATTTAGATCTTTCAGGGATGCTATTTGAACCGTCCTCCCTGTTTTACTATCGTCTCCCTGCCATGCTCGGACTCTTTCTAAGGTAATTAAGAGGCCAAATTACCCTTGATGTATCAGCAATGATATCAGGAGAGGTCATTAAGATATTTAAAGCATAAAACTTCTTTGTTTTTCTCTGCAGTGAAGGAGAAGTGGTGCCTTGACTTCAACTATAACATTTAAGGCTCTGCAAAGACCTCTGTTTTAAAGGCAGGGGGACAGAGAAAGGATCCACTTTCCTGACAGAGGTCACTAGCAGACTTTTGAGATCATGTCCTGGGAAAGGACAAATCAAAGCAAATGCACCTACGTGACTTTGGTTTGGGTTGGGTTTTTTTAGTATCATGGTGGAAATAACTGACAAGGAGGCCTCTTAGTGTTTGGGAAGTGGCTGACGGATGAAAGCAAGGACATAGCTGTCTGAGCAACACGCAGAAGTAAGAAGTGTGCACCAGGAATCTAACATGTGTTTTTTTAAATGAGCATTAGATTCTACACCAGCCCAAAAAAGCCTTGAGTGGTTGAGAACTCACTCCCCTGTTTTTTGGCACCTTAAGCCCACAGAATGGTATGTGTCTGATAAAGCCTCAGCTCATCGGTGTAGCCTCAAAATACTCAGGGCCAGCACCTAAAACGAACCTCTTGCCCTGCAGGACCAACGAGCCCATGTCTAGGACGCCTCAGAAGAGACTGAAGCTTGCTGCTCATAGCACCACATAAATTGCACTTGATGTTATCAGTGATGTCAGTGTACACGGAAGGTGTATAATGGATATTAATTATGACTGTTATCACTTATGACTTGTGTAGTGCAGCCAGGTATGCCTGAATACTTGCAAACACAGCAGCTTTTACACGTGGCAACTCATGAAATGGAAAATGGTCACTCTGCACAGCTCTAATGAGGGCAAGGGTGATTTAAGCTAGCAGAAAGAATCATAATTATTGTAGGTTCAAAGTGATCTTGAAGGAGAGGAAGTTAAAACAGGGTTGGGATTGATCTACTTTCATGCTTTACTCGGTCCATTGTTTTTAATGTCTCACTTTGAACTATAAACAAATGGCTTCACCTGATTTGCACAGTTTTCTGCAGATAATTCCTGAATTTGTCCTGGATAATGATGGAAAGTGTACACAATACAAAAATAAATAGCAGAGGAAGGTGTGACAACTCCCCCGCCTTCTGTAGTCTGTCCAAAGAAAGTCCAAGTTAAATCCTGAATTCAAAGCCATCTCAGAGCACAGGCAAGAAGAAAGGGCTGCAAGCTTTGCCGAGGACCATGTGCTTTCAAGGAAACTGGTGCCAATGCTGAGCCCCAGCAAGGCAGCTTGGATGCTGTAGCACTTCACAGGATGTTAGGGGTTGGAAGGGACCCAAGGAGATCACCCAGTCCAACCCCCCTGCCAGAGCAGGACAATCCTATCTAACACAGATCACAGAGGAGCACATCCAGGCAGGCCTTGAAAGTCTCCAGAGAAGGAGACTCCACAACCTCTCTGGGGAGCCTGTTCCAGTGCTCTGTGACCCTTACAGTAAAGAAGCTCCTCCTTGTGTTGAGGCAGAACCTCTTGTGCTGCAATTTGCACCCATTGCTCTTTGTCGTATCCCAGGGAGCAGTGAGCAGAGCCTGTCCCCCCTCTCCTGGCAGCCTTCAGATACTTATAAACATTTATCAAATCCCCTCCAAGTCTTCTCTTTTCCATACTACAAAGTCCTGAGTCTCTCAGCCTCTCCTCATAAGCCATGCCCTCCAGTCCCCTAATCATCCTTGTAGCCCTCCACTGGACTCACTCCAGCAGATCCCTGTCCCTCTCACACTAGGGAGCCCAAAACTGAACATAGTATTCAAGATGAGGTCTCACCGCTCCTGGGGCAGACCTGACTCTGGATCCCTTTCCTAGCTCCATGTGCAGAAGGAACCACTACTTTTCTTGCTGTTCCAGCCCTCTGCCAGAAAGGCTGCCATTGCCACCAGTTCACATAGCTTCTCCACTGCAGCCCCTGTCTGTTGGCACATGAGCTGAGCACAGGCATAGTGAGAGCAAAACCCAAGGATGCTTGTGAAGACACAGAAAGGCTTATAGGCTGTGGCATCAGCCAGAGAGTTTCTCATTCTCCCTCTCCTTAGTGACAATGCCTAGCAGAGGACCAATTCTGTTGCTGATGCAGGGAGAGCAGACTTGTCTTTAGGGCCTGTGAATGCTAGGAGACACAGGTCATCAGGCCAGAGACATCCACCTCTCACATACTCAGGAAACAATTCACTGCCTCAGATCCCCTCTTTGCCCAATAACATTGCATAGTAACTGAGGATGATAATACAGGGGAAATGCATAGAGAGTATGAAGAACTAGGAATCAGCCAGTCTTTTCCAAAATAAAACAGAGAGACAAAGGACAAAAATCCCAACCTTTCTAATTCGTGTGATTTGCTTTTAAGCTCAGCATGGAAAGAGTTTTACTTTTCCATGCTGAACTTTACCTTTCCAGAGAAGGGCAACGAAGCTGATGAGAGGCCTGGAACACAGCCCTGTGAGGAGAGGCTGAGAGCTGGGGGCATTTAGCCTGGAGAAGAGAAGGCTCCGTGGGGACCTCATTGCTGCCTACAACTACCTGAAGGGAGGCTGTAGCCAGTTGGGGATTGGTCTCTTCTGCCAGGCAACCATCAACAGAACAAGGGAACACAGTCTCAAGTCGTGCAGGGGCAGGTCTAGGCTGGATGTTAGGAGGAAGTTGTTGCCAGAGAGAGTGATTGGCATTGGAATGGGCTGCCCAGGGAGGTGGTGGAGGCACCGTCCCTGGAGGTGTTCAAGCAAAGCCTGGCTGAGGCACTTAGTGCCATGGTCTGGTTGATTGGCCAGGGCTGGGTGCTAGATTGGACTGGATGAGCTTGGAGGTCTCTTCCAACCTGCTTGATTCTATGATTCTATGATACCTCTCCTGCATCATCATAAATATTTTTTTTAACCTGATCTGCTTTTTGGCTAATTTGTGGGTGCAAAAACATCTCATTGTAGAACTCTTTCCAGTATTTGAAGGGAGCCTACAGGAAAGCTGGGGAGGGACTATTTACACGGTCTAGTAATGTTAGGACGAGGGGGAATGGGTATAAGCTGGAAGGGGGGAAATTTAGACTGGATGTTAGGAGGAAGTTCTTTACAGTGAGGGTGGTAAGGCACTGGAATGGGTTGCCCAGGGAGGTTGTGGATGCTTCCTCCCTGGAGGTGTTTAAGGTCAGGCTGGATGAGGCCTTGGGCGAGCTACTCTAGTGGGAGGTGTCCCTGCCTGTGGCAGGGGGTTGGAGCTGGATGATCCTTGAGGTCCCTTCCAACCTAAACCATTCTATGATTCTATGATTCTATGACATGGGTGTGAAGTGCCTGAGATCTGCCCACTTTTCTTACTGCAAGCATCCTGTACACTCCCTGACCCTCAGCCAACACCACCTTCAGCCTCAGAGCCAAAACATCATGTTCATTTCAGCAAAGCGAGCAAAGTGAGCCAGGCTACATTAAAATGAGGCTCACTGGAAAACAAAAAGAACTAACAAAGGTCCCTTCCTTTCTCTATTTGTTTTTTTTTCTTTGTTGGAAGTTAAGATTTGCATGTTTCGACGTTTCCTGCCAGTCTGCCAACTCCAGAATCCTCTTTGGACATCCCCACAACAGCACTGTGAGATGCCTCAGGCGTGTTTCCTTCAGAAGCTATGGCAATAATAAGCTCTCTGGTATCAAAAAAATTCAACCTCATACTACTTTGATGGTGTAAATTGTGGTCAACTGCTCCTTAGTTCCCTAGCAGCATCTAAGCTTCTCAGAATCTGAAAGAGGCTTGGTTTTCTTTAGATGTCTTGATCTAAAAAGTGGCTTTTCAGGGAAAAAACAACCTCCCTAAAAAACATAAATCCCCTAACTTGGCCCTGCAGAAACAAGTGATGCTCTCCTTTCTTATGGGTAGAAAGGCAGAGGGTGTGCAAAGCCTTTCATCTTTATATTTGCACCAAAAGGATTTCTCTGAAAAGACTCCCTTTGTGAAGACAGCTGATGTCAGTAGAAAGTAACAGAAAGTGTTATTTTATTTTGCCTCATCGCTGTTATGCCAAAGGCAAACCAGCACCCGGCTGGCCTGATTACAGCACATGAAGGAATGGAAGTTATACTGCAGCATCATATCCAGAGGCCCTGCCTCTTTAGCCTGAGGGCTCCAGTTTTCCAGTCTAACCTTGCTCTGCCTCAGCTCCAAACCATTCCCCTTGGCCTGTCTCTAGAGACCTTCATGAGAAGTCCTTCTGCAGCCTTCCTCTGGAGTTAGAAGTCACAGAGAGCAGCAGATGTTGAGCTTTGGGATGGAGCAGCAGATCACAGATCACAAGATGTCAGAGGTTGGAAGGGACCTCCACAGATCATCAAGTCCCCCTGAATATGTACATCTGATACATGTGTTGGTTCACCCTGTGACAGGGCAGTGACAGATGACAGCAGTCTTTGGTAGTGGTCATGGTCAACAATGATGCTCAAGCTATAAGTGGGTAGTAGACCTTTTCTGCCACCCCAGCCCCCCCCTGCAAATGCCTGGCTGAACTGAGAGGGTGTCTATGAACAGGCTGGGAGGGAAGACAGTTGGGTCCGAGCTCTATCCCCAGAACAATGAAGTTGAGCCCAGCCACTCTAAATTCTGCAAGTAGTTGCCCCAAAAAATCCCATGTTTGTTTATTTCTTTCATAACCGTTTTACAAATGGGACTTCTAAAATATTTTGATTTGCTTGGCTGAGACTGGCAGAAGTAGATGTTGGATTTGTATGTAAAAGCTCCTTTTTCTCTAGGCTGGAGATGGGATTTTCACTGTCCCCTTTCCCTCTGAAACTGGACCTCCTAGTATCAATCTCAAATATCATTTCCTGACCACAGTTAATTCAGTCAGCCCTGTGAACAAGCTCATCAGCTCTCTACACGAGAACAAAACGGTCAGATCCTCAAAAGCTCATCTTTCTGTCAGGACCACCATGGCTGGGCAGATATTCTGACCCTTGATAACTCTGTGTTTTAACATGCAAAAAACCAGAACACAAATATTCCAATAGGAGCAGGACAGTACCCAGCAAACATTACAAAATCAATGCAAATGCCCAATCATAGAATCACAGAATGGCTTAGGTTGGAAGGGATCTCTGATCAGCTAGGTAAGCTTGAACCATGCTGTAGAACATCACCTCAATGTCTAGCTCTGCAAGGAGCTGCACTACCACACCCATGGTGACTAAGGCTGTCTCCCCTCTGGCAAATTGCTTCATGTGATGGAGGCCAAAGCTTTTTCTGTGTTTTCTGGCAGTAGCTGTGGCAAGTGGTCATTTCAGCTAAACAGCATCGTTCACAGTACATCTCTGCTTAGTTTTGGCTCAGCAGACCAGAACAACGTATGTACTTCTCCCTCTTTTCCAATCTAACCTCAGATGGTGAGAAAAATAACTGAATTAGAGATGTACCTCCTGAACAGAAGTATCCTATGACAGTGCAAAATCTGGACAAGTGGCAATTCCAGCCAACATAAACTCACACGCTCGCATGATCTCCTCACGAGCTGACTTTGTGGGGAGTTTTTCTGCCTTAGATCTTGTTGCTGTTGTTTAGGTGGCTCTTCAGATCAATAGCATTCACTGAGCTCACTCTGGACATTTTTAGAATTACAAAGTGAAAAGAAACATGAATCATTTACAGAAAGAAAGACATTTCCTCCAGGTCAGTGCTAGATTAATATCTGCAGTTTCCTTCTGGGGCCCTTCCTCTCCTCCTGCTGGAAGAGACGCTAGCAACAGTGCTGTGCACCCAGTGTCACTGCCACTGCTGAAGGCAGACAGCAGCAACAGGGACGTTTCTTCAACTGCCTCGATGCCTTAGGAGCAGAGATCCTGTTTTGTGATGGGATTTAAGAGTCATCAGCATAACTTTTTTTTTTGTAGGCACATATAGCTTGTTCCAGGGGGTACCAAGGTGATCCAAACCTGCACGCCTGTGTTAGCTTGGGTTTAAACTAGGTTAGACAACTGCGGCGCCTAAGGCAAGCTCTGCAGTTTCCTAGCACAGTCATAGCAGTTTGATGAGGGCTGTTTCACATTCCAGCTCCTCAGGCACTGGGCCACAAAATGCCAACCAGATTCTGTACATCACTGCAAGACAGAAGGGCATGACTGCAAGGGAGTGCAGTATGGCAAGCCTCAAAGCACACCTGGCAGTCAGGGCTTCAGAGCGCAGCAGAAACACTTCTACAGGGTGCTGTTAACCTAGCTGCTCAACTTTGTCATACAGCTCTCAAACAGCCCTAACAATTGCAACACTGCAAAGCCATAACTGAGACTCCAGACTCTCCCAGAGAGTTTGTTAAGTGCACACAGAGTCTCTCAACACTTCAGTTTCCTCCTCTGAGATCAGTTTCACCAAACTCACCATCCTTTAGTTCTCACACTACAGACCAACTTAAGGAGACATTGATTAGTCTGCATTATATTCTGCAATTAATTTTAATAATTAATGCATGTCTCTGTCACTTCTTTTGTTGCCATATGAGCTTTTGTTGATAACATTTAGCCTCTAGCAGAAAGGCTAATTTTTCACAAAAAACATTTCAGTTTTTGCAAACCTCTATATTTTTGTGGAAGCTTCTCTTTGTTTATCCTATTGCAGCCTTGATTTCCAATTAATGCGTTCCAACATTTGCTTCTGCTTTTGTTTCAAAGGATTTTTTCCCCTTCTTTGATATAAATTGGTTTGTCTTTTTGAGCCCAGCAGTTTTTTAGAATTAGAGATGTCTGACACTGAAATGGCTTCATTCCCAACATCGAAAAGTGTCCAGAAACAGACCTCAGATGAAAATTTATAGTATTATCCAGAGGAAAGAAGACACCTTCTAAGCTGTAAAACCTCAGGCCATTCCAACCACTGATTACTGGACCAACATTGGCAGANCCAGCACAGCTTGAGACTGTGTCCCCTTGTTCTGTTGCTGGCTGCCTGGCAGAAGAAGCCAACCCCCAGCTGGCTACAGCCTCCCTTCAGGTAGCTGTAGACAGCAATGAGGTCTGCCCTGAGCCTCCTCTTCTCCAGGCTGCACACCCCCAGCTCCCTCAGCCTCACCTCACAGGGCTGTGTTCCAGGCCTCTCTACCCCAGAATTTACACCAGCAGCCTAGATTGGATTTAGGTTAGATGTTCAGAGGAAGTTCTTTACTGAGCAGGTGGTCAGGCACTGGAACAGGCTGCCCAAGGAGGTGGTGGAGTTGCCATCCCTGGAGGTGTTCAAAAGGAGAGTGGCTGTGGCACTTGAGGCTATGGTCTGGTGATTAAGGATGCTGGGATGAAGGTTGGACTGGATGATCCTGGTGGTCGTTTCCAACCACAGCGATTCATAGTGATGAGATGTTGTGCTGAGGGATTTGGTTTAGTCAAGGACTTGTCAGTGTGAAACTAATGATTGGACTCCATGGTCTCGAATCTAGGAAACTCTGTGACTCTGTGATTCTGTGATTTGGAAGAAGAATTTGCTTCAGTTCCCTACCCCGACACAGACATTCATTGTCACTCTGAGCTAAGTTCTAAGATCACTTAAGGCATTTGGCTTTGCAAATCAACAACCCAAGCTGCATTGCATGCCCAAATTTCCTAATGCCTAATAATACAGTCAAAATCTTTGAAATCAAAGCAACAATCAGGTGAAGCAAAGTGCAAGGTGCCCAGATACACACTGGCCTTGTGGGTCAGAGCTGGGCCACCTCTGGTCCAGAGTCATAAGATGCCATGGATCAGCATCAACAAACTGGAGATCTGCCAGTCCTTGCCTGCTAACCTGAGCAGACTCCTGCGCATCTGTAAGTCTGAGTCCCAGCAAATGTTAGCAAACAATCAAGGCTAACTGCTCATTTGTTAGTCTGACAGGTTGGAGCTGTGTTTTCTTTTTCCTCTCTTTAGCCATATGGTTTTCAAACAATTGCTGTCATGCTTCTATTTCTCAATCTTAGAGCAAATTATATAATTTAACTGAATTATTAACATTTCAGCCATATTTGTGTGGTTTGCATAGAGCTCAGTGACAGAATAAATTGTGTGCTCTATTGTTGTAATGTTCTTAAAATAACTCTTTGCAGTTTAAAAAACCCACACAATTATTTTAAGGAACCCATTCCTGGGCTGTGCTTGTTTCACCAACAGTCAATGCTACTCCACAACTTCCCTATGCAAAATGAGACCAGAGCACATATCAAAGAGTTGAGGCTGTTCAGTTTGGAGAAGAGGAGACTCTGAGGTGATCTTATTGTGACCTTCCAGTATCTGAAGGGGGCCTACAGAAAAGCTGGGGAGGAACTTTGTAGGCTCTCAGGGAGTGACAGGACTAGGGGGAGTGGAGCAAAGCTGGAGGTGGGGAGATTGAGACTGGATGTAAGCAGGAAGTTCTTTAGGATGAGAGAGGTGAGAACCTGGACTGGGCTGCCCAGGGAGCTGGTTTAGGCCCCATCCCTGGAGGTCATAGAACCATAGAATCAGTCAAGGTTGGAAGGGACCACAAGGATGATCTAGTTCCAACCCCAGACAGGTGTTTAAGGCCAGGCTGGATGAGGCTGTGGCCAACCTGATCTAGGATAGGGTGTCCCTGCCCAAGGCAGGGAGCTTGTAACTAGATGATCCTTGTGGTCCCTTCCAGCCCTGACTGATTCTATTCTATACTATGAAACCAGTGACCATGCACCACTCTTCACCATGCAGTGCTGATGAAATGCCTGGGGCAGCCAGCAGCACTCCTACAGGCTCCCTGTGGCCCTTGGGCATACAGTCAAGAGAGCCAAGCCCTGAGAGAAGGCACAGAGGCAATGCACTTGTTGCCCTTCCCAGGCAGCCTTCACCCATCAGGGCTGGACTGAGCAGGAGCCACTCTTCAGTAGCACTTGAGGCTGCTTAGTCTGCAGCAATTTCTTTAACAGAGACATCAGACAGACATCTAGCTGGTGCCCACCTTGCAAGGCCCGGGGTGACCCCAATACCCACCATCCAGCACCAGGACCCTCCTCAAGGTACCCCCTTTCCCCCCAGGCAGCCCTGTCAGCACTGTACTCCCTTGTGCAAGGTCGGTATCCCTCTCCTGGACTGCTAATTGGCTCTGATGATGCGGCCAGGCACACACATGTGTCCCATAACCTAAACCATCTGTGAGCATTTTAATTAACTGATCCCCAGCTCCTCTGTGCTGCCATTGAAATGATCCTGCCCTAGCCCCAGCCAAGCCTCCCTCATGCAGCCCTGGAGCTCCCCTCCCCACCCAGGAATTCTCAACCACAACTGTACAGCATGGGCCCCCCGGGCCCTCTGCAGCCACGCAGGAGCAGCCTTCGACAGTCAGCGAGGAGCAGATGAAAAGGGCTCCCTCCATATGTGTCTGCTGATGCAGACCTACAGGGTAGGCTCCACACACAATAGATAACAGGGGGCTCCTTGCCACTCGACTGAGAGGTCTTCCACGTCACATCTTATGCACAGGCATCAGACGCCACTCTGCCACCCGTCAGCACAGCTTACACGACTGGAGAATAAAGTGTCCTTCTAAGAAGCCACATGAATGTACATCAAGAGAGGATTTGGCCTACTGCTACTCAGGCAGGAACTGCTGCAAAAATACAGCTCTGTCAACCCCCATATTCTCTTTACTGTCTGTGGATACAGCTTTACTCTCCAGCTGGTTTTACATTACAACAAAGTGAAGTTTCCAGTGGAAGGATGCAAATTCAACAGAGGCTGGAGGCTGGAGGGAAATCCTAAGTCCCTGAGACCTGTTCAAGATCAGGCTCGAAATGAAGGGATATAGGCACTGTAAATGCAAAGGCTCAGACACATTATTTCCACCAAAACAGGATATTTGCACTGCCATGCTAGGTGTACAGTTGGTATAAAGGAGCACAGGTCATTAACACAGAATTTGCTGTTGCCTGTCCAGAGGCAGGACATTCTTGTTGGAGGTCTGCTTCTCTGGAAGTCACTTCCCTTGGAAGCCTACATCTGCAGGATGTTTTGTGAAATCCCTTCACCATGGAGATTCCCCTG
This sequence comes from Tricholaema leucomelas, assembly GCA_013400475.1. Classification (NCBI taxonomy): domain Eukaryota; kingdom Metazoa; phylum Chordata; class Aves; order Piciformes; family Lybiidae; genus Tricholaema lacrymosa; species Tricholaema leucomelas. Next base: position 86,548 of record WAAF01000850.1, on the reverse strand, counting down.
CAATGTTTAGGGATAAGTTTTGGTGGTGCTTATCTTACAGCAACAGCCTGAACTATTCCTGATAAAACAACGAAGCTGGTGAGAGGCAAGGACTGGCAGATCTCCAGTTTGTTGATGCTGATCCATGGCATCTTATGACTCTGGACCAGAGGTGGCCCAGCTCTGACCCACAAGGCCAGTGTGTATCTGGGCACCTTGCACTTTGCTTCACCTGATTGTTGCTTTGATTTCAAAGATTTTGACTGTATTATTAGGCATTAGGAAATTTGGGCATGCAATGCAGCTTGGGTTGTTGATTTGCAAAGCCAAATGCCTTAAGTGATCTTAGAACTTAGCTCAGAGTGACAATGAATGTCTGTGTCGGGGTAGGGAACTGAAGCAAATTCTTCTTCCAAATCTAGGCTGCTGATGTAAATTCTGGGGCAGAGAGGCCTGGAACACAAACCCTGTGAGGAGAGGCTGAGGGAGCTGGGGGTGTGCAGCCTGGAGAAGAGGAGGCTCAGGGGTGACCTCAGTGCTGTCTACAACTACCTGAAAGGAGGCTGAGGGGTGACCTCAGTGCTGTCTACAACTACCTGAAAGGAGGCTGTAACCAGGTGGGGGTTGGTGTCTTCTGCCAGGCAACCATCAACAGGACAAGGGGACACAGTCTCAAGTTGTGCCAGGGGAAGTCTAGGCTGGATGGTAGGAGGAAGTTGTTGGCAGAGAGAGTGATTGGCATTGGAATGGGCTGCCCAGGGAGGTGGTGGAGTTGTTGTCCCTGGAGGTGCTCAAGGAAAGCCTGGCTGAGGCACTTAGTGCCATGGTCTGGTTGATTGGCCAGGGCTGGGTGCTAGGTTGGACTGGATGATGTTGGAGGTCTCTTCCAACCTGGTTGAGTCTATGATTCTATGATATTGAATGTAATGTCTTGTAATATGCTGAGATGTGTCAGAAGTAGACCTTTAAATTGTAACCAATCCCCAGATCAGATATGAAGATGCCAGTCTGAAGCCACATCTGTTGTAATTTTCTCTTCTAGCTATGGAGACCTTTCAAATAAATCCAATTTTGTAGCTATTTAGATCACTGGAGCAGGTCCAGAGAAGGGCAATGAAGCAGGTGAAGGGTCTCGACAGTAAGTCCAAGGAGTTGCTGAGGCAGCTCTGGTTGCTTAGCCTGAAGAAAAGGAGGCAGAGAGTAGTGAAAACAACCTTGCTTAGGATTTAACATTGACAGAGCTGTGTTTGGCACACCAGACTCCCAGCCTAGGGCTGGGGGGAAAGAAAATCCAATAAAGGCTTCGATCTACCTGTTCATAAGTAAGGTTTTCATGCATATTCCATAGGATGGAAACACCACAGTGTCTCACAGGCACCAAAGACCATTGACACACAGGAAAAGGAAGGGAAACTTTTGAATAACTGAAACTGGGACATCAGTTTGTCTGGATTCCCTGTGAAGTCCAGCCCTCTAGCTACCAGAGTCCAGTATCCACAAGGTGGTGATGCATCAGGCTTTCAAATATAACAACCACGGATCTGTAAAGCTTCAAGCTGCAAACCTGAGCTTAACCCCTTGGCCATCTCAGCCTGCCTCGCCTTCAGTGAAGCTGCAATACAGACCAAGGGTCAGATTCTCTACACATTAGCATCTAAAGTCATTCCACAGACTATAAATGAAAGCATCAGTGGGGCAAAGCAAGTGCTTCTTCTGGGTTCAAGAGTAGAACTGATGTCTCAGTGCCATCCACTCACACACTGACAGCCTCTTGTGACTTTGGAAATACTTCTGTTTTGCACTGCAGTGAGAGCAACAGCTGCCCTCTGTGCCAACGTGGAAGACTCTCCTCACAAAACCCCTGACTACCCCTGAAAGGAAGCTCAGATTGCTGAGGGCAGGCTGTGAGTGTCTTCAACCCCCATCTTGCCAGTACAGTTGTTTCTTTGAATCCTAAGGCCTCTCGTAACAAATGTTTGCACATCTCTCACCAAAATCAGTGGCAGCAGCAGCACACTGGTCTCGCTCTTAACAAGGTTTAATAAACATTGCCCTCAAGTCACCAAATTCTTAGGTTCCTGTTTGATAAACACAGGATACACTTTTAAGATCAACATTCCCAGCCATCCCGCAGCTGAGTTCTGTGTGTGCCTCATTTCTCTCCAGTGAGATTTCAAGAGTGACTCACAAGATTTGAATGAAGCTGGAGGACTCTGCAAAACAAACTCATTTTTGTGTTGCCACCCATTCACGGTGGCTTTCTGTGCTGTGCTGTCAAAAAGGTTTTTGATTCACAACCGCTGCCAGAAGCATGAGTAGAGCAGCATAGTGAGTTGCATAGCCCTCTGGCCACTGAGGAGGGTTCATTGGCCTGCTAATCTGAACTGGCAGATCCTAAACTGCCACTTCCCATTGCACTCAAAAGCACTGCTGAGCTATTTGACTCCAATGTAGACTCAGGGACAGGCTGGGTTTTTTTGTCTTACAGTTTTATACTGACTGAGCTAACCCACAAGATAATTATTAAGGCAAAGTGCTTAGCAGGATTCTAACAAGGATTAAACACTTACATGATTCATACAAATACCCCCAGTGCCACTAGCTGGGATGAAAATGTATAAAGGGGTTGGGCTCTTCTCCCAGACAACCAGCAACAGAACAAGGAGACCCAGCCTCAAGTTGTGCCGAGGGAGGTCTAGGCTGGATGTTAGGAGGAAGTTGTTGCCAGAGAGAGTGATTGGCATTGGAATGGGCTGCCCAGGGAGGTGGTGGAGTCACCATCCCTGGAGATGTTCAAGAAAAGCCTGGCTGAGGCACTTAGTGCCATGGTCTGGTTGACTGGATAGGGCTGGGTGCTAGGTTGGACTGGATGATGTTGGAGGTCTCTTCCAACCTGGCTGATTCTATTCTAACGATTGTGTCATAATTATGACACCAGGCTTCTGCACAGAAATCTCTGTGAAAAGAACTCCTGAAATATGCTTCTTGATTATGTCAGAGCTGCACACACTGAAGTGTATGCTTCATTGACAACCTAGCCCAAAATCCCATTAACTGGCACATCCTTGAAGTCAGGCCCACATAGAAGCAGCTAGCTTTTGGGACAAGATTAGAAACAGCCAAATAAACCACTGCAGAGTTCCAACCAGCTGTGGCACTAGCCTGCCTCAGCTGGAGAGCCACTTTTCCTATAAGGGAGTTTGCTCCAGAAATCCAGTTTCTCCAGCAAGGGGGAAACTTTGTTATTGCTGTTGTCGCTCCATAACAAATTAACTAAAACTCAAGAGTAAGTGGAAGACAGAGGAGAGAAGACAGAGAACGAAAAAAAAAGGGGGGGAATAAGCAGATGTTTTTATTTAGTGAGGTCTGAGTACTCAAACAACTACGAGTAACATTAATGTGCATCCCTCCATCATCATGAGGAGTCCAAATCCACATCTTTTTTCTTCTGGGAGGATGCACACTCTGCCTGGTTGTAACAGGTTCGAGGGGAAAGGCGTTTTCACCCTCACGCTGGTTCTGCTTGCTTGCTCTAAACACCTGCTCAGGATGAGGATGTAAATATTCTTCTCTGCATATGTCATTACTTCTGACCTAGAAGCCTTTCTTGTTTGTCCCATCACTAGGTAGCATTTTGATGTACTGTGCAGAGTGGGACTGCTCCATGTGGGAAATTCACCTCCAGCTATTCTCAACTGATGTCATTTACCTGGACCTGACCAAGTCCCTGTTACAAGAGGGATGTGGAGATGCTGGAGTGTGTCTAGAGAAGGGCCACGAGGATGCTCAGAGGGCTGGAGCAGCTCTGCTATGAGGAGAGAGTGAGAGAGTTGGGGCTGTTCAGTCTGGAGAAGAGGAGGCTCCCAGGTGACCTTCTTGTGGCCTTCCAGGATCTGAAGGAGGCCTACAAAAAAGCTGGAGGACTTTTCAGGCTATCAGGGAATGACAGGACTAGGAGGAATGGAGCAAAGCTGGAGGTGGGGAGACTCAGACTGGATGTGAGGAGGGACTTCTTCATCATGAGAGTGATGAGAGCCTGGACTGGGTTGCCCAGGGAGGTGGTTGAAGCCCCATGCCTGGAGGTGTTTAAGGCCAGGCTGGATGAGGCTGTGGGCAGCCTGCTCTAGGGTAGGGTGTCCCTGCCCATGGCAGGGGAGTTGGAACTAGCTGATCCTTGTGGTCTCTTCCAACCCTGACTGATTCTATGATTCTATCAGATGGGGTGCCCTTGTTGCAGAAAACACATTTGGAAAGACAAACAGAGAGCCTGATTCCTTGCCTGGCCCTGCTCTTTGGTGTTGCCACTGTACAGAAAAGGGCAGGGACACTGAGAGATCTCTATAAACATCTCGACTTGCAGGAACATGCTTGCTATTGCATCCCCTGCTGGGTAATTGCCTGTTTACTCACACAGACCACACGAATCCTGCTGGTGAGGAGAGTGGCTGGGATGTGATCCCACCTCGCCCCAGCTTGTGAAGTACATCATACTTGTGAGCAGACCCAGGAGGAGTAACCTCTGCTGAGGCTACAGTTTGTCAGATGCCAAGATGGACTGGGGAAAAGATATGTATGTAATGTCTCACATCTTCACCTTGTAAAGCACAAGAATTGGTTGAATGCTGAAGAGTAGCCTTTTGCTAAGGTCATGACACCCTGCCCCAGCATCAGTTATTTTGCCTAGAGAAGGGTCACAGCTACAAAATCAGAAACTGAACACTTAATAAGAACATCACATCATATGGGCAGAGCAGAAGGATACTTGTTTCTCCTGCAAGGAAGAGATGACACCTCTCAGCCTGGTAAAAGCATGTACACCATTATTGCTGATGTTTTGGTGTATTGTGCTTGCAATTGCCACAGGGCAGAGACCACCAGAACTGGCCAGAGAGCCTACCCATGTGTTTCAGTTTGGATTTCCAAGCAAGTAGTGTGTGCAGTACCACTCTGGTGCACGTGTGTGTCTGTTCACCTGTCTATCTGCACTCAGCTGTTCTCCTCCCTTACCAGTGATTTTTGAACACTGTTGACCTATTTCATAGTGATTCGACAGAGCTCTCCAAGGTATTAAATTCCAACATGTTTTATGAAAATTGGCAGCTGGTTAGGGAAGAAAAAAACAATTAGTGCCCCCATGGAGCTAAGGGCTCCCATATAAACATGACCTTTATTAGGCAGTGGTGATCTTCTTCAGAAAGAGATCATAGAATGCATTGGATTGGGAGAGACCCTCAAAGGTCGTCTTGCCCAACCCTCCTGCAGTGAGCAGAGATGTAGAATCACGGAATCAACCAGGTTGGAAGAGATCTCCAAGATCATCCAGTCTAATCTATCTTCACCAGGCTAAAGAGCTCCATCTCCCTCAGCCTCTCCTCATAGAGCTTGTGGTCCATTTTTAACTAAATCGGGTTGCTTGGGACCCCATCAAGCTTGACCTTGAAGGATTGGGCCTCTACCACCTCTCTGGGAAACCTGTTCCTGTATTTCACCAATCTCATTACAAATAACTTCTTCCTAATGTCCAACCTAAACTCACTCTGCCCCAGTTTAAAACCATTGCCCATTGTCTAATGGCAACAAGCTCTTGTAAACAGCCCTTCCCTAGCTTTCTTGTACTGAAAATGTTGACACTGAAATGTTGACACTGAAATGTTGTTATAAGGTCTCCCCAGAGCTTTCTTTTCTCCAGGCTGAACAACCTTAACTCTCTCAGCCTGTCTTCATAGGATAGGTGCTCCAGTCCCCTGACCATCTTCATGGCCTTCCTCTGGACCCACTCCAACTGGTCCATGTCCTTTCTGTGTTGAGTACCAGAGACAGACACAGTGCCCTGGGTGAGGTCTTGCCACAGCAGAGCAGAGTGGCAGAACGACCTCCCATCCTGCTGGCCGTGTTTCTTTTGATGCAGCCCAGATGTGGTTGTCTTTTGGGCTTCAAGTGCACATTGCTGGTTCATGTGCAGCCTCTCATCCACCAGTATTCTCAAGTTCTTTTCCTTAGGGCTGCCCTTGATCTCATCAGCCCTCAGTCTGTAATGGTACTGAAGATTGCCTCAACCCAGGTGCAGGACCTTATGCTTGGTCTTGTTGAACCTTATGAGGTCCACCTGAGCCCATTTCTCCATCCTGTTCAGATTGCTCTGGATGGCATTCCATCCCTCAGTCACATCAACTACACCATGAAGCTTTGTATCATCAGAAACCTTGCTGAGGGTTCAGCAAATCTTGCTGTCTGTATCATTGATGAAGATATTGAACATCACTGGCTCCAATATAGACCCCTGAGGGACACCACTTGTCACCTATCTCTATCTGAACATAGAGACATTGACCGCTACCCTTTAGATGTGACCCTCTAGTCCACCCATACCTCTCCAGTTCAGAGAGAAGATGTTGTGGGGGACTGTGCCAAGGGTCAGACAGATTACATCCATTGGTCTTCCCTGAGATGTAATCAATGTCCACAGAGAGAAAAACAGGTCAATGCTTAGATCTTATTTTACAGCAGAGAATCCAACACAATCTACTGCTAATCTCTTAGGAAACCATCAGCTTCATTTGCTCTATAGTTCACAGAATGACACATCCATGACCTCATGCTGGGGCATTTGCAGCCCTCCTTATGCACAGAGAGAGGCAGAACTGAGGAGAAGGAGGAGGAATTGGTAGGGTGACAGGCTAAGAGAAGGCAAAAAAGATTTCCTCCAATAGCTGCTGAATGTCTCTCCTGATCACCTCCTCCAGATCTGTCACTGACTGCTCTCAGCCCTCCTCTTCCAGCTGTCTTGGGCATCCTGTGGATCTTCACAGCCCTTTAATTTACCCACTCTTTGCTTTTCCCAAAGCAAGACTCCAAAACATCCCCTAAAATCAAAAAACTTACCCTAGCTCTCTTCCTTCTCATCTCTTTAGAAGCATCCTTTGCTCTGATCACAAACTAAATGCATTCTTTTCAGGCCAGTTTGCCCTTCTTTCTTAAAGCAGCAGAATACAGGTTTGCCTGCACTGCTGAACAAAACCTTGAACCAGCTCTAGAGTCACAGCATAACGAAGCAGCCAAGGACATTAAGTTTATGAATTGAGCTTGCCCTCAGGGACAAATTCATCCTTCTTCTAACTTTCCTGAAGAAAGAACAGAGAAAATGTACCCCTAATTAATCCAGGCTGCTTGCATTACAAGAGATAACATGGCCTACAAGAATGGATCTGAGTCCAAGACAGAAGATTCATCACCTTACATCACTTTGCCACTGGCTCGATCACCGCTGTTGGGCACATGCTTTAGCTGCCGTGTTCCCATCTATAAATGGAAATTACAACATTTATGCTTCGGGGTCCAGATCCTCAGCTCAGGTGAGCAAGCATACACAGAATAAACTTCTGCAATTAAAGCTTTGTTCACCTATGCTGTCTTCAGTAGTTCTCTGTTGAGGAGTGCAGAGATTAGGCTGAAAAGCACTGAGTGAATGGCAGCTTCACTATAACGCAGATGTCTTCCAAAGGGCTTGTCTCTTCTGCCAGGCAACCAGCAATAGAACAAGGGGGCACAATTTCAACTTGTGCCAGGAGAGGTTTAGGCTGGATGTTAGGAGGAAGTTCTTGACAGAGAGAGTGATTGGCATTGGAATGGGCTGCCCAGGGAGGTGGTGGAGTCACCGTCCCTGTATGTGTTCAAGAAAAGCCTGGCTGAGGCACTTAGTGCCATGGTCTAGTTGGTGGGATAAGGCTGGGTGCTAGGCTGGACTGGATGATCTTGGAGGTCTCTTCCAACCTGGTGGATTCTATGATGCTATGATTCTATTCCTTGTCCTTCTATGAGAAACCATCGTCCTTGTTATAAATCATGCAGTGCTCCAGTCCTTCCCTCCATGCTCTTGTTCCAGCTTTCCCTATTCCTGCCCATTACTCCAACAAAAACCATTAAAACCCATTTAAAATCATAATATGGCTTTTAAAATTAGAGGAATATAACTGAGTACCATGAGGACTGTAACAAGAGAAGGCAAGAGAGGAGCCCCACAGGAAATCATTTGGACTCTTCCTCTCTTGATAAATATCTGACAGATCCCTGTCTGCATAAATATTTAGCCAAGCAGCATTTGTGATGGAGATTTATCTTGTAGAATAGTTCTGATAGCAGGTCAGACAGATAGATAGGTAATTGATGGCAGATATTTTTACACCTACTTCATTAAGTGAACATCTAGCTACTTAAAGAGAGAACTATTTGAGAACTACAAATTGTTCAGTGAAGTATCACCTGGCTAACAAAGCAATTCTGACATGTCGCTGGTGACTGCTCTGTTCAGAAACCTTCAGGGACTTTGTGTACTGTTGTGCAGCTTGCCCAGCAGCACCTAGTGGCTCATTATAGTTACCATGAGACAAAACTACAATTCCAAGGACCTATCTCTGTGGGTCCCAGCGAGCTCTGGGACACAGTTGAACAGTGATGATCCTGGAGGGAACAGAGGGACTTGTGTAACTCAATAGAGAATGCTTCAAGAAAACGCTGCTGTCACTGCACAGCTCTCATGTACCCACCAGCTGTCTCCATTTGGTAAAGACAATCTCCATTTTTTAAAAGCCAAATATTTACAATTGTTCCAGTCTGTCTCTCCGGAATTCTCCCCTCTTGTGTATGGATTTTCATGGAGCTACAATACAGAGATCTGATGATGCCTCCAACTGTCCTCATCGATAGCTGTCCAATGTCGGCATTCACAACTCTGCATGCTTCTAGACATAGACTGACACCAATACTTCAGCTGATTGACTATAAAGTCAAACACACACGATTCCATACTAAGAATTTAGTGGAGGTTCATATCTGATACAGATAAGCATCCTGGAAAGGTCCAAATGTCTCCACTAAACTAGTCGGGAAATCTAGTAAGGACAGGCTCCTCAGCGATTCAGGCTACTAAAGGCAAAAAGCCTCAATCTTATTTCAGATGGAGTTTTCACACTAGGGTTGTTCTTCAGTAATGACTCAAGGCATGAGATTTAACAAGGCCAAGTGCAGGGTTCTACACTTTAGCCACAACAATCCCAAGCAGCACTACAGGCTGGGGACAGAGTGGCTGGAGAGCAGCAGGCATAAAGTGACCTCAGTTGGTACTGGTAGATAGTAGCTAAAGATGAGCCAGCACAGTGTGCCCAGGTGGCCAGGAGAGCCAATGGCATCCTGGCCTGGATCAGGAACAG